>WBMW01005484.1:422739-464842 GCA_013396635.1 Penelope pileata | reverse complement strand
TTCGTCGTCGTCGTCGTCGTCGTCGTCGTCCTCCTCCTCCTCTTCAGCCTCCTCCCCTCCTCTTCCTCCTCCCACTTTGCCTCCTCACGGAGAAGGCCAGGCTCCGCTCACCCCCGCCGCTCCCCTCCTCTCCAGAACGTTCAGCCGACATCCCCCAGCCCCGCCCCGCCCCGCCGGCCTCCCGGCAGGCACCTTAAAGGCGGTGGGCCTGCCAGGAGGCCCCGGCGCGCCGCGCCGCGAGCGCGCGGTCGGGCTGGCTCTTCGCTGCGGCCAGGCTGCCCGGGAGGAGCGCTCGGTTCTTCCACGGGGGAACGCACAGAGGCAGTCCCACAAACGCCCATTCCCGTACGCACGGGCCGGGCCCCGACGCACGCGCTGCTCCGCGGCCGTTAAACGGCTCCTGGCGCGGCGGCCGCCCCTCAGCTGCCCCTGCCCGCCGGCTCCCGGCACACCCAGCCCCGGCCCTGAGGAGCGCGGAGAGTCGTAGGGGTTGGAAGAGACCTCTGGACATCATCCAGTCCAATCCCCTGCTGAAGCAGGTTCCCTAAAGCAGATCGTACAGGAGAGTGTCCAGGTGGGCCTTGAATACGTCCAGAGGAGGCTCCACAACCTCTCTGGCAAGCCTGATCCCGTGCTCTGTCATCCTTACGGTAAAGAAGTTCTTAAATATGTTTGTATGGAACTTCTTATGTTCCGGTTTGTGCCCGTTGCCCATTGCCCTGTTGCTGCGCACCATCAAAAGGTGCCTGGTCCCATCCATTTGACTCTCACACTTCAGATATTTATAAACAGCAGTGAGATTCCCCTCACCGTCTTCTCCAGACTGAACAGTCACAGTTCAACAGTCAAGTGTTCACAGGGTGGTGGAAGATCCTGCAGCACAGAGAAACAGATAATTGCAATAATGCATCTTGTTCACGTATGTACTGACAGAAAAAATCCACGATTTGAAAATTTATGTTTATTTCTTTAGTTAAAAAAACAGATGCAAAAATACTAGATCATAATATGGAACAGTCTGGAAGTAGGAGACATAATTTACAGACAAATCTCCTTACTCAGATAGTTGAGGTCAGTGGCCAGAACTAAAACACACACAGGTTAGATGTGTGGAACTTCGGTAAGGGCTAGTAGCGGGATGCAGGGGTACTGATTCTCCATTTTGCTGCCTTAAAAATAAGGCAGTTGTCTCTGGAGAAATTATGTTCTGCCTAACCAAAAGTAGTGAGATTTAAGCAGAATTCCTTAAGTGATACACTTTTTTTCATGTTAACTGCTTGATCTGAAAGATGGTTTCATATTGTTAGTGAGGTGAATGACAAAATTAGGAAATGCAAAGCTGGAAGCAAGCTACAAGGACCTCTTGGCACTTCAGTAGCCAGTATTGGAAGTCAAAATGATCCTAAAAAATGAATGTCTTGAAACCATCAGGAGAAACTTAGTGCTGACAAATGCAAATTATATTTGGGAAGAAAAATCAATAAGTAAAATTCTGGTAAAACAGTAACACATCAGAAAAGAATCTGAGGGACGTAATGGACTGTGGGTTAAATATGAGTCAGCAACATAATACAATCAAAAAAATTAATTACAATATAGCCTCATTGTGGAGCAGATTAAGTGTCTTGTACATCTATACATCAGTGTTAGATAAAACTTTCTAAAATATGTAGGTAGTTGCATTTGGAACTACAGAACAAGTGGTATGAAATTGGAACATTTTTTCATGCAGATGTTTGATAAGCACAAAATTATAGCTACAAGGGATGGTCTGGAAGTAATGCCTTGTATTTTATTATGTTGACCACAACGTCAGAGGCAGATGTTGGTGGTGTGGCAGTAGAGGTTGAACCTTTCCACCAGTACTCCGTTCCATTTTGTTGCCATGTGACAAATGGCAGCAGAGGGGCAGTCTGACATGGAAGTGTGTATGAAACAACAGGGTGGAATTGAATTCTTCCTTGTGGAAAAAATAGCACCAATTGACATTCATCAACACTTGCTGAACCTTTCTGGAGACCAAACAGTGGATATGAGCACAGTGCATTTCTGCAGTAGTGACAGCAGCAGTGGGTCACCTCTGCTGGTGTAAATTTTTGTGAGTGGGGCACACAGGCTCTTGTTCATCACTGGTGAAAATGCATAGTTAGTGGTGGTGACTGTGTTGAAAAATAGTGTTAATTTGCTCTGTAAAATAGTGTTACTATGCTCCTTGTTTATGTTGTAGTTTCCATGGAAATAAATAGGAGGCATTACTTTCAGAGCGACCTATGCATATCCTCTGTTCTCAGTGTAGTAGATTTGTAGTGGATTGGACTATGTGGTTTAGTAAACTTGTTCTTTTGTTCTAGTAGTTTGTTCAGTAGTTTCTTTCCTTTTATTACTCTTTGTATTAGTTAGTAGCTATTACTCAGGTATTACTCTATGAATTAATAACTGATAATTCTATGAATTAGTAACTGTCCATTTTGTTTTTCCTCTTCTCCTAAGGGACCTTTTTGTTTGTTCTCTCAGCAAGCACCAACTCTGTATTTGCTGCTGTATTTTGTAGGGTCTGCCATTTGCGTAATACCCGGAATTGGAAACGGAAATGAGAATAGAATGTTCCTGTAACTGAAATTTCATTCATCTTCCCCATCGGTACTGCCCTGACTATTTATTGTTAAAAGAATGGGGCCATGAATATGACTGTCTCCTTCCTTTGCACTGTATCCACTAGCAGAGGAAAGAAGAAAAGCAACAGTATGAATAGAACAATGCAGAACAAAAGCACCCAAGTATTTGTAAGTGTGTATGAGAAAGACAGAGGGACCACACAGGTAGAGAAAGATTGGCAAGAAACAAGAGCAGCAGTGTGTGAATATGAGTGCCACAGGAGGAGATGAGACATATGAAGGACAAAGAATATCTTTAAAGTGAAAAATACCATTCAGGAACACTTATGTGAGGAGAGAAACATCAGCAATGATGGGAAAGGGCCTTGAATATTTATGAGTAAGCTGTGGGCAGGAATATACAGGAGTAGTATCAGAGCAGAGCCACTTGAACATTCAAGGAAGTAGAGAGAAAGATAAAAGAATTTTAAAACTCCGTGCATAGAGCTTGCTTGTCAGTTCCTGTGTATGGGAGTTTGTAGGAAACTGAAGAAGGGGCAGAAAAGAGCAACAAAGATGAAAGAAAAAAAGGAAGGAAAGAGACAAATGTGAGTGGAAAGAACTTTGAGCTGTTTGTGGAAATAACTGAATGATTCAAGTCCTACACTTTAAAAGTGTCTTGCAGATTTCTATCTTTATGAAATAACAATATAATTTTTTTCTATTTTTGTCTATATCAGTTGCCAGCAGTAATTTATAACTGATGAGCTGGTTTGTAGGAAAGCAAAACAGAAAAACTGATATTTCCATTTAGTTCTAAAACTTTTCGCCTTTTTGAAAGGTGAGAAAATATCTTTTTCTTCTGCTCCCAGAAAACCCATTCACTGGCTCAGCTTCCTTGACTGCATAGATTATATCTTTTATAGATGACTGTAGTCACAGCTTCACAATGGATGGAGTGATTACTAGAAGCAAGCATAGGTGTTATTAAACACTCTCATGTCCAGTTTTGAACACAGGGCAAAAATCTTCCACTTCATTGTATGTACAATTCTGAATAGAAATTCATATGATAACTAAAAAAAAAAATCAAAATATCACATGTTGGCCTTTCTGTAGTTTGTGTTGCTTAGCCATTGACAGTACCAGCTGGAACTTTTTAGAAGAATGGAGCTTCATTGCAGCACATAATGAGCTTCAACAATTGAGGGTAGATATCACACATCTCATGTATCTGTGGAATGCTATGTTTAGGTCTAGATTGGAAAAGATTTTCTAAACTCCTGACTTTTTTCATACGGAATGAGATCTTCATAGATACATACATTTTGAAAGATCTATTTGAAAGATCCCACAGCACATGAAGAAAACAAGCTTATTGCATTTAATACATATTCCTGCAAGGGCCATGCTCGTATTGCCTTGTGTTCAGATCACCGTGGTTCTTTATTTGTACAAGTTTCATTGTAGGTAGAAGCCTGTGTGATCAGGAAGTAGAACTGGCTTATACTGCCAGTGCACTTTGCTGGGTTGTCTTACAGCTCCACCAATGGCTTTATAAAGAAGCTGAGTAAAGACCGAAGAAATAAAATTGTGAAACTTCACACATAATTTCTGCATAGTCATGAGGAAAATTCCTAAAATCATAAAATTCAGTAATAATTCAGGATATTTTGGTTGATACTTGGCTGCAATTTGTCACCAAAAGCCAGCGAACTTAGAGAGGAAGTCTGAAAGTAGAAAAATAATAAATCTATAAATTGAATTCCTAATTCTAACAGGTTCGTGATATCTTAGAATAATTTGGGGCTAACGGAGTCTCTGTAAATCTTCAGGTCCAACTGCATGCTTAAAGAAGAGTCAAGTCAGGTTAGGCTACTCTGGTGCTTGTTCAGGGAGCTACAAAGCAAATTAATCTAACCTACACATCATAACCTAGTCATGATTTCCCTGTGTCAGGGAGCTATTTGAAGTGTAAAATCTCTTTTGTGAGCCATTTGTCAGGCCTTCAGTTATTTTGGTCTGTGTGGTGACAACATCAATTTCAGCAAATTAAGCAGATATCTCCTAATCTCTTGAAAATAGGAGAGGTCACCAAGAGGAATAGGTATAGAAAATAAAATTCTGCAGCTGTAGACTGAGAGAAGTACATTTTAAAGACAAAGAAAATAGTTAAAGAAAAATGATTCTTAAAAGAGAAACATCATGAACTCGACAGTGACAATAAAAGTAATCACTTCTTCAATAATAAAATCTTCGTAAAAACATTTTTAGTAACATGATTTAGTATTTGGTTAGTGAAGAACGCATCTGAAAAATGCACTAGAGCGGCCAGCTTCTTACTTATTTACTCTATGTAACTATTCATATCAGACTTTATTTTCTCTACTTCATGACGATTTTCATTCTCTTTTTTTCCCTCCCACTCCTGATTCATTTTCTCCATGCTTTCTGATTTTTGGCTCAGTCTCCAGAGCATGGAAGGCCTGTTTAAGCATCAAGTCTATTAGCAATTTCCCAATATACTTACTTCATGCTAAAAGGCTTGTGAGTAGTCCAGCCATCCTTTGGACTGTGCTGGTGATTACTCACTGGGTTTACAGTAATGTCAGAATGGCAGTCTGGTGACTGTTACCTGAAGAATTTATGCTGAGTATTATCTCCTTCATTTTTACAAGGTGCTCTTTGTAGAATACTGTTACTTTTAAAAGCTATGAGAAGAACACAATCAACAAAACAGAAATAAATAATGCAGAGCAGCAACAGGTGAGTCAGACAAACCAGGGTAGAAGATGGAAGGAGTTCTAAGAGAATATACTGGTTGGGTCAATGGCTTGCAAGGTAACTGCACTTTTGGAATTACTGAAGGTTTGGTCAAGAAAGAAAGCAACAGGTGTCTTTCATAAATATTATATTTCAGAAGTATGCAAAGATCTAGTTACTAGGTGGCTTCTATAACATAAACACAAAGGCCTGTATAACTACATATTAAGTTGGATCTTAAATGGAAAATGATCTCAGGTTTTTTATTCCTCTAAGCTGGCTGGAAATTCAACATCAACCTTGATTAAAATAGACACATGACTCCTTACAATCAATTTAGTTTATAGCATTAATATGTGAGATTTTGGATCAAGAAGAGCTGTTCATAGAAAAAAGACTGCACTCTGGTTGTAAAGAGAAAGCAGTGTTTATGATAGAAAATGTATTTTTAAAGAGCTCACTTGAAAACACAGGAGGCCAGCCTGCGAGAAAAAGGAAGTTTCACCCAAGGTTAAAGTTACTTATTACCCCATTCTGCAGTCGGTATGTACCCAAACTGACAGATGCCTGTCAGATACAAACAGATATTCAAGTGAGCTAAGAAAAATCGCACAGATGATTCAGTTTCTCTGTGTCCACGTTCCTCCAATTACAACCTTATTTCCCACTTTTATTGCCAGCCTTTACTTCCATGTTACGTTTGTCTTAATATCCTTTTTCTATAATGAGTTAATTTTTTTAGTCACTTGGGAAATAGTGGTCTGATCAAAGAAGACTATAAAATAATGCATATTCTCTTGGGACTAGTATGAAAGTCTTGTTTGTAATTTCAGCTTTGCAATCTGTCTGCTTTGTAACCCAACTGGGCCAATAAGCAACATCTAAGAATTTTAGAAATGCTGCTTTTAAGAGTGGAAGTACTGAGGGGTGGATGTGTTTTTATAAACCTGCTAACCCCAAAGTGAGAAAGAGTAGGAAGGACAAAGGGAAGGTAAGACTCAGAAAATTCTTCAGAATAGGAAGGTAGATATGTTTACTAGGTCTGCAGTGTATGAAAATGCATTACAGATTCAGGTTGCTCCATACAGATGGTTTTACCCACCTGCTGGGGAATATAAGTTTGAATGTGGCTCCGTTTTCCTATGCCCAAGGTTCTCTGATTAAGCAATGTTCAATTCCTCTGTTTTTAACACAGTTTACTTCTCAGTGTTAACAGTTTTGTTTTACAATTACTGTTGGCTTTTAATTTATGTCTTGGAAGAAGAGGATAGGAAGTGATTTTAAAATAGGTGTAAATAGAATTTTGCACTGTTAACATTTTTCATCAATCAGATTTCCTGACCTTACGTGTTTTTTGCTATTCCAGTGTCAGTCATGTCCTTAGTTTCCTCTTAGAAAAAGAAATTTGTGATTTGAAAAATTGCATAAAATGTCATATTGTAAGGGTGAAAATGCTGGTATAGATGTGGTTACTGGGAGGACGAGTAGAAAGTTTCTTCAAATCTGATGTCCTGCTGCAATGTTACTGTAGCATTTTCAAAGGGGAGGTACAGTTCAAACATGTCTGAAGATACGATTGAATTGTGTACTTGTATAGAGTAGAGCTACAAAAATAGATTTAAATTTATTATCCTAGTGCTGTATGAAGGCAAAATTATGATAAAGGAGCAAGATGGGGAGATAAGGTGGGGAAGCACAACTGAAGGTTACTAGCCTTGAAAAGTCTTCTTGTACACGTCTCCTGGTAAGTGTGAAGTTGGTAGTGGTTAGATTATGTTGTGGTCTTTTGTAGAGTCTTATTGATTGAGTTTGATGTGGCCTATGTAACTCAGCTGCAGAAAGTCACAAGAAAACTACTGAAGATTTCTGTAACACCCCCTCTGCCCGATTGTGCTCTGCGCCACGTGTGAGCTGTGAGCTCAAACACAGTCCTAGAACTTGTAATGCTTTATATTGTCTTTCTTAAAGAAAGCTACTAGGTTTACATATTTTAATTTATATATATATGTGTAATCTTAGCCTAAGGCATACATGGTTTTATATCTTTCCTCTATCTTCCTTTTGGGATTTTTCTAGTCTTCTCAGTTTTATTTTCTGGTAACTTCTGTGTTGCAAGACACCTCATAAAAGCCAAGTGCTGGCTACACAGTACTTCCATATCATTAAGGGGGCTCCCAGTAGAGATCCCAAACATATGTACTTACTCATCCATAACTGAAGAGAATTATGCTTAGACCTTTAGCTTAAGAGAGGCTTCCAAATAGTGCTCATGCTTAGAGGCTGAAATTTCAAGGCTGCCTAACAGATTTGAACACCAAGTCTCATTACTTTTTATGGGAACTGGACAAGCCTGTATGTCCATAAGCATATGTGAAATTGCTAGGTTTACACTTTATCTGTTTCATTCTCCTATGGTGAAAAGGATGAAGTAAAAGTGGAGGAGAGGAAAATGAAGAAGATTGCCAGGGCTTACTAATATGAATAGTTATTTTTTATAAGCACATTCATTGCTATTTATTTACTTGCACAGCCATAACCTGAGTTTTACATAGTGTTTACCTGAAATTGATTGATAATGCAGTTGCCCCGCTTATTAACTGCTCTCAAAGCCTATTATTAGGCCCTTTCTATTATTTAGTATTATTATCATTGTTATTGTATTCAGACATTTGTAGTGAAAAGTCACCTTCTTCAAGTAGTGAGTGTGTTTTATGAGATGTAGGGGCCTTTAGCCATCTTTGTAGCCGTCAAATTTCACTGACCCAAAGGCAGCTGAAAACATAATTATATCATTTAGAATATTTATCATATTTTGCTAGAACATTCCCTTGTTTGTTAGGACGAGTAAAATTTCTGGAGGATAGAGGATGACAACAGCATCATTAGGAATATGTTTTTTCTTCATTATCACATACATACTAAAGTTCTTCTGGAATAGTTTATGTGTTTGTGAGAGACAGAGAGTGAACAAGACAGAATTCCAAATTCTCTTAATAAAGAGGGTATAATCTCTCATTTTTCATTATTACCATCCAGAAAGCTAACAGAAAGCAGAGGGAGAGGTGGAGTTCTGAGACAAAGACTTCTTGCTTTCCTGAAGCCTGTAGAGATACTTATCTTCAGGCACATGGTGTTCATGTATATGTATTATGTTAAAAAAAATTAATGTGATATATGTGCATGCTGTGCTTATGAGAGCATGTATATGCATGTGAACTAATATTTAATGGATGTTAGATCTCAAAAAAGAAATTCTCTTATTAATCATTTGAGCAAGTTCCAGTGTACCAAATCTAACTATTCCATCTGGAGCAACAAATCTGCGACTTTACCATTTTTTATTAAAGAAATAAGTGAGCTTGTTTGTTCTTTATTTGTTATTACAGCTTGGAGATGAGAGTTCATAAAATGATGTAGTTGAAATTTTCTTCATTCTGTTTATGCTTAATTTGTTACTTGGGTGGTGTTCACATGCATCCAGTTGCAGTTTTTCTTTTCAGTGTTTTACCTGTAGGCTTTATAGTTGTTTATCTTGCTTAGAAAGTATAGTTCTGAGCAAAGGTTGACATAGAAACATTGAAAAACTGAAACGTAGAGTTACATTTTAAATATAGACAGAGACATATTCAGATTGCGTAAGTGATCAATAGTCAAATGAAAATGGCTAATTTTACATTTAGATGAGAAATTGAAATATGTCTGTAAGCATATGTTCATAATGAACATAAATAATAATCAGATGAGTTACAAGCTATCCAGGCTCGTATAAAACTTGGAAATTTGCAGTATTCTGCAAGTAAACTGTGAATTAAGGATAATATTCTTAAGAATTTAGCTCCAAAAAATATGAAGTACATAGATGCATTTCCTGCATTCAGGTGGGTATTCAAGTCAATATGCTGTAGACTGATACTTTCATTATTTTCAGTCAAACTGATAAGTTTCACCTCTGATGCACCCATTTTAGGAAATCTTTATTTGACCTAAGTAATTTGTTGTAACACAGTACAACGAAATACATTACTGCTGCATAACAGATGAATGTATATGTGTTGAGAGAAGCACTAATAACTTTGAAAATTACATGTTGTCTTGATTTTAATTAATGTGAATTTCAGGAAAATGTGAAGTCTGTGGAACTTACATCTTTAGTCTAATAAGATCACTTCAGTATCCAGAAGGGTTCTGGTATATATTAAGGGCACTTTTTTGTTATACTGATTTACAAATGCTTAATAAAATTCAAGTCTTTTTCCTAATCGCACTGTACAGTTCCTTTTTCCCTTTTAAATGGTAATGGTATAGGTTACATGGTTCTTCAACACATTCCACATATTCTTAACATTTTTTTTAAGTACTGTCATTGACTATGTCTTTTTCCAAGCCTCAGGAATTTCGTGTTGCTGGACAGTACGTCATGCAGTGACACTTGTCATCATGACGTTGAACCGCCACCTGGAGTATCTCCATTTTCTTACCTTCCAATAGAATCAAAACCATTTGCAAGGTTTGATGGTTCCGGTCCCAAGTTTCAGATGGTTCAGATCTCAGCATCATCTTGCTTTATATGTTTTAGATGAATGCTCTCTGCCCCACCAAAGCATTTTGTTGCCACAGTGAAACATATCTTTCTATTTTAACTTCATACATTCACCAGTCAGTTTAATGTGTTTTTTTGTTTGTTTGTTTGTTTGTTTTCATGGACAGCAGCAGGGATTTACCTCTGCAAATGTGGGACAATGTGTTATTAAGTGATGCAGGTTTTGATTACAGCTCCAGCTCTGTGACAGTATACTGTCATGTACAGATGAAATTACCAGAAGAGGCTGAAAAAAATATTGTTCCAATTCAATTTTAAGTAGTTTTATATCAAACTAGAAATGGAGTGCATTTCTGTGCAAGCTGACCCATTCGTAGAAATTGCTTCTATGGAAGTTTATTCCATATTTTTATTAATGACTTTAAAAACGTAATGAAGGGCAAATATAGCAATACAGTTTGCAAATGACACAGTATTTGTGGTGTTTGCAAGTATTCTGAAGATCAATGCATGTCAAGAAAAGATCCAAAATCAGATTAAATTTAGTGATGATGAATACGACTACCATGCCTGTGAAAAATGTTATATGGACAAATAAAAGGAGGAAGAACAATGCAAAAAAGACTGGAAAAAATTATAGATGTTCCATAATTTGAATTCAGATTTATAAGATGTTACCAAAAAAGGTAAACACCATTCTGGGAATGGTTCATGGAAAACTGACAACTCTGGGTAATAATTTTTCTTCCTTACTCAGTCTTACTAAGGTCTTGGCTACCATACTGTGAGACAAACAGAAAGGAGCAAGAAAGTGATCGGAGATTTGAAAGCATATAAGAAGAGGTTTTGTTTTTGAACTGGGAAGTGTATTTATGTAACATAGAAAATAAATCTCTACAAAGGACATGGTTATATCTGTGAAACTGTACATTGCAAGCATACATTACTGTACATACAAGCATGCATTTATCCCCCATCACTGTGGGGTAAATTTAGCTGCTGAGTAGCAGATTACACTGACCAAATGACCAACATAATAAATTCTCTTTTTAATAAATTATAGGTAAACATTAAAAACCAGCAAATTTATATTAAGTATATATATACTTTTTTTTTTCCATGCAAAGTATATAGCCTGCTAAGAAAGCAATGCGTCCTATTTTATTATGTTGGCTCATGACATTAGAGTAGAATGGTGGTGGTATGGAAATAGAGGTTGAACCTTTCCGCCAATATTCCATTCAGTTTTGTTGCCGTGCAACAGGTGGCAGCAGAGGGGCATCTGACGCAGTGGGGTCTGACATGGAAGTGAGTGTGAAGCAAAGGTGTGGAATTGAATACCTCCATGTGGAAAAAAATGGCACCCATTCATCAGTGCTTGCTGAACGTTTCTGGACACCAATCAGTGGATGTGAGCACAGTGAGGTGGTGGGTGGTGTGTTTCAGCAGTGGTGACAGTGACAGTGGGTCACCTACGCTGATGCCGATTTTTACAAGGGCAGCGTACAAACTCTTGTTCATTGCTGGCATAAATGCATAACTAATAGCGGTGGCTATTTTTTTAAAAATAGGGTTTTGTAGCTGAGAATTTGCTCTATAAAACAGCATTATGGTGTTCTTTGCATCTATTGTAGTTTCCATAGAAATAGGAGGCATTACTTTCAGAGCAACCTACATGTTTTTAATGTGTTTTATTCTTCAAGAATGAATGCAGGACAGGGACATATTTAATTTTCTCCAATTAGTGCACTGAAATTCTATATTAGAGACAAACTTTGCCTTCCTTTTTTTTTTTTTTTTTCTTTTTTTTCTTTTTTTTTCTGTCCCAGGGAGAATCCTCACAGTATGGGAAGTTTTGTGGGCTATTATGGACATTATGGAACACATTAGTGTGCTGAGTAATGGGACTACTCTTTGAAACACTGGTATTTTCTCCCCTAATTTTTGCTGACAGATGATAAATTTTTCTCTAGCTTTTGGAACTAAAAGCTTTTCATTTAATGATTAAAAATGTACTTGCTTGGAACAGTATGAGCTCGCCATTCTGAGAAGATGATGACAATAATATGATTGTGATGTAATTACAGCATATACAGCTTTGGGAAGTGATCTCATTTTCAGAAACTCATAGCTCACCATAACAGTTACCAGTACAGTCTCTAAACTTGCCTCTAGAGATGGGAAAAAGGATAAAGTTGTCTAGACCCTATGCAGATGACAATAATCAGGCTGTAGCCATTTTCAAGGCATATTGTTGCCTTTCTGAAAACAGAAATTGAAGATTCTGAATTGTTAAAAACACTGATCTCAAATGCTTGATAAAAAACATTTCCTAGATCACTTTTCCTGTATTGGTAGATGATTAAGATGAGTAGATAAAATGTTTCTGATACAAGAATAAGGACAGCTCCTTCTAGCCTTTTTTTTTCTTTTCTCTATTTTTTTTTTTTTCAAGAATAGTTGTCGCATCCAACTTTGAGGGAGAAAAATTAAAGAACAGATTAACTTTCAAGCTTTGGTTCACATTATTGAAGACCACCCCGTTATTAATGCAGCTATAAATGGGTCATTTCGAAATGCATAGCAATGCTGCTCACCATATTACTTTCCTACTTGCAGTTTGCTCTGAGGAATTGCATCTTAATCAGCCTAAAGTTTCACAGCTAATATGGCCATTGACTTATTTTCAGTAATGAAGACAGGGAAGAAGAAACAGCACCTCTGAGCACGTAATGCCTTACAAATGGCTTGTATAGCTGAAAACCTTTAGCTTAAATAGACAGTAAGGCAAAGCAAAACAAAATATGTCACCAGTGCTGTTTAGAACAGCACAGAAAGTGAGATATGCAAGGACATGACCTTTTGTTGAGTAACCTCTTCTTTATGCAAGCAATTTTCATTAAGATAAGCTAGTGAATACAGGGAATGATTTCTGTAAATATTCATTATTTTTTTTTGATGAATTCGCTTCAGCATTGTATTTCTTGATTTTGCTTGTCAATGAGTATTCTAGCAAACTAGAATTAGTATGCAGGATCATATTTATTTGGTTAATTAGATATTTTAAATAAGTGGTTTATTCAAAGTAAATGCTGGATAGTGTTTCAGGAAGATGAGTCTTGCGCCTGTGAACAAAAACTAGTAATGACAATTCTAGTACATTGCAACTGTAAACTTCATCAACTTCAGGTAAATTCAAAACAAGAAAAAATGTCCTAGAAACCATATTTCCCCTTTAAAAATGTCTGAGAATACTAATGCCATTCTTTAGTATCACCTTTCTTCTTTTGAGCTGGTATCTGGAATTAAGCTGAAGCAACTCCAGAGGCTTTATACCTGTGGCCGCAGTCAAAGTTTTTTACTTATAATTTTGTTGGAGTTAGAGGGAATATAATATTCTTTCCCATGCCTCTGTTCTCTTTCTATCCTATTCATTCATTTTATTAAAGAATCTGCTGTTGTTCCCACTTCATACAGTACCAAGTGGGAAACAACCCTCTGATTAGTGCATACGAAGAACAAGAATCTTTGGATATTCTTTACATTTGCGCAGTCTCATTCTAAAACCGTATATAACACTTCAACAGTCAATGAAAAGGAATTTGCTTTCTGATTCTTGAGACATAAAGAATAAATTCAACTAGCTCTGGTTATCTTGCATCTCTCATATCTGGGCAGCAACAGTTTACATGAAGACAGTTCACTAACGGGTTTTTTTTGTTTGTTTTTTTCTTTTAATGTAGTCATTAGATGTGACAATTATTTTGTTTTGTATTGTTTACTTTTCAGCTGCCACTATCCTTTCTCTCTGCTGTATCCATATGGGCTCTAAGTTATACAATTAGTTGTGCACTTGATCAGTTTGAAACTTTGGTTTCCTCTACTTTCACAGTTGCTGTGAGAATGTAGTTGGCAAATTAGACAATCTGAAAACAAATTTTAAATTCTAGATAGAACGTAAGAGTTAAATGCCTTTATAGAGCTTGTTAAAAATCTCTGAATTGTGCTTATATGTGAAAGGTAATCTATATGAATATATTGGTCTTGCATATGACAGAAGCAGAATAAAAGAAGATCAGAGAATATTCAGAATAATGCAGGAAATACCTGGTTAGGAAAATTTATCTCTAATTCTTGATGAGTAATGTGCAAGAAGTCCACTGTGCCCTTAGAACTCATAAACATCAAATGTGTTTCATAAAATCCAAACAAATATAAATTTAGGCCTTACTTATTGATACTGGATGTAACATTATTAGGGAAAAGTTATCTTATTCACTCTCTTTCTTTTATGCCAGGGGGCAGCAAGAACCCAGCTGGTCCATCAAAGAGAATGAGGCAGGAGTTGAGAATGAGTTTGAGACAGGCAGAGGATTTCCTTCCACAGTATAGGCACTGCTCCTCTGCATCAGAATCACAGAGTCCATCTGCAGTCCCAGGCAAGGTTGTGAGTCAAGTCTAGCATGAACCCAAGGAGTCTTCTCTGGAACTGCAGGAAGCAGAAGCGGAGACAAGGCTGTTTGCAGCCTGGGTGCAAGGTCTGTCCTGGAGGTTCGCAAACCAGGACAGCGTGAGACAGGTCTGCGCTCATGGTCACCTACAGCACAATGCAGGGCAGAGATCTGGGTGTCCAGAAATCCCATGCCTACAGGCAGAGAGGGTGGGTGAAGGTCCAGGTGAACCTGCTTGGGGTAGTTACAGAATGATAGTGCACTCCGGGCCCAACAGTGTAAATCCAAAGTAATCCCATTCACTTCTAAATATCAGCAATGGAATTTACAGTTATCAGTCTCTCTCAGTCAAGTTTTCAACCTCACTACGTGTTAAGAAATGGTTTAGACAGTGAGTCATTTAATAAATATTTGTTACCCCTTGTTGTATGAAATAGGTCTTCTTTGTGGAGTCTGAATATTAAAACAACACTCACTAGATGTTTAAAACAGATTAAATGACCAAATTATACTAATATTAAAATTGCTACAACTTTTCTATTTGTGATATTTGCGAAGCCATGACTTACTCACATTAATCTATATTTCATAAAAATTCAGACAAATCCCAAAGCGACTTTCATTCATTCCTGTTCCAAATTAAAAGATTTAAAGAGCATTCACTTTGAGTATAAAAGCCCTACTTACGTTTGAGGGGGCCTAGCTCTATGGATTGATGCTCAGTACAATTCTCAATGGCAAGTAAAGTTCATTAAACGTTAGAAGTCAAAGAGTTAAGTATTTAATATAGTGTTGTTATTCTTTTTTAAATCTATCTATATATTTACTCACCTTAACTGTCCTTATTAGACCAGTCCTTTCAATTTTAGTTTTTATACAGTGATTCAAAAAAGTGTTGTATTTTGTGCATACTTCCCTGATGGTTCTACAACCTACTTCTGACAGTATTTTCTTTTGTTGCTTTTCAGTGCTTTCCCTTAGTTTCAATTTGATAGGACATTATCAAAGGACTGTTCTCTGTCCCCAACAGAAGCCATGCAATTTTGACACGCTGACATTTTTCAGAAATTTAACCAGGATTTGACACTACAATAAAATATAAATAAAGGCTGGAAATTATTGATTAATGCATATACTTCATCACTGGAGTTATAGTCACCCACTCAGTCTGATTGTATGGTTTTGGCCTTCTGCAGTCATATCATACTTGCTTGTCTGACACCATTGCTAGATAGATTTCAAACCTTTGTTGTGATAGACTTTATTTATTGTTTAGTGTGATACAAAATGTTTCCTGTCCTGTAATGTAATTTAGATTTGATAATCTCCAACACATAACTCCCAAAAACTAATTTGAGGGGTATTTTTCAATCACAGGATATTTTCTGGTTATGAGTCACAGTTCTGTGTTACTGAGCATATGGTTTTCAAACTGTTGTTAAGATAATTTATACAATTGCAAGTAAATATATCCACTAGAGGGCAATAACATTGCTAACCTAACTGAAATGACAATATTCCACCTGGTTAAAATACTTAAGTGAATAAGGAAAGACACAGGAAATCATGTAAGCAGCTGGGTATTTCTGCAATCTCTAGGGTGGGAAGAACAGTCATGAAGAGTTAGGGAACTCCAGAGAGCATTTTCATTGCCCATATGATTAATTTCTGTTCTTTACAAAAAGTAAGACCTTAAAAAAGAAATCTTAAAATAACTCTTTTAATCTTAAACTCTTCATGGGTACTTTGAAAACCCTCTTGATTCAGAAACTCAGTTTGACAACCCTTTTACAGATTAAATTCCAAATGGAGCATTTTGCTATGGATAACAAAATACTTCTAGCCCCTTTGAAAAAAGTTCAAACGTTTAACAAAGGAAAACAGAACTAAATGTGGATAATATATAAAGATTATACATCATTTTGTCAAATTGCTATTCTGCTTAGTATTATGACAAAATGATCCCCATGGTGTGCTTTGCTACAAAGGAAAAATTTCCCATTACCTGTGAGTCCTGGGAACAGCAGCTGAAGAAAATTGAAGAAACATTACTCAGCAGAATTGTGCCATTAGTCAGGTCTCAGAAGACCAGGCCTTTCAGTCGAAGGAATTGTGGGTAGAAAATAAGTATGAAGAAAATAAGACAGCATTAATAAAAAGGCACATGTTAAAATATTCTTCTGAAAAAAATCACATGCAATTATTAGGAAACACAACAAATTTGATTATTCAACATTTAGTTATAAAACTAAATTTGCAGAATTATAACAGTTAAAGTAAAAATAAAGGTCTCTGTTTAAATTTAAACTCAATATTAATGAAGCTTTAATGATATCTCTAGTTACTGTACACGCATACATTTACATGCAAAGTTTGAAGTGGATTAAGGAAATAGTAAACATACATATGAAATTATAGGTAAATCAGTTTAAATGGAAATATGTTCCAGATGCCAAAGGAGATGCTTGTAAAATGCCTGGGATATGACGTCAAAGATGATGAGTAAATAGGGTTTTGTAGTAACATTGAATTAATGCTGAAGATAAAGTAACATTCATATATACTCCAGGAGGAATTCACACAGGAAACTGAAAACTAGAAAATTGTAATTGTTGCTTTAGATGGATGGAGGGGATGTGTTCTGCCTGAGCCTTCTCTCTGGCACAGTACAAGTGCCCTGTCATGCCATGGCTGCTGAATTCTTTATACATTCTGATACGTACCTGGAAGCAAGAGAAATGGAATTTGAAATTGTCTTTTACTTTTGCCTGGGTGAATGATTAGATAGCCTCTCTCTTTGTTTTCCCAAAATACACAGTCCTGGTCCTATAAGAACACAGTATCTGCATTAATTCTGATTTATCCTAATGTCCTCGGGTGGTAGATACACAAGAAAAAAAACCCTCCTAACATTAATGCTTTGGCTAGAAACCTGGAAGGTTTTTACCCCTAGAATATATAAGTGAAGCTTTGGTACAATAATCTTGCAGTAAAGCCGTCTGTTCTCCCTAGTATGTTGAATATTACTGTTACAGCACTGAGGACCCTGTCAGCCCTGCCTGTCCCCTGTCCACTTCTGAGGCTCTTACAAACCTGCTATAGCTCGGGACCTCATGTTAGTCCCAAGGACTATCAGTCCCTGCTTCAATGATGCCATAGCTGGTGTGGCTACCAGCTGCCAAGCCAGTCTCATCCACCCTTAGGCAATCCCATTCCTCAGGGATGTGCCTCAGAGTGAGAGGAGGCCTTGTAGAATCATAGAAACACTAGGCTGGAAAGGACCTACAAGACCATCTAGTCCAACCGTCCTCCTATCGCCATCCCTACCCACTAAGCTACTAAATCATATCCCTTAGCACCTCATCTAGATGCTTCTTGAACAGCGCTAGGGACGGTGACTCCACCACCTCCCTAGGCAGGCCATTCCAGTCCCTGACCACTCTTTGAGAGAAAAAGTTTTTCCTCATATCCAATCTAAACCTTCCCTGATGCAACTTGTGGCCATTCACGACGGCCTGCAGCTTCCTCACGAGGGGAGTGAAGGGGCAGGTGCTGATCTCTTCTCTCTAATGACAGTGACAGGAACAGCATGGAGTTGCATCAAGGGAGGGTCATGTTGGGGATTAGGAAAACGTTCTTCACCAGAGGATCGTCAGACACTGGAACAGGCTTCCCAGGGCAGTGGTCATGGCACCAAGCCTGCCGGAGTTCCAGAAACGTTTGGCCAATGCTCTCAGACTTAGGGTTTGAGCTTTGGATGGTCCTGTGTGGAGCCAGGAGATGGACTCCATGGTACTTATGAGTCCTTTCCAACTCAGAATATTGTATGATTCTATAATTTCCTCAATGTTTTGCTGGCAATAAAGCTATAAATTCACTCTGGCAGACTTTTTCTGTGAAGGTACCACACCAATAAAAAAAGTTGTTATTCATTCATGTGAAAGTATAAGCCTCTTCCATGTCAACTCAATAACTGAATTTATAATAAATTAATAGCCACCAGTTCTTCAAATATGGAAACTTCTCAAATTAATCTTTCAACTTCTTATGAGATATGGTTTATTTACTTCATGTTTTGAATGGGACTCTAAATACTCCTTTAGCTAATTAACCAAGATCAGAGTCCAAGTAGCACAAATAATATTTAATCCCAATCATTTTATGTTATAAGATTGACTAATTTTTAGATTTCTACCAAGTATTCAGTATTAGTCCATTTAAAATAGATTTGTGGAGTTTCTTTTTTGCAGTTGCTCACAACTGGCAGGAATTGGAGTACAAAAAGGATAATCTTCACAGCTTTCTTAGTCAATAGAGAGACAGCTTCCTTCTAAATGAAGATGTCTTTAACACAGGATGCTGAGCCATCCTCTGGAGGAATCTTTCTACACTTACTATACAAGAAGCCAAGCATAGATATAATAATAGATATAGTAAGATAGAATGAATTTGATTATTTATTTATTTATTTTATTCTGAAGATGAGTCTGAATTTGTAGGCTTCCTCTACCAAGTACATGACTTTTTGTTTGTCTGATATTGTGCTGTTATGATGCTAGTGATGGCTAGATCGTTAAGTGAAACGATTGTTTCTTAAAATCCAGAATTACAAACCTGTGAATCAGAGACAAGATGGTTTTGAACCAGTTTTGTGCCTGAATCACATTTTTGTAATTAGCTTTGTCTGAAAAGTCTGACAATTTTTTCCCAAGTATCTAGCCTAACTCATTGAAATAACATTTATTGAAAAAGTACTAGGAAATGTATTGTTTTGTAAATGAAAACATTCCCTTTAAGAACATTTGGTTTTGCTTCAATGTTTTCTTCTTCTGTGTATGACTTACCAATTAGCTCCTCTCAGCAAATTAAGGCAAGAAATGCCATTGGGATGATTAGATAATACTTCCTTTAAAATTAGGCATCACAAAACAAACTCTATGATGAGATGACTCAGGAAGACAGAAAAAAAAAGATTGTTTCAAGAATTCTTAGTGTGTGGTAGTTAATGTTCGTCAAAGGTGATGTGGTTTCTTGGTTTCTTGCTGCCATAATCATGAGTGGTTACTGATGACTTTTATATGCCCAGCCTTTTTTTTGTCTAAGGCACAAGTTGCCAGACAACTAACTGTAAGAAGAAACACAGAAGGAAATCCTTTAACTCAGCAGTATAAAGAGGGACTCCAAAATATTAATTTCTCTGCCGAGCTTTCATGTCGCTCTGCTTTTACTCTGCAGCTCTTCTTTTATTTGCTTTTACTTTGCTTCTGCTCTGCAGCCACCTATCTCTTTGAATTGTCTGTTACAAAGGAAGACTAGATTAATCAGTGTGCTTTGGCTGTCTGCTCTGAAAATCTAAAACAACTATCAGTGCAGCCTTATTGGGGTCTGAATTAATTTGACATGGTAACAAATCTAATCTCAAGGACTACATTGATTTTATTTTTTAAAGATTGATGCTTCATATTTTCATGTAATTAGATGTTATTATGGGAATATTTTCTGGCAGCTTTTTATTTCAGTGTTCTAGTATAAATTGTTTGATAATTCTGCAAATGTAAAAAAATACAGAAAAATATTCTGCAAATGTAAAAAAACCTGTGTTTGCCAACAGCAAAATGCTATTTACTCTTCCTTTACCAACAAACACTACCAACACTACTTCTATGTTAAAGTATTCTTTGTTTGTGGATTATATACTATGCTTATGCATTCAGTGACATTCAGTTGTTGACAGACACCTACATGGACATGTAGTTTTTCATTTGAGCAGTCTAGTCAGAGATACAGGCAGGTCTATGATGATTTAAATGAAATTTCACTGCATTCTGTATCATGAAAGATGCTCTATACTGTGCAACCTTATGGAGGGAAGGAAGAACATGAAATATTTATACTAAAACCAAAAACACACAAAGCCACTTTCCACAGCTTTAATAGCAAGATATTTTAAGTCTGAAAGAATTTTAAGTTCTTCTGCCTCCAGACAGGGCCCATTCCATAATAACACCCAGATATATAATTCCTGAAGCATTATAAAGCAAACAGAGGAGTAAAAGAGCCAGAATAATCACTACTTTTCTTTCTTGGTGTGCCTCTACTGTTACTTCCTGAAGGAGGTAACACAAATGGTTTTGATATATCTAAAGTATTTTTTCAATCATATGTTGAATTATGCAATGAATGCACTTGGGCCATTATACAGAAAACTGCCCCTTTGGTACTATAAAGTACCATTATTAGCTTAATTTATTAGCCTAAACTGCTTGCTGAGCAATGTCAAAATAATAGAAAAAAGTAATATTTCAGAGCAAGCTACTCTGAATCAGAGCTACTGTCTCTGTCCCTTTGGATATCATGTGACTTCGATGGTTCTCCTTGATAAGGATTTTGTGTGTTCAAGCTAAGAGAAATGCTAATTTCACTTTAAAGTATAGATTTCTTTAAAAAGTGGAAAGCAGCTTTGTCACACCAATGAAATGGAAGTCATTTTAATATCTTTTTATGTTTTCATTAAGGAATATACTGTTATGTGTGAGTTTATGAGTAAAGCAGTGGTCGTGTTTGGCTTTCTCGCTTTTCTGTTCAGAGGACTAACTTAAAATAAGAATAACAAGTCCTCAGAGTCTCTGTGTCTGAAATCACATCTTAACAAGTGAATTGTTTCTCCAGAGACTGAAACTTACTATTTTATATTAACAAATGATGACAGTGAAGTCTAAAATACTTTTTTGTGCTGTCCTATGCTGATGAATTTATGTTCTTGTCTTTGCTTTTCAAATATATTTTCAAAGATTGAATTTGGTTTCATTCACTGCCTTACACTTTCAAGGTACCCTGAAGTTTTTTTTTACAAGATAATGAGACACAAGATGCTCATTTCAATGGATATGTAAGAAACAGTACTCTGGAAAAAGGAAGGGGACGATCCGCACGTCCTTGTTGGGGTGATGTTCATGTTGACCTCCAGTGGAACTTAAGGAATAACAGACCTTTTGCAAGGGGAGGACAGCCTGAGAAGGCAGTCCAAATGTTATCCCTCCCAAGGAAAGGTATAGAGCTGAAGTACCAGTGAAACTTTCCATGCTCCAGCCTCCCAGAGCCTCCCTGTGTAAGGCTATCTTCTGAAGTTACATGGAAGAATGGAGAAAATACATTTGAGAGCAACATGGCGTATATCTTCTTCCTTGTCCTCAGGTCAAGTATCTGACCTGTACAACATCACAACAAATAAATATCCAGCTGGATGCAAACTGTTGTGCTTTGATTCTGATTTTAGATATTAATACTTACATCACAGGAAACCTACGTACTGGCTGGGAATGGACCTCTGATATTTTAAATTGTCACACACTCATCATATCTAACAGCATCAGTTACTTTCTCTTGGCCATTTCTCCTGAAATTTCTGTGAAGTATTTTCACTTACCAGTTAAAGGAAACCTTTAAACAATACTATGTAACCTAATAACCTTGGGCAGCACAACTAGAACTTTCAAATGTAGAGGATGCATGACTCACACTCCCCATCCCACCATCCTCTGTCCTCAGAGTTGTTTCTAAACTAGGTTTCTAAAATACTTCTTCAAAGTAATCATTTTGTCATCCTTCCTGTTACTACTGTATCATGGCAATAAGACATTACTCAGCTTTTCCCTGCAAGCATCATTTAAATGAAAACACAACTCTGAGAATTGAACAACTTCAAAAGAAGTACTAAGTAAAGGGTAGGTTAACCTTGCACTTCAGACAGATGACTGACTACCATGCTGCTGTCTCACCCCATCCTCAAAGGAACAGGGAGAGAAAATAGGATGAATAAGCTTATAGACTGAGGTAAAGACGGGGGGATCACTGACCGATTAATGTCACAGGCAAAACAGACACATCTTGGTGATAATTTACTTATTATTAATTTGATTTATTATTATTTATGTAGTTAAAATAGATTTGAATAGTAAGAAACAAAGATAAAAATTAAAACAACTATCCCCCACCTCCTCATTTCCCAGGTTCCTTCATTCCCAGCTTCTGTACCTACTTCTCCCTTCCCCAGCTGGTATAGAGGGAATGGGGAATGAGCAGTTTTAGTCTGTCCACAGCAGTTCTTCTCTGCGTTCTTGTGATATACGACTCCTCTCTGAGATGTAGCACAACTGACCTGATGGCTTGAGTAAGTGCCATGGATAAACAAGAAACACCTTCTTGATCATTACCAGATCTTGGTGTATGCACATCCACAGTTACAGCCAGTTCACCAAACCCTTACATGAACTGACTTCCAAAAGTTGTTTAGAAAGGGAGGAGCAGCAAGTTTTTGGCAAAATCAAGCAGGAAGTAGGCTGTGCAATGGCATTGCTACTGATCCAGAAGTGTAGCAATGTAAAAATTTTGTTTTATACTGGTGCAGAAAAGAACAGCAGTTTCTGTTAACAAGAGCAGGTTTTTCTGGCAATTAGCTCCTCAAGAGGTTAGGAGGAAGCTGTTGGGATCCTGGAGCTGGAGCTGCAATGGAGCAGAAAATAATCACACTCCTCTGGAGCAAGAGGCTTAAACTACAGATGAAGGCACTCTGTGTGTCATTGAAGTTTAAGGCACAGAGCAACCACTGTTGTTACACCCTACACTACCTGTCTTGAATTTTTTCTTCAAGAATTCAAAACCCAATGAAGAAAGAGCAACCATTATTATGTGGCAAAAATGGGCCCTGGCCTTTTCTCAGTAGGCATGCACCGGTTCAAGATCCAGTCTGGGATTAGCTGAGTTTATTAGTCAGTAATCCACTAAATCGATAACACAAGGAAAGCAAATTCCTCAGGCTGTTGAAGCCTCAGCATAT
Source organism: Penelope pileata (assembly GCA_013396635.1). NCBI lineage: Eukaryota > Metazoa > Chordata > Aves > Galliformes > Cracidae > Penelope > Penelope pileata. The sequence goes on along the minus strand of WBMW01005484.1, from coordinate 441,658 downwards.
GATGAATTAAGTGCTGAAAACAAACAGTAGAATTTGTTTACAGATGGATCTTCTAAAATTACAAGTGGGATCAGGAGGTGGTGAGCTGCTGGTTGGAGTCCCTCCACAGAAGGAGCTGACACCATCAAAGGGACTGGAGAATCTGGAGTTTGCAGAAGTAATGGTCTTGAAAAATGGTCTTGGAACATGTTCAGGACCATGAGTGGTCCCAGTATATGTATACAGACTCCTGGAGGGTGGCTAATGTGATGTGAGAATGACTTGAAGAGTGGAATCACGTTAACTGGGAGAAGCGAACAGTTGAGACTGGGGAAGGGAGAAGGAAGTGTAGGTGTTCATGTATGGGGATTTTTGTTTGTGTTTCTTTTTCTAGTAGTACTTGAATTAATAGTCAAAAGTTTGTTAATTGGCAATAAAAGTTAAGTGAAATTCCTCAAATTGAAAATGTTTTACCTCTGACGACTGTTGGCAAGGTAGCACAAGCAAGAGAATTAATTTCTAGAGGGTAGCTCTAAAAAGTAAAAAAATGATTTCATCTGCTTGCTACCGTACTCCATGAACGTAATGAAAAGCATGGATGGACAGGTTTTAAGGAACAAGCATGTTCAGTTGCTGAGGGGACTGTGCAGGTAACCCCTGCAGATTTAGGAGACATAAGAAAAATCTCTATTTTACGTAGAATATGAGGAGACTACCAGCTGGATGTGCGAGCTTATTTGGCATATGTTTGAACAGTGAGAAATGTGCAAACAATACAAAGGAGAATATACAGGACATACAAACCTAACCCAGAAAAAATCAGACCAGGATTTAGAAAATAAATGGATGACAGAAGGTTAATTTTCAGATTTCTGATAGAAAGTCTGTCTGGAGGGCAAAAAATGTGATGAGAAAACTCAAGATACAAGTTCTGACCTATCTGACATTGATTCAGGAAATGAGAAACACATTGTAAGAGAATTCAAGTGATTCAGTGACATCTGGGAATCTGAAAACATAATGGATAGCAGTAGGTATGCCTAATCCTCTGGAAAGACATCCAAGAAACTGATGGCAAGGACAAGCAAACAGAAAAGGATCTTTACCTGCTAGTGTTGGATCCAGCAAACCATCTTCACTGATAACAAAGCACATTTTGATTAGTTAGAAAAACACTTTTGTCTCCTGAAGTGATCTGGACCTTGCTAGAGAAATGACAGACCATGCCACAGTTACAATAATGCCAAGAGCAATTGTCAGCCCTCTATAGCAAATCAGCCAGTGGCCTATGGTGAAGATGTACTGCTGAGCATGCTTGGGTCCAGCCATTAAATCACCACACAAAAAAATGGCAAAAGACAATAATCCATGTTGCCATGGAAAACAGTGCATGTAAGGTAAACACAGACTGAGAGAGCAGTGGAGAGAAAACTATGGACAACTGCAATAGAATTGGCAGATAGACAGCATTTATGAACAGGAGGAATGTGATCTAGAAAAATGTTACCTCCTCTGAGAAATGAATTTTCCTAATATGTCTGTGACAAGTTTTACATGATCCAACAAGTCCTCTTAAGCACCACAAATACTTCCAAATTCAGACATTCTAAGACCAATACGTTTTTAACATTTATGTTTTATAGGAGTTTTGGAAAGATTGGTTCCAATTCAGAAAAAAATATTGAAAATTTATACAGAATATGTGGATGTAATGTACTGCACATCAAACCTATTTCAGACTGATGGCAAGATCTTTCACTATTCCACCACATCCCATCTATGACTCTTTTTAAATGTCTTAACTTAAAATATGAATTTTCTGAAGAAAACAAACTGCTTAAATAATATCAGGTGTTGCCAAATATGAGTGGTTTAACAATAAATTTAGTGCAGTTTACTTAAACAGTTAATGCAAACTGAAAGAGATGATAAACTGTTTTATTAATACAGCAGAAGTTATCATTACTACAATTTCAGATTTCCCTCTGATTTGATTTTTAGATGAGAAATTTTGCATTTGGCCTGTATAATCCTATTTTAAGAATACATATTGAATATTCTTCAATATATTAATAGCACAGTTATTTTTGTTGGGGGTTCTAATTTTAGTTTAAGTTAGACCTGATTAACCATGTAATTCACGTACAAACTTCTATCATTTTGAAATTTTACAGAGTTTGTCTTTACAGTATCAGGGAAGTATTCATTAGTTAAAAATGCCTTTAGATTTCAGTTTGTGTGAAATTTATATTGAGAGAACTGAAAGCAGATTCTTGATTTTGTCTTCACCACACTCACTACAACAGAACTTCAGTGATATGAGTAGAAATTAGCAGTAGCATGTGAAAATTTAAAGGCAAACAGTGAGAGTGCATTTAGAAAGGCATTATCTTCTCAGCAAAGTCAGAGGAGGGCTGACAATGTGGTACTGCCTATTTCACAGCTTATCCCTACTCTTCAGGAAGCCTTACCCAATGGAATACTGTCACTTAAATGAAAAGCATAATTGATTCAGTGTAAACCTGCAAGATAGATGAAAGTAGAGGTGCCAAGTACTGTAGGAATAGACCAAATATATTTTTTACTGTTAAGTATGTGGTGTGATGGATGTGAAGTATGAAACAACATTGCAGCATTTTTAAGTGCAACCCCAGAGAATAAGGATACTTATGCTTCACACCAAATATGCCTTTTCTAGCATATCTGTATCTGTAGTATCTGTAGCAAAACAGAGATCAACCTTTTTGGCATATTTAGGCATGAAATATATTGGTCTTTGTTTTATTTTGCATTAAAGTAGGAAGTGTTCCTGAAGATGAGTGCTACANAAAAAAAAAAAAAAAAAAAAGTGGTGCAGATATTTTCAAAGCTCTCTGTGCATTTCTGGATATTCATACAAAAGTTAAATCAGTTCAGAGAAATACACAATTTTATGCTGTTCATAGAAAAAAATGAGATGAAAATTTAATCCTAAATGTCATTAGAAATATTTCTGAAATAGTTTGCAGATGATCATTTAATATAATTTCCACATTTTATATGAAATATCTAAACTGAAAGTAGGAAGATAATCCTACTAAAGAGATGGTTCAGAGCGCCCAGAAATTGTTGTTATATGATAATTCAAAATATGACAGTTAATGAAGGTAATTAACCACTGATTCTGACAAGAACTGTGGTAGACTTTTTATCACAGTGAACTGAAAACCGAATGTCTTCCTAAAGACATGCTCTACTTAATAAATGAATTAAAGATCATTGTGTAATGATTTTCTATTCCTTTGATATATGGAACAGGTAATTATGATGATACTTCTCACCTCAAGTACTCTAAAAAGAGTTCTTGCATAACAACACGCGTGTAACATCTGATCACAATGATAATGAACATACTTTCATCCCAAAGGAAAAATAAAACATCTGTTGATGCTCATTGCTTGCTGCACTGTGAGAACATTTATGTGCCAACCATCACTTCCATTGTTTTTCCTAGTACAACTTTTGGATCATAATAAAAATTTGAAGTACATAAGAACAGAGAATTATCCCCTAATCTGACATACCAAATATGACTCCTAGAAAACAGTTTTAGATTTCATGTAAACTGGAAGTTTTGTTTTAAATATACGTAGTTTAAACTTAGATTTATCAGGTTTTGAAAATGCACATTCATAGATACGCTCATATGTTCACAGATGCAATATGATATGACGTAAGGAAGGAAGAGTTGACAACTTCAGTCTGATTCTACCAGCATGTTTTTATTGCAATGAGCTAGCCATTTCACTGTTTCAGTACAGTTCTGATTTAAAGCCTTGAAAGATAGTACATAATCATTTCCCAAGGAAAAATTATAAAAAGAATTGAGAGTTATCTGCAAGGGAAGAAAGTGGTTGGAAAGAAGGTATACATATGTGGGGTTATGTTTTTTTAATGCAAATTTTAAAATGTTAGAAATAATTTTAATTGTGCTGGTGTCACATGAACATTGTTATATTAGTCATTAATGCAAGTCTACAGCAAGTTTTTTCCAACTTTTCTAGGGAAACAGATCCTTTTAATGGATATTTAAAGCCTCACGATGTGTCTAATACCGGAAAGCTTCAATGTAAAACTGGCAGAACTACAGCAGCTTTATAATTTTATTAAAAACTGTGTCAATGCAACAAATATGTCATTTAGAGACCTCTCACAAAAGACAGATCTAGTTTACGGAATGGCAGCAATGAAGAGCTTGGTCCCACTTGTGCTGTGTGTTCTCTGCTTTTCTTATGTTCAGTTTTAAGTTGAGAGTTTGAGAGTGGCACACGTAGAAATTTGCTGTTTCTGTCCTAAAATTCTGTTATTGACTTTTTTTCAGTTAATTGTACAGATTCTTACACAGGAAAAGACACACTTGACAGCATTTGAAAACTATTAGTGAAAGCAATAAATAGGTTTTTTGTGGCAAAAGAGATACAAGCCAGAGTGGGTTATATTGGTAGTTATTGTTGCTGCAGAAATCCAATCATTTTTCTTTTAATATGCACAAAGGCAGGAAAAAGATAAAAAGTTGTTGAGATTGAGTATCAATAGCAACTTAAAAATAAGGAAATTACAAATATAGTGTGCAGTCTTATCTGTTACTTCCAGACTTGATAAACTTCTACCCAAGCCTGTGAGTAAAGGAAGGGTCAGATATAAGACAATTTAAATTTCCTGGCTTATACAGGTTCATATAGGCAAGCTGTGTGTTTAAAACAACCAATCTCGGGTCTCTCAGTCTCTCTAAAATTATTCAGTGTTTATTTTATATCTGAGCCTATCCTGGCCCATTAGCTGGAGAAAGTGCTTTACTCCTAAACTCCTACAGAGCTTTGTGATACTTTCTCTTCCTTCAATCTGTAAATATGAAAAGGAAATCAAAGTAGGATTCTGAATCCTGATTCAATTGCTGAAGCTGTGTAAATGGAACTGGTTTTGACATGCTTCCTTTCCTAGCTTTGTTCTACATTTGCTATTGGATAATTTAAGAAGGCGCCTCACTCAACAACGTTGTTTCTGGATTGCCTAATGTATCATTTATGCTGTGAAGGATCAAAACTTTTAATTCTGTGGTTTAGGTTCTAGTCTGATAGGTTTCACATATTAAACCTATATGCTCCTAGGGATTAATCCTGTTCGTTTAGTTTAGGTAACTAACTTACGGCTTTATTTTAGATTTTTAATGAACTAGTAAGATTTAACTCCCGGGAAAGGATGTATTTATCTGAGGTTAAGCACCTAAATTAGGCAGATACTATCTCATTCATGAAGACTTCCAAGTCACCTGCTTCTCTTCATTGACCAGATAGTAGATGCAGGCTTTCCCTTTAGAAGATTGTCTGCTGTTATATGACTAAAATGAAAGGTTAACAGAGTATGTTCTACCCTAAGAATCCTTTTGAATCTGGCTTGCAATGCCTGATCTTTCATTTTGATTTTTGCATTTTGTGCCATTTATACTTTATTCTAGTCCTCAGAATCATTCATTCGTCCTCATGTGATATTCTGTGTTTGAAAGATGCTTTCTGGTTCTGTATCATTAATAGGTTTCATTGTCACATTGACACTTGTACCAAATCTCAAATATCTGGAAATCATCAGTCCCAAAACTAACCTTTAAGAACTCCACCACTAACTTTCTTCTATGAAGACAAATCTCATTTCTGTTCTTGTTCACATTTCATTGGTCATTTCCTTATGAATCACACAGTTTCTCCACCAGTTCCCATTTTCTACAGCTTAATGAATATCCCATGTGACACTGTATCAATTTCTTCTAGTGAAGAGCAGATTAAATCTGCTGCATTTCTCTAAATGGCTTGGGAACAAAGGAAACATGATCCATTATATTAGATCGGCTCAGAAATTACATCTCAGCAAAGTCTAGTGTGGAGAGATAATAGTTTTAAGATATTGATCAAAAATGAGAAGTAATCTCAGATTTTACACTGAGCCCAAATCAAAAGACTCCTTATTAAAATAGGTGAAGAGAAATAATAATTTTTTTAAAAAAATACTATCTAGAAAAATTAGGCTTAAAAAAGCAATCTTTTAAAAATGACAGTTAGTAACTGAACTATTTTTAATGATCTGATGTTTAGACACCAATCAGCTGGTACCTTGTTCCCTTAAAAACAGCAAATACTGGCTGTACAATGTAACATGATGTTTTATTTCCCTCCACCTTGGTTCTTTCTTTCTGACAACATGATGAATGATATTGGTGTTGCAAGTTAGTGGGTCACTAAAGTTAGAGAACAAACTCATTTTTATGACAGCACTAAGATATCACTCTGCCTATTCCTTGAGAATGAAAAGAGTCTTTTTGAAGTTGAAACTTTTTCTACATGCATCAAAAATGATTTCTGTGGTCTCTTTAAAGGGAAATGACTTTGCAATACACATCACATCCATGAGTCACATCTGACAGCAATAAACCCTGATGTGTTTCTTGCTAAGTGTTAACACCAATGCCTGAAGTACAGCACTGCTCTGGAGAAAAGGAATAACCTGGGAAATATAGATGCACTGAGGGCTCTTGTTCACAACCATAGAAATGTCTTATTGGATGGAGTTATGAATATGTTATGTATACTACTTCCCAGCCAAGACAGACTATATTTTTTCTTCTCCTTTGAGCAGAGAAACATGAAAGACTATTCAAGTGGCATGTAATACTTATCAGACAGTAAAACCAGAAGTGGACAAGATAAAGAGTAAATTATTATTCGCAAAATACAGGCTTGCAGTTTAGAGGTGGTCTCCAAGAATTATTATTTTAGAAACAGCAGATGAGGTTTTGGCTGTACTGAAATAAGTGAAATTTTGTCCTCAATTTGAACAGAAGTTAAATTCCAGTTTCTTAAGTCATTTTCACATTTTGCAATTTTTTGATTCTCTGGATACGTTGTATTTGATGTGCAATGCAATTTGTTTCATCTTTCAGCTTGGGCCAGGGGAAAAATTGCACATCTGTATGTCCAAAGCATTTGTCATCTAACTTTTTTGATGGATTGCTTATGTATGTAAATTTATTCTTGCAAAAATTTATTGAGTTATATCTGTGGGAAAGGTTGTCATGTCTGTGACAAAGGTGAACAGGTGACATGCAATTACATAGATTTCACACTAGTTCTTTGGGAAGCAATTATGGCTTACTGTCTCTAATCGTGTCTCTGTTTTTAAAGAAAACTGGCATTCTTAACACAATGAAGGATATATACCAGGATGCTCAGAGCACACAGCCTATATGAAGAGGTTGAAGGAGCTTGTTTGAACAGTCAGAGAGAAGACTAAGGGACAGTAACGTATTTGAAGGGTAGTTACAAACATAGCGAAGCTGAAATTTTCTCAGTAGAAGGTACAACAAGAAGTAAAAGGATAATTCTTGTTGGGAAGGATCTCAAAAGGTCTGTAATCCAAACTGCTGATGAGAGCATAGTCGTCTATGAGGTCAGACCAATCTGTTTGTGGCTTAGAATCACAGAATGATTTGAGTGGGAAGGGATCTTAAAGACCATCTAGTTCCAACCCCTCTTCCATAGGTGGTTTCACATTCCACTAGACCAGGTTGCTCAAAGCCTCATCCAACCTGGCCTTGAGCAGTTCCAGGGAAGAGGCATCCACAGCTTCTCTGGACAACCTGTTCCAGTGCTTCACCACTCTCATAGTGAAGAATTTCTTCGTAATAGCTCATCTACCATTTTTTAGTTTAAAACCCCTTGTTCCATCACTACACTCTCTGATAAAGAGTTCCTTCATATATTTAGTGTAGGTCCTCTTTAAATAGTGGAGGGCTGTTATAAGGTCTCTCTGGAGCCCTCTCTTGTCCAGGCTTAATAACTCTGACTTTCTCAGCCTTTTTTCATAGGAGAGGTGCTCCAGCCCTCTGGTCATCTTTGTGGACCCTCTGGATCCTCTGTAACAGGTCTATGTCCTTGTTATAATGGAAGCCCCAGAACTGAGCACAGTAGTCCAGGTGGGGTCTCACAAGAGTGGAGTAGAGGAGGGGAATCACCTCTTTCAACTTGCAAACTACACTTATTTTGATGCAGCCCAGGATATGATTGGCTTTTGGGACTGCAAGTGCACATTGCTGGTTTGGGTCAGGATTTTCATACATCAGTATCCCTAAGTTCTTCTCTTCAGGGCTGCTCTCAAATCAACTCATTGCTCAGCCTATATTCATGTTTGGGATTGCGCTGGCCTAGGTGCAAAATCTTGCACTTGTCCTTGCTGAACCATGTTGTTCTCACAGGCCCACCTCTTAGATGGCATCTTTTGGGTGCCTCTGGACAGCATTTTTCCCTCCAGCATGTCAACCACGCCACTCAGCTTGGGCCATCCACAAACTTGCTTGAGGGTGCTCCCAGTCCCACTGCCCACCAACAAAGATGTTAAATAGTACAGGTCCCAGTATAGACTCCTGAGGAACATCTCTCATCACTAGTTCCCACTTGTACATCAAGCCGTTCAGCACGACTTTTCCAGTGTGACCATCCAGCCAATTCCTTCTTCAACAAATGATCCATCCATATATCTCTGATTTGTAATGTCGTGCAGGACAGTGTCAAATGATTTGCACAAGTCCAGGTCTGTTCTGATAAACCTTTGATGATAGAAACTGTATAACCTCTCTGGGCAGCCTGTTCAATGTTTGATTGCCCTGATTTTATAAAGGTTTCTCCTTATATCTAGTCTGAGACTCTCTTGCTTGGACTTATGTGTGTTGTATCTCATCCTCCCACCATGCACCACTGTGAAGAGCCTAAGAGCACGTTCTTGGTGATTTATTTGTTGGTACTGGTAAGTTTTAGTTATGCTCTCTGAAGCCTTCCCTTCTTCAGGGTGAACAAATCCAGCTCGCTTAGCCTTTCCTCACAGAGCAAATGTTCCAGCCCCAACCATCATGATTGCTTTCTTCCAAATTTGCTTCAGTTTTTTAAAATCTCTTTTTATGCTGGGTGGGAGGCAAAGCTGCATGCATTATTCCGTATGTGGTCTCATGAGTGATGGTGTAGAATTGGATAATAACTTTCCTTGATCTATTTTCTGTGCTCCTGTTCATTTCACCCAGGATGTGGTCTCTGCTCTTTGCTGCTGGGACATGCTGCTGACTCATGCTCAGCCTGCTGTTTATGAAGCCCTTCAAGTCCTTTTCATTAGAGCTGCTCTTCAGCTGGATTCAACCCAGCCTGTACTGTTGCCAGTGATTGTTCCTTCCAAGATGCAGGACATGGCATTTACCCCTCGGGGATTTCATAAGGTTCCTGTTGGCCCGTTCCTCCAACCTGTTCAGGTCACTTAGTATGGCAGCTCAGTTCTCGACAATTTCAGCTGTTTCCTCCATTTTAATGTGATCTGAAAACTCAAGGAGGCTGCATTTGTTCATCTCCTCATGATACAAGTGTTGAAAAGGACATGTCACAGAGTAGATCTCTGCAATTCTCTATTTTTTGTCAGCCTCCAGGTAGAGCACAATCCCTTAGCCATCATCCTTTGAGCCTGATCACCCAACAGTCTTTTTACTCACCCACTGTGCATCTATCCAGACTGTGATGTCCTAATTTGGATTCAAGAATATTGTGGAAGACAATATTAATAGCCTTGCTAAGGTCAAGGTACACTGCTCTCATTTCATCCACAGACATAGTCATTTTATCATAGAAGGCAATCAAGTTGGTCAGGCAAGATTTAACTTTGGCAACTGTTTCCAGTCACTTCATTCTCCTTTGTATGCCCAGGAATGTGTACCAAAAAGGCTCCTGCCATTTTTTTTTTTTCCAGGGAACACACAGGCAGAAGATGATAAGGATGTTCTAAAGCAAGATTTGAAGTGCAGCTGAGAGAGCTTTGGAAAACGTTATGGAGAAAATGCAGTCATTTAAAGGCTACTCTCATTTGAATTTCACAATTACTCTTAATATTGGGAACAGAAGAATTGTCCCTCCTCAACTACTCTATACAGGTAGTATAGAAGTATGTACAAGTGTACTCTATACTCACACAGGTACTAAAAGAACTTTTTAGAATCTACTGTGCGATTTGAAAAAATTCATTTCAAACTTCTTTGTATACAAGGAAGACTTAAGTACTTCAGAAAAGTTGTTGAATCCTATCAGCCATATCATATAGATGGAGAAATTAAGAAAAAAAAAAACCCAAAACATCAAAGTCCTTATTTCAAGGGGAGCATTTAATTTTAGTGGTGTTATGAGCACTCAGCATTTTACAGAATTACGCCCAAGAAGTTCCATTCAATAAAACTCTTTTGAACTGACTTTGTGAGAGTGGTGATGAGCAGGATGCTGCTCCAACAGAGCTCTGTTCTACATCTTTTTGAGTTATCCTCGTGTTCAGTAAGGCCTGGATGCAAATTAGTTTTTTTAATGTCAGTAAAGGATTTTATATTTACACACCATTTTTTTTTGTTTTATTTTTAGCAGCAGGTAATTGCACAGCTTTTGCAATCCATTCAGAACTGGTATTAATGGAAGATTACACTGCCTTTCTCTAGAGAAGTGCTCAATGAGGACTTGGCTTGCCACATTTTAAACCCACTCATTACCCCACAGTTGTTACCATTATCAAGATAGGAGCTCTACACTGAATGGTGAGCAACAGCCCTGTGTTGTGAAATGCCGGTGGATGTTGTCACCTCTTTTTGTTACCAACTGTGTCTTTACAGGCAGGTCAGTAAGGACCTGTAAGGGAGCTTCTTTGGCTCATACCCAAAGTATTTTCACTGACTAACAGTCAGGCCTGCTGCTCACCTGCTGTTGGGTGCTAGACGATGGCAGGCGCTGACCCTGCTGTCCCTCATGAGAGGCCAAAAGGAGCCAGCTGTGGATGGTTGCCAGTCTCAGAAGGGCTGTGCTTAAAGCTGAGTCATAGATCTCTCCAGGTTACAGTCCTAGCCAGTTGGTTATCAGGCCAATCCCCACTGCTTTAGTGTTTATCTCTAAGCAAAGGATTTCCACAAAACAGATTTTGAAAGATCTAAGCTTTCTATATCATCTGCTTACCTGCTAGGAGATGAGATGTATAAACACCCTGGAGTCCCTTGGGCTAGACAGATTAGTGGCCCTTGAAATAGCAAAGTATCATTGAACAGCAAGCAAGCATTTTCTCATGTGAAAGCTGCATTGTGAAAAAAGTCTATAGCTCATTGTACAAAAATAAACAGATTAGTGCCCCATGCAACTGATGCTTTGTACAGTCTGGGCATTGACATAACAAGCTTATGAAGTTGGGGCCAGGCCAGTTCAGATTCCAGGAACACAGCAAGAGATTGATTAAAGTGAGCTTTATACCATCTGTGGTCAGGTTATGTTTGGGATAGTTCATATATCTGCAAGAGCAGCAATAAATATGCCAGTAGAGACAAGAGCTTTTCATGAACTGAGAAAAGAAATAGAAGCCAACTAGGGAGACAATTTCTGCCCATCACTAAGACTTTCTGTCACCTGTGAGAAAACATCACATGTAAGTGAAAGCTGACGTTGGAAGATGCTACCTCAGAGGTGAATTTATGGTTCAAATTCAAATTCATTCCAATATTTATTCAATTAAATTTGGTATAAGCATTTTGGCAGAAATTCAAAGTCTACATTAGCAAGACAGTAGCAAAATATATATATGGTTAGGAATAACTGTCTCTCAATTGCTTTATTCTATTAGTGAGATTAAAAGTAAAGGCCAAATTATAGCCAGGGCATAAACAGGCACAGTTTAATTCACTTCAGTGGTATGGTACACATTTATGCCAGATACATATTTTGCCACAAGAAGGTCAGGGAGAGCAAAGTAGACCTTTCTTCTCCATACCTTCAGCTAACATTAAGCATCTGTTATCCACACCACAAGAATTACTGACTCCATATAAACGCCACTTCTGATCCATCCACAGCTTAGGCCTTGTTCCAGCTCCTGTGGGTGGCTTGGCAGGGAGCTCCATTGACATCTGAATTACTAGCACACATAATCACCAATGTCAGTTGTTAAACATGAGGCAGCTTTGTCAAAGGATAAAGCAGAGAATATATTTTGTGATTAATCTCCTGATTAATGTTTTGTTATCTCAAACATCTAATTGTACCCAGAAAAGATTTGCTAGTACCTATAAGTATTTTAGCACTGAACTCAGAAAAGCTGGAAAACTACAGGAAACACTTTCCATGTTTAAGGAAAGGCAAAAAATAGGTAGCTGAAAACAATAAAGCATATGATTAAGCAGAAAAAGTAATACTATGCGCTCAGATCCATTTACATTGGAGTAATTCAGATTGTTGCTACTTTTGCTTGGTTTTTGATATGTAGGTTTCCACAAGTGGATTATGTGTAGATTTACAGTAGTAGAAGCATAAAGCATATTTCTGATAGTAGTCTATCTTCCTGAGTTTCCCAGACGTGTGCAATAACTGCTGAATCTATTCTGGATTGATATCTTATTTTTAAAGAGTACTTTGATGCTATTAATTAATGCAATAATTTTAAATTTTTATTATTACATATTCTCTGATGGAGTTCACGGGGGCAGACCCTCCTGCTTCTCATTAAATTATGATGTTCTCATTAAATCCATAGCAATATGGGATTAGGCAGTAGTGCTGACAGACCAAGCAGATGTCTCGCACTGCTAGTATCATTTTCTGTCATTGTCATTTTGAAACTATTTGACTATAAAGTACGTCTAATAATCTCACTTTTCCTAGGAACATTTTTTCTTACTTAGCCTTCTGACAGAAGAATATTTTTCGAAGTGTATAATACTAGAGGCAATCTTTGGATGTAGACCTGCTCCTTGGAAAAATTCTTAGTCTTCTTAGAGAAAGATATTCTACTATTTGTTCCTTAATAATTTAAGCTTTTCTCATTTTTTATCTTGTTTTATGTAATATTTGATGGCCAGAATTGCTATGAAGATGTTAATTATTCATCTGCTATTTAGGCACTAATATTCACATTCACAGGTTCCCATTGGCTTTGCTGTTGTATGACTTTTCAGATAAGTTTTTTTTTTGGCTTGTCCCTTCTTTTTTCTGGATTTTGTGATTGATCTTCTTTGCCACCGTTCTTAGGTATAAACAAAGCCATAAGCCTGATCAATGATGATATATCTTTTTGCTGGTTTAATACCACAAAATCTTCCTGGAAACTCCATGCCATAAAGAGGTCTAGGAAGCAATTGTTTACAAGTTATGTACCTCTCATCTTCTTGGTCTTGTACAAATAGATGTTTTACTATTATTTTATTCATTTAGGAGTGTCTGATACTTTTATTTTTAAGCAGTCAATTTTCCTTTGCCACATCTTAATGCCTTTCATTTACCTCTTCTGTTTTATACCCCAAAATACCAGGTCTCTAAGAACCCTGTATTTTGGACTCTGTGTAAAGTAGCAGCTCTCCAAGACAAGAACCTCTACCTATATCTACTTTATTTGGGCTTCAATAACAGAGTCCTTTTGAGTTTAAAGCTCTATAGATGAAAGAAAAAAACTGGGATAAGAAGCCAAGTTCACAAGAAAGAGCCATTTGTGGCTTAAAATGACTGATTCTGTTCTTACCATGGAGAATGATAAAGACTCCCAAATGTAGGTTCAAGCTTTGTCACTGACTTGCCACTATCTTTATCTAAGGTTAGCAGTACTGAAGAGTATTCTGAGTGTCAGGGTCATTAGCCTCGGATGTACAACCAACAATTTCACTCAGTCCACCAAGTGTCTTGAAAATATTCATTGGGAAGAGTTATGGGCCAAACAATGGGTTTTAGAGTAGTCAGCAGAGTCAATAAAAAGCTGCTAAAGCCCAAAAGCTGCTAAAATAAGTGAAGAGGCAGAGAAATTGAAATTTCTGCTTTTTGAATTTCCAGTAATTATATTTTTCTTTAAGGGAGAAGAACCTAGATTTTTTTATATATATTATTTTTATTTTTATTTTTTTGTCTTTTAAACATGATGGTTGAAAGCCTAGCAAATTTTAAATAGCAGTTTAGTAGTTACAAAGCATCCCTTGGGAGTGGGAGTCTAAGGTTTAGTGCTCTTTACAGTCTAAGAGAGTAGAAACTGCATTACCAAAGAAGTGACCCTCAGAACTATTCCTTCATACAGCAGCTTAGGTAAAAGAAGTTGTACGGCCTCCCACATAAGCGTGCATAATATATGCATAGCTTTTCATCAGATCTTTAAATAATTTTCTGATAATATGAGACCTATGAGTTTTAAAACGTCTTGTAGTCCTGCCATTGTGGGTTTGCTTTCACAGAGGAGACAAAAGAATGTTCTTCATGCTAGAAAGAGAGGAAAAAAAAAAAAACAACAACAATGATAACCACCAGTAAAATGTCAGTTCTTGCTCCAGTGGTGCTCGGTGTGCTCATGAGATTTAGAGGAATACTCATCAGATCATTTCTAGACATAGACAAAAAAGGTTTTACCCACACTTCAGTTTTAGGTAGAGGTGAACTATTTTCTCCAAATTTTCTAAAGTTTAGATCAAGGCACAAAGCTGGTAAGAGAAATTGTAGCTCAGTCCCTGAAATTTGAGAAAATGAATTTCAAATGGAGATAGAAATATGTGAAAGAATAGCATCATCTTATCACTAAAAGAGTCTTCTGGGACTTGTATTTTAATTGCAAATAGATCTTCAAAAAGCAGTCATATAAACACAATTGCATAGTGGTATCTAATTACTTTATCATGATACAGTTTGCACTGAGATTATATGCTGCAGTAAGTGCAATAATAAATAATATCAGAAAAGGATTTGCTGAAGAAATTCCAAAGGCTGAATCATCATTTTTATTAAAATAATTACATTGGGAAGAGTTTCAAAATTAGGAGAAGAGCCATTCACTTAACCATGTAGAAAGGATTAAACAGGGGTGGTAGTACATTGAGATAGTCTTTGGTCCATCCTCAACACAGCTGAGAGTATGTGAATACTCACAAAAACCTTAGCTCAGCAGGAATTTTCTACATTAAGCTTTGATGTTCTTCTTTATAATTCCTCCTTTAAGTAACATCTATTCAGGGGCATTTTTCAAGTCAGACAGTTCATAGATTTTCTTTCTTTATTTTTACATGACCAACTGCTGCTAAAACTGAGAAATGAAAGCCTAAACCTTAACCAAATGGGAAAAAAGAGAACATAGGCTGCCTATGTGAAAGAATATGTAGGGAGGCAAAAATCTCTATGGCACCAGACCTGAGATGATTCCTCCCTTCACTGGAGGGAGCTTATAAAATTTAAAGCCAAGAGATTGTGCTTGGTATTTGTCCATCTTACTGACAACAAATCCAAACCCAGAGGATCTTATTTTCCTCTCACATAGAAGGCATTACCATTTTATTGATGAAAACGGAACTGGTCATTTTTAATTCCTGAAAGAGAAGTAGAACCAAGTAATTTTCCCTTTTTAATTTCTTCTTTTCTGGAATTTACACATGAAGAGGTATCATTAACCATATATAGTGCAAGAAGCTAAGAAGTCCATTCTCTGTAGGCTATTATACTCTACCATGTTTATTCTTTAAGGCAGTTTTCAAGATCCCAGATTAGAGGTGGAAGTCCTCTAGTGTCCTATTAATTTATGCCATAGACAGAGACACACACATCAGTGCACTGTACTGCCTATGGAAGAAGCCCTGAAAGATGAATCAGGAAGCTATAATTCCCTACAGAAACCCATATGCGAGTTAGGAGGGAAACTGGATTAAAATGCTCAGAATACTGTAATTATACTTCTGCCTAACTACTCCCCTGGAGAATAACTGAGATCCTGAATTTGTCAGGCTTGAATCTGGAAAGAACTTCACACAGTTAAAAGGATTATTTTGGGGTAAGAGCTCTGGTGGTACTTATGATATTCTTATGGTAAACATACAGAAATCAGAGAAGATAAAATGTGCATTTATGTGGAATGGAGTCCCATCTGCATTTAACTGATCATTTTAATTTTGAAATTCTGTTTCTGTTCTATCTCCACTTAATGAAACACATTTTATTTCTAATTTCTAAAAATCCAATCTCAGAATATTTTAGTAGCTCTGGCTTAAAAAAGTGTGAAATAAAACTAAGCAATTGGAAAGAAGACATGGTGGGAATTTCCCATTCTTGCATTAATTTAGTTGAAAAACTGTTTAAACTGTGCAGTTTTTATTATGTGTTTCAATCCATAAGATTGCTTATTGCTACTCTAATTTTTTAGTGGCATCTGATACCAGCTTTACGCTTTGTTACTATTGTAAAATCTGTTTGGTAAATAAAGATGTTTTTGTTTGAAATATGTTTTGAATGCAGAAATATTTCAAATATTTCAATATTTCAAATGCATATAAATAAACAAGTCACCACTAAGACCTAACGAAATGAGATCCTAAGGTAAATATCAAGATAAGTGATACAATATCTCTTTTGGACTTAAACACTCTTAATTTACTGCCCTTCTGGCATTCAAGTGCTTGCAAGATCATCAATTTAATCAGTCCTATTACTGTAAATGGAAATAGAAAAAGTCTTATTTATCCATGTGAAGGAACATTGTTCTTTTGAAAACACAAACTAGGTGTTGATTGAACTGAAGAATGCGGACTGTAAACAAAATAAAGATAAAATGAATTTCCCTTTATGCTTCCTTTGGTGCAGGCAATGTATAAAATACACATCAGAGGAGAAAACAATAAAGCCCATCCACACTTTTTGTCTAATATTTTTCTGTAGAAGATATTTTACATAACAAAAACAGATTTTCTTAAGGGATTCATCAGTTAGAAGGAAAGCATAGCTTAATTTTATAACTCTTGTTTTAGGAAAAGTAATTGGCAGCCAAAATTTGCAAGTTATGTGCCATAGAAACAACTGTAACCATTTCAGAGGAAATTTTGAAATATCAAAAAGAAGTATTATGTTCCACAACTGATGATTTGGTAAGGTGGAAATCACAAGGGTCAGACAATTTAAAAGGATAAATGCTCCTGGGGTGCATTATGTGGTGCTCTGAAAATCCGTTAAACTTTAAAATTAAAGACCGAGCAATTAAGTTAATTTGACAAATTCTTTCACTACTTTTCTGGCCATATTTTACAATTAGTTAATCTGAAAATTATATTGGCTTTTCAAAAATTATATTGCCTACATATTGTTTGCACCTTTCCGAAAAAAAAAAGGTGTTTGTATTATACACAGAGTTGACTAAGCCTGGTCTATGGTTGACCATCAGGAAGTAAAATATAGACCAGAAAGGCTTGCAGGAAGTCAGAAATTCAGATGGCTTGGGTAAATACAGACAGGACATTACATGTCTCACATTATGTCAACAGAAAGTCTGTTGCAAAACTATAAAAATATGCTAGACAAATGGCTGCTGTGCCCTGTTTTCAAGCTTCTGTTTTTCCTATAAAACTTTAGCATTACATTAAAATATCAGCACCTCACCCGTTTGAAAGTATAAAATACTTCATGTGCTGGAGGATGGCAGATGGTCTGGCTGGTTCTAGTAAAAAGGCCGAGAAACCTTTGTGTTGAGTGTCCCGACTCCTGGTTCAGCGTTAACTGAAAGAGCAGTGAGGAATTCTTTTAGTCAGGTGATACTTCTTTAAGGGTCATTGCAACTGTTGCACAATGTAAGCACCTAGGGTTTGATAAGCTTTTGGGGACCCTTAGATGGAAAATGTTAAGTTTAAAGGATTATGTCTATGTATTTTATTCATGAGACAAGCTGAAGTGGGATTGGCTTTCTGTCAAAAACTGTCAAACAAAAATAGAATTCCTTCTGGATAGTTGTCTTGAGGATTCCTCCTGCTGCCTCAGAGATTTATGTGGAAGGATTTACAATTATATTATGGTCTGTTGGGTAGAGCACAGGACTAGAAATAGGAGGGATTATGTTCTAGTAACGCTTCTGACCTTAATTATTTTGTGCTCTTTGATGTCATTCTACCTTCTTTTTATTTCCTATCTGTAATCAAACTTGACTTTTGCAAATTTGCAAGCATAAAAACAGTAAAGGAGCTTAGGAGTTCTGATACCCCAATAGCACGTTTTCCAGTGATGTTCCAAGAACACCTTCACAGCTTTATAGTCTTAAGTCTTCAACTTGCATCTAACCTCTTGTCAGAGACAGTGGCTGTCTCATAGTGTGACTAAATAAAAAATGAAGTCTGATGATTTTGTAGATGCTACTGTAATATCATAGCTGTTTTTACCATTTCTTATATTTTTAGTTATAATAATGTTGTTGCATATACATATACATAAATATTTTCTATCTGTACATGACACATATTTGGAAGAGCACTTGGTTGTATGCCATATAGATATAATAAAAATGGGTAGCTGTCTCATTTTAGTTAAAGAAAGAAGGGCTGTACAAGGGCATTCTTTCAGGTCGCTGATCTGAACAACAGGGTGACCAGGAACACTAGCAATTATAACTGAGTAGTAGGTTAATTCTGTTCAATATACACACAAGGCATAAACCATGCATATTTTTGTTCTTGAAAAGCACACAGAGAAATGGAGGTGTAAGGAAAGACCATGTAGATTCCCCTTCACTAAGCTGCATATGGCTGTTACGTAGTCACATTCAAAACAATCAGATTATAGATTGACTTGTCCATGAAAAATTCATGCTTTGACTTTTCTTTTAAACATCATGCTTTATTGATTTTTAAATGTCACAAGAAGGACATATAATTATTTAACATAGAAAAAAACAGTTTTATATCTTTCAGTAAACAGAGGAGACAGAAGACTCATTATAAGAAATTATGGTTTACAGATCTTATTTCTTAAGTATTGAAAAAGAAAAAAAAAGAAAATAAAAATAATGTAGCGATTATAAATCAGATCAAGGAAGGTAATGCAAAATATTTCCTGCAAATATTTGTTTTGCTTTTTTTTTTTTTTTTTTTTTT
>WBMW01005484.1:390559-422718 GCA_013396635.1 Penelope pileata | reverse complement strand
TTTTTTTTTTTTTTGTGAATTCCTGTCAGGCGCGTTTTTGATTTTGTTTATTTTTATTAAGGCTAGTACAAATTAACTCTTCATGCCAAAATATCTGCAAACAGGGAACACAAAAGTCTCATTTGTGAAAACAACTTGCTTGAAATCTAAATGTACATTTTCATATGTGAGGATTTGCTCAAGAGTTGCTTACATGTTTATCCCATCAGCAAATAAGAGCAATACCATGTGCCTTTGCTGATCAAGACATCAAATACATGAACGGTAAGAACAATTCATATTCAGTCCACATAACTAACAAGTAACTTTTTTAAGAAGCTATTTTAATTCTGAATGTTGAATAAATTTGAAAGAACTGCAATCTGCTTGCAGATATGCTGTAAGAAAAGGATTTATATAAATTATTCATAACAAGCCATTCACTCATCTATGTTCTAAACAATATCCATCAGTGCTCCTGGAGATGTTTACATAACAGCAAAATGTGTAAATATAGGTATGAGAGTGGACAGCTATATAGTATGCTTGAGAAAATTAAAGGAAATAGAACTTGTTTCCTTAACTTACAATCCACACTAATAAAAAGAGGAATTAAAAAACTATTTAGGAAAGCAACTTTTACAATAAAATTTCCAAATTTTACTCGCATGATATACCATAGATCACTACCCTTGATATGGTTGAAACAGACCAACAAAAAAATCAGTATGAATGAATGTTTACTCAAAAATACTGAAGCTACTCAGATCTACTGAAGCTGCTGTAATACTATCAAAGGGAAACAAATAAACTGTCCTAATACACTTTTGGATAAGAATAGACAAATACTATATTCTTTAAATGTCCAGAAATCCATTACATAGCAGAAGATACTATAAGACAGTAATACAATGTGCTTGTAATCCTGTTAAAAAAAAAAATGTAAAAATCTCAGTCAAAATGTAAGGACACAGGAAATAGGAATGAGCCCTATACTGTATATTCACATGAATATGGCTAGGTCTTGAATTCTCAGTTGATAGTAGGAGCACAGAGGAATATAGAGACCCCCAGTGGAAGCTTTTCAGTGGTCAAAGACCATAACAACAATTTACTTTTTTAAAAAAGTAACAAAGCCAAAATTTTAGTCCTAAAATGGCACATGAATACATTCTCAGACATATCTAGTTCTCCTTTTCTCCCCCACACATGGATATGTGCCTATAACTGAATAGAAGCAGCGACACAGAAACAAATTCTGAGGCATCTGCTTTCTACTGTACAATTATGTCTGGTTTTTAGCGCTTATTTTCTGAGAAGTGGAAAGCCAATGGTCCAGTATTCCCCATATAAAAGCCATACTGTGCCTGTGGAAAAAAAGTAAAATATATAAACCCCATAGTGAACATCTAAGAAATCTGTACAATTTATGAATTTTTATGCTGTTAGGTTTGTGAAATGCTATTTTTACTAGCAAACTCCCAAGCTCTTCCCAGGAAGTTTTTGGCAAAAAACAGTTGACCTGTCCCAATACTGTGCCAGGGACTCTGCTAACAGTTGCACAATAAAAATGATTGTATCCCAGTGCTTGAAAATCCTGGACAGAGAAAAAGCTGTCCTCCCCAATATATATCTTATGCTGTGGACAAGGACCAGAGCTTGTCTCTTTCAAGTCTGTCTTTGGAAAAAAAGTGACACTGAAAGATATTGTCTGTCTTCTAAATATGCAAAGAGAAGGTTGTAGTTGTTTGCTTCCTTTCATGGGGCTAGTAGAGCAGGAGAATTTCTTCAGTGGTCACATACAAGAACTTTGTGTTACTATGGTGACTGAAGAATATTTGAGATGTAGAGGAAGACTATGGCAAAAGTGGAGTAGAAGAGGAAGAGCATAGTGATTTGTTTCTGACTGTAAGTCTTGCCAATGTCAAAGGGAATTGATAAAGACGGATAGGCAAAAAGATCATCATGTTTCAG
Source organism: Penelope pileata (assembly GCA_013396635.1). NCBI lineage: Eukaryota > Metazoa > Chordata > Aves > Galliformes > Cracidae > Penelope > Penelope pileata. The sequence goes on along the minus strand of WBMW01005484.1, from coordinate 420,765 downwards.
AAGAGAAATTCTATTTGTGGATGACATCATAGAGGATCTAGCTGGAGATAAATGCCCTAGAGTGGGGAAGAAACTTTGGCTGATAAGTGAAGAGATTGTATGTTATTTTCTCTAAATCTGTACACTTCCTGTACTAGCAAAAAGCAGCATTTGGCATGGTTGGTGGCATCAGGTGTGACTCATTATTTTCAGCTATCTCCCATTAACTAAATGTTTTATTGTATGTGAGGAAAAAATTAAAAGTCTCAAAAAAGGATTTAAGAAACTAAAAAAGCCAAAAATTTGTCAGTATGGGAAGAAGTGGGGCTAAAGTCACCTTCCTCGCCTGAAAGTGTCAGGTATTTATACACATAGGTAAGTTTCCTACCAAAACTTTTATTTCCTTGTCTGAATCTGCATAGAATCATAGAATCACAGAATTGCAGGGGTTGTAAGTAACCTCAAGAGATCACCGAGTCCAAGCTCCCTGCTAAACCAAGTTCCCTACAGCAGGTCACACAGGTAGGTGTCCAGATGGTTCTTGAATATCTCCAGAGAAGGAGACTCTCTGGGCAACTTCTTCCAGTGCTCCATCACCCTCTTATGCATGTTCTTATGCATGTTTGTGTGGAACTTTCTATGTTCCAGTTTTTTGCCATTGCCCCTTGTCCAATCACTGCACACCACTGAGAAAACCCTGGCCCCATCCATTTGCCTCCCACACTTTAGATATTTATAAACGTTGAAAAGATCCTCTCAGTCTCGTCTTCTCCAGTCTGAACAGACCCAGGTCACTCAGCCTTTCCTCGTAAGGGAGATGCTCCATGCCTGTGATCATCTTTGTTGCCCCCTGCTGGAGTCTTTCTCCCTTTTTTGTACTGGGTAGCTCAGAACTGGACACAGTACTCCAGGTGAGGTCTAACCAGGGCAGAGAAGAAGGGGAAGATCACCTCCCTCAACCTACTGACCATGTTCTTTTTAATGCACTCCAGGATACTATTGGCCTTCTTGGCCTCAAGGGCACACTGCTGGCTCATGGCCAACCTGTTATTCACCAGGACACTCGGGTACTTCTCCGCAGAGCTCTTTCCAGCAGGTCAGCCCCCAACCTGTACTGATGCATGCAGTTATTCCTCCCCAGGTGCAGGACTCTACACTTGCTTTTGTTGAACTTCATCAGACTCCTCTCTGCCCAGCTCTCCAGCCTATCCAGGTCTCCCTAAATGGCAGCACAGCCTTCTGGTGTGTCAGCCACTCTTCCCATCATCAAACTTGCCAGGATTGGACTCTGTCTCTTCATCCAGGTCATTGATGAAGATGTTGAACAAGAGCAGACCCAGCACTGACCCCTGGGGAACAGTGCTAGTTACAGGCCTATAGATAAAAAAAAAAATTAAAAAGATCTACAACTGAAATGAAACACTCATTCCCATCTGAAGCTGAGCCTTTATCTGGAGAGACTGGAACAGTACAAAGCAGAATATTTTTTTAAAATCTTAGTTTTATGGCACTAACTGTATCTTTTTTATTTATTTATTTTCTGTGACTTCCGTACTCAAATTTTTCATTTGAATTACTTATTTCATTTTGTCAACATTGCATTCTATCTCTTATCTGAGAAATAAGTTTTTAAATCCATGTGAGTTTTATGAACATCATCTTTTAGAAGGAAAACTTGATATTTTTCTTGTAGAAGTTCAACAACGTGGCTACTGTTAGAAATAACCCTGGCAAAGTATAAATAAAAAGTTATTTGCAATAGTTTTATTTTAAAATGCTAATAGTGTGGCAGCAGCTCATAAATCCTTAATGATGAGCTTCTAATTATGTGCCAACATCAAAGTGTGATCCAGTCCAATACCAAAATTTACATATTCATGAATATACCCATACTTGTGCATGGTAGAAGGCATAATAAAGCAGAAATCATATAGTAGCCCTTGTATTCTCTAAACTGTTATTTGGATGAATTGCCTCCTTTCCCAACACTCCTCTTCCAGGTGTGTGCCTGTGGTGTAAACTCTCATTTCAGTTTTCTTTGGAGTTAGATTTTAGACTGGAGATACCTTTAGCTTGTCCAGAAGAATGTGTATAGTCTGAAATGTTGCAGGTAATGAGCACCTCATATAATTAGTGTCCACTCCATTTCTATTTGCCAATACGAATTGTGAGTTTAAAATACCGTTGGCATATGCTTAATCTAAAATTAATGGGCTTTTACCAGAATTTTCTGTGATGTAATTTGTCATCTGTGTTTTAAAAAAACTGCTTTTCCTTTTTCCCCAGTGGATATTTACAATTGCCTGGAACTCGGAAAGTTTGTTTTGGACAATGTAAGTACTTCAACAGATCAGCTATAAGGGATGACTTTTAAATACAAGTGGTAAGGATTGAAGGAAAATAATAGGATTTATTTGTTATATCTATTCAGAACATGCTTTCTAGGGCCTTGTTTTACAGGATCTAGAAAGCATCAGCTTATTGATGTGAAAGCAACTAGCCTTTTTTCCTCAGCCTTGAAAGAATCTAGCACAAGTTGCTTTTGAGACACAGTTTTATTCTTCAGAATTCAGAATTCTTCAGAATTTCTTTCTTCAGAATAAAACATCAATAAAACATCTAAAGAAGCTCATGTCCAGAGTCACATCCCTGAAGACATGAAGGGTTTTCTTCCTTATGTCTCCTTGAGTCTGACACTTTCTTCTTCACCCTGCTCAGTCTTTGGATCCAATGTGGCAGCTCACCTGCAGATCTCCTTCACATGAAGTGCTTTCTACCTCTGTTATCATAGAATCATAGAATCACTAGGTTGGAAAGGATCTACAAGATCATCTAGCCCAACCATCCTCTTACCACCAATATTTCCCATTAAACTACTAAACCATGTTCCTTAGCACCTCATTATCATTTCCACTTTTTTTTTTACTGGACCCATTAATTGAAGAAGATGCACTGTCTCCTGGCACCCTATCTCTTAAAGGGAGGCAGGCCACTTCGGTACAAGCCATAGTCTCTGCTTGGGGCTTATTGGCACTACTGTAATTCAGACACCAGAGATAGTTATTTTAATTGAATGTATCTATGACTTATTTTGTGTATTTTCCGAAACTATTATTCAAGTATCACTAATAACTTTTGCAAATAAGGATTATTAAGATTCATATCAAACCTGCACAGTATATAATGATAATAAGAAAATCACAATATCAGGCATTGAGCAATTTTCCTGTTGTAGAATGCAGTATCTGTTAAAAAATGACTTGCCAAAAAATTCACAGTTCTTATTCTCTTCCTTGCTCTCCACCCTTCACTCAATGTAGACCTGTATCCCACTCATGTATGTAGCAGTGACATGGACACCACTGTTCAGATGCTGTTGGAACAAGAAGTCCCTCCTGATGGAACACTTTCTCCTGTCATCTTCCATGTCACACAACAAGCAGACCCCTAACACAGGACTCAGAATCACTCCAGATGATGAGTCTGCTGAAAAATGAAGTGAAAGCTCGGTGTCTGAGGAAAACTGCACAATGAATTTTTGAAGTCATATAAAGTATGGCAGTGGTAGTTGTCAAGTTGGTCTGCAGAAGTAGTTTGTCTTTGATAATGAACAGTGTCTTTGATAGTGAACAGTGCTGGGTGCTTTCAGGCAATATGCCATAAAGACAGTATTATTTATAGGATAAGGAATAATAAATCGTACCAAAGAATACTTTTCAGCCAGTAAATGTTGAATTGCTCCTCATTGTGCTCATCCTCCTTAGACTATCATAGCAGCCTCCAACCTGGCAGGATCTTCTCCTTTTCTCTTGCCTTGAAATTGTAGGCAGTCTTTATCATCTTATCTTCAACAAAAGCAAGCGTAGAGTCCTGCAGCTGCGGAGGAATAACCACATACATCAGTACAAGTTAGGGGCTGACCTGCTGGAAAGGATCTCTGTGGAGAAAATGGTGCCCAGCAACAGGACAAGGGGCAATGGGCACAAACTGGAACACAGGAAGTTCCATATGAATATGAGAAAAAAACTTCTTTACTTTGAAGATGATGGAGCACTGGAACAAGCTGCCTGGAAAGGTTGTGGAATCTCCTTCTCTGGAGATATTCAAAATCCACCTGAAAGCTTTCCTCTGCAACTTGCTCTAGGGAGCCTGCTTTTGCAGGGTAGTTGATCTAGATGATTGCCAGAAGTGCCTTCCAACCCATATGATTTTGTGATTGTGTGATCCTCTGATCAATATAGTTTTCCTGTTTTGACTTAATGTATTAAGTGTCAGTGAAGCTGAAGCTGGCATTTGGTCATAGAAGATTCTGACTGTGTCTGTAGGAGGCTGGAAAATGGCCTGAAACCTCCACACTGTTTTGTTTTACCATTGTCTCATTCTTTTTCTTCATCAAGAAAAAGAAAGGAAGAATAGAAAAATTTTTTCATTGCTATGGTCCTTAAAAGATTCAATTTTGTTTGCAAAAGTCTTTTATCTTTTTTTAATTAATACACTTTTAAAAGAATTTAACCTAATTGCAAATGAATTTAAAGTGTAGTTAATCATTTATAAAATACTAATAATTAACGAATGTGGTTAAGAATGTCACAAGAATTATGGAAATAGTTATAAAAAGATCACCAATATTTCTGTAGAACAAAACATATTTCAATTAAGAGACTTAATTTTAATCTTTTGAACAATTCCACTGGTATTGGAGGCCAAGCTTTAGCAAATTTAAAGTTTTATCATTTTTACTAATTGTAGTTATTGTTATTTTACAAAATATATAAACTGACAAGAATCCCAACATCCTACTGAAAAATAAAAAAAAATCTATTCTTGTAGTGATCATTATACTGCATTATCATATAGACACTTTATAGTTATATAAGGTAATATATTTTAAAATATTTTTTTAATTTCACTTTGAATGTTACTAGATCCAAGCATCTGACAGAGGACAACTAATTTGATAACATACTCTCCAGGCTACAGAAACAAATACGTTCCTACTCATGTTATAGAAACATACTTGGAAGAAATCTGTTCTCTTGTGTAATGCAGTACTGCCTGTGAAATACAGCAGATGTTAAGACTAAGAACATAGATGAAACGGGATTGTAATACACCAGGCTTACCTACAATTTTTACTTGTTTATGCTGTTTGTGGCTTATATAAATTAGAACACTTTTATAAACTACTTTTCCTAAACCCGCTTTTATTAGAATAATCTCTTCTAAGTTGAGCTAATGCATAAATTCAGTATTTAGAAAACCTATTTTGCAAATAGCACCAATACAGAAGTTTTTGAAAAATTCAATTAAAAAAAAAATTCCTTCCTTATACTTCCAACTTATCCAAATATAATTTTCTCATGCTTACTTCTATCCTAGCTATATCCCTGTGGCTTTTAGTCCTTCACCCTCCTGTGTATATCACTGGTCTCCTTACACACCAGAGAAACCTTTTAATGTACAGATATCTCCAGCAATGGGATATGGCAGCTGAATACTGCAAGGTCATTTTAAGTGTTTTCTCACCTGATTTCTCATTTCCCCCGGGGAATTTATTTTGCAGAATAATCTTTCTTTTTCTTTGTTCAAAAATATTAATATGCTTGTCATATATCAAAATGTTGGGGTTTTTTGTGTGTTTTTTTGACATAAACAGAAGTGCTGGAAGTTGAATAGTGTTTACAAAGTACAAGATACCCCAAACTAGGCTGAGATACAGGATAAAAGTTGCAAGGCGTATTTTTAAACAATAGTATTTCCTTATTTCTAAAACAGTACATGGAAACCTATTGTTTAGGATGCCTGCCCCCAATGCAGTGTTCATTTTCTCACTGATTTCTCAGATGGTTCTGGACTGGTCCTTTCATCATTTTAAACACAAAGGACAAACCTTACCTAGGCAAAATGTACCTCTCCCAGTGGAGCTCTGCCAGCTGGCAAATTTATTCAGTGTTAATTTTATGATCTTCCTTATTTTTGAAACTTTTGTTGATTTTTATATTTTTAGATGTATTTTTTATCAATGAGAGCCAGCAGCAACCCCTTACTTTCTTAGATCACATCTACATTTTTCTCTTCTAATAATGTTCTTTATCTGCTGGAACAACATGATACTTCTCTGGCTGCACACCACCAAATTGTTCAGCACTTGTGGAGATAGTTCATATCAAAAAAGATCTCAAAATGAATGTAATTTGTCTATTAAAAATGAGGGAAACGTTTTGTCTTAGTTTCTAACAGAAGTTACTTCTCTCACAGTGTCTCGTATGAAGCTATGTTTTGTTGTTCCCAGAAGAGGAACAACTGAGAACACCTGGCAGTGTTGAACACAGCCAAGGACACACTTTCTTCCTCAGTGAAGCAGTTAGAAGGCATAAGGAGCTGGGAATTGGGAGGGGACAGGACCAGGGCAGCTGACCTAAACTGACCAAAGAGCTATTCCATACCACATCACNTGGAAGGCTGCTATCAGGTCCCACTGCAGCCTTCTCTTCTCCAGGCTGAAAAGTCCCAACTCTCTCAGCCTGTCCTCGTAGGGGAGGTGCTCCAGCCCTCTGATCATCCTCGTGGCCCTCCTCTGGACCCGCTCCAACAGCTCCACATCCTTCTTGTGTTGGAGGCCCCAGAGCTGGACACAATACTCCAGGTGAGGTCTCACAAGAGCGTTGTTGTTGGTCCCTTGCTTTGTGTATTATTTATTGTTTCTTATATATATATATGTACTGGTATTTCTTTTATTCTCTCTGCTGTCTTAGTAAATAGCTTTTATCTCAGCCCACAAGTTCTACCATATTTATTCCTTAATTCTCTCCGCCATCCCACTTTGGAGGGGGGAGGGTGAGCGAACAATGGTGTGGGGCTTAGCTGTCTGCTAGGTCAAACCAGGACACATTTGAATACTTCCACCACAGTTGTCTTGGTTTGAGTTTGGTGTCTAAAAGTCATGCTGTGAGGATTAATTTAAAAGTACAAAGAAGAGCAGCTAAACTTTTTAAATTATGGAAGACAATTCAATATTTGTGTTTATCTAATTTTAGACACTTCCTGCACTGTAATTAGAGCAGTAATTAAAATAATAATAATACAAAAATAAATGGAGGTCCTGTTCAAAACAAGGATAAGCTCAAAGTTAGAATCTCTGTCCTTGGAGTATATCAAAACCCAACTGGACAATGCCATCAGCAGCCCAATCTAGGTTCTCTCTAGGTTGTTACATTCCCATATAACAGTATAAAGTATCTGTAAGAGGCTTAAAGAGAACACAGAGATTCATAATGATCTGCATTGTATATTTTGTATGTAGTTTTCAAAGTAGATACAGTATTTAATCTAATGAATCTTTTTGACATTCAGATCTGTGAATTTTATGTTCTTCACACTTTAAGGTACACCTAAAAATCAATTATGTATACATTGTTTTCCACTAGTAGATAGACAATAAATACTTCATAAAAATCTTGGCCACCCAGAAGCTAATGACAAAGCTTCCATATGTTACAGTGGGATCCATGTTCCAGTGAGGATATGTATAAAATATTGCCTCTTTCTGATTGCTATAAATATGCAAATATCTTGGGCAATATAAAAAAGAAAAAAGGATATTTTCCATACCACAGTATTTACCTTTATTGCTATATTTGTACTATTTCTGACACTTTGAAGAGGAAATTCCTCTAACACTCCATAAATTTAAGGAATGGTTCTGGTAAATGTCCAGTTCTTATTGGCTCCCAATGTAAGATGAAACTTAGGACATACAATACCTCACAGTGCTGTCCAAAAAATAAATTTTTCTATTTATGCTGTGGACATCTTTTGCTTCTGAAAACTTATTTAAATCAAGGTATCACAACTAGAGTATAATTCCAGACAATGTTTTCTAAGTCAGTGGCAAAGCAGTCCGTCTTGAGTTGTAAGGAGGCTTTTAGTAAAATTTCAAGTACTTGCACTTGGTTGAGATTTAAATGAAACATTTGAGGAATATGGAACAGAACTGGAGGGAATGACTGCGCATTAAGAAGATTATGAGTAGAAAGAGGAGAGAGTTAGGAAAATTGGAAGTAATCTTATCCAGGAAAAAATAAAAAGTTGATACAATTTATACTCATTTTTACTACTCATTTTATCTGCACTTAAAGCTGTTAGTATGGTCTTTTTGATTTTTTTTTTTTTTTGCTCAGACCAGGCAGTATGCTTGCAAACAATTTCTGGCAGTGCTTCAGAAGTTAGAGTAGGGCAGGACATGTAGACAATTCAGTTGTTATTTTCCTATTTGAGGGGCTAATATTCCATATGGTGGTTGCAAGGATGTGTATGGGGGTTGGAGTATACGTGGAGTACTTCTTTTTCATCTCGTATTTTCATCTTTATCTCATCTCATGACTTGGGGGCAGCATACTGTTTCTGAATACTCTTCAGCTTAATGACTATTTGAACTTCTTTGTCTTTGCAAAGGCTTCCAGTGTGGTGACTCTTCTTTCCCTCTGCATCAGTGTGGTCCCTAGCTCTTCATTTTTTAACAGACAGAGAGGAGGCTTAGACAAAAAAGGCACTGTGTTCCTAACATGTCTTGGAGACATTTGCTTAGTCCAATAAGCAAATCCGTGTATATGGCCTTGAAGAAGCTGAATTCTGGATGTTCCTGTGATACAGGAGCAGATTTAAACTTGTGGGGAAGGCAAAGAGGATTTCTCCAGTGGATAACTACTTTTTATGTGGTACAGAACACCTATCATAACTAAGAAATGATAGTGGATGTGCAAAATTCACATTGTGTAGGAAAACAGTTGTTTGATGGATAGAGCCATAGGGATTACATTTGTATTTATCAGTTTGCTAGTTTGCAAATCTAAGAACATTTTAATCATATTTATTTATTTAGTGTGTGTTTCCTAGCTAGAAATTAAAGATCATGTGTCACCTTTATTGGGTTTAACAGCAGAGTGGGGATGCAGAGTTTAACATGGCAGCTGGCATTGTTAATACCCCATCAGTCCTCCTATAGTAGTTCACTGAAGTTCCAATTATTCTTAGTTGAAATGCTCATTCATAATATCTTTGCCACTGCTCAGATTAAGATTACATTTTCTGTCACATGCATTTACCTCCTCTGATTACATGTAATTCTGGGACTGTTTTCACTCACTTCAAAGCTCTCACAACTTTTGCATGATTTTTGGCAAGAGTAAGCACTATTTGGCTGTTTCTGTTCCAGTGCATGCCTCAGTGGAGAAGCATTCTCCTAGAAAGAGTTTTACTTCAGTCAGTGACCTGCTTTTGGCTACTCCGGGGGAAAACAAAAACAAAAAACAAAAAAATCATGAAATGGTGGACTGCAGAGATTCAATTAATTTGTGACCTACAATGATAGTGTCCAAGATACAGCTTGATGTACAAGGGCTGCTCCTAATGTAATGCTTCCTATTTTATTATGTTGGCTGCCAACATCAGAGGCAGATTTTGGTGGTATGGCAGTAAAGGTTGAACCTTCCATTAATATTCCATTATATTTTGTTTCTGTGTGGCAGTAAAGGAGGCAATCCGACAAAATGGAATATGACGTGGAAGAGCAAAGGTGTGGAATTAGATTCCTCTGTGCAGAAAAAAATGGCATCCATTGACATTCATTGATGCTTGCTGAATTTTTATGGAGACAAAACAGTGAATGTGAGCACAGTGAGGTGGTGGGCGATGCGTTTCAGCAGTGGTGACGGCAGCAGTGGTCACCTCCACTGGTGCAGTTTTTTACATGCACAACATTCGGGCTCTTGTTCATCAGTGTTTTATAACTGAGAATTTTCTCTGTCAAATAGTGTTGTTGTGCTCTTTGTATCTATTGTAGTTTTCATGGAGATAAATAGGATGCATTACTTTTGGAGCCATCTATGTATTTTGACAGGGTCAACAGATGTTCTCACTGTCCCTGTCTAGATGTATATTCTTTCCAAATGGTTTTGAATGTCTTCATTGTAACAATTGATAATGTACATCAATTTCACTTTCAGAAGAAAGAAAAATATGTATTCTTCCATAAACTTCCTTAATCATTAGAATCTCTGGGTGTCCCTTTCATTTTTCGATATTTTGAGACATTTCTTTTCTAATCAGTCTCTTTCTATGATGTCTGACACCCCTGTCTGACATCACAGGAAACCAAAAAATTTCTGAATACACAAAAGACTGTAATAAAGCTCTAGTGTTGGAGCAACAGAGAAAAGCAAATTGTCTTTCTTTAAGTAATGTAAATACTAGGCATTAGGTGAGTTATTCTTAATTTGTCCTGATATAAATAAAATCATATTCTGACTTTATAAGGAAAATGAGTGTTGGAAACATTGTTTTTTCTGGTGGCTTCTCAGTCTCCAAGAAGGTGGAATTGTGAAATATATGGACTCACTATTTGATTACCATTTCCTCACTCTGCCTTGGATAGCAAAAATTCAAAAACACAAGGCAACAGCTTAGTATCTTATGATACAGCCTCTTTAAAATGACTTTCAAAAATGTCCACCCCTGCAGATTGGCTTTTAATTTGTCTATTTTCTTAAGTATATAATAGTATAGACATCCCAGTGTAAGACTGGCACCATTCATAAGCAGAGGGAATGAAAGTTCAGTTTGTTTTTATTAATTCTTGTAGGAGCAGCCCATGTCTGGTATGCACAACCTACATTCACCAGTTTGTATTTAAATGCTGAAAAAGAAACACATTCCCTTTTTATTGCTACAGTTGCTTTAAATTAAAATTGTGAAGAAATACAATGTTAGGTAAAACAAAGCTCCTTTTATTTCTCTTAAACAAAAAGCTTTATGAACATGCTGATATATATTGTAAACATAATAAATTTTATCTAGCAAAACAGTGGGAAAACATAGCCCCAAGGCTCAACTCTGTGGTGTCTCTCTGAAATGATACAAGTAAAGTTATGCTAAAACTATCATAAAACTGAGGAAAAAAACCTTTTAGTGAGTGCTTGCAACATTTTAATACTAATGGAATCTTATTTGCTTAAATGAGAACATTTTGGTAAAAGTTTACGGAACAAAAGGTGCTGCATATTTTTAATACAAATTAAAGATAAAGCATTAAAGGTCAGATGTAAAACTTTGCCAAACGGTTCTCTTTCCATCAATTTTACTGTGTGTTAAGAGGAAAGGACCTAGCTTACTTGTGACAGAGAAAGAATGCTGGTTTTGCTGTCATGAAAGTCTGAAGGACCAATGAAGCAAACTGTTGAGCGAGAGGAGGTGAATACTCCAAAGACAAAGATCTGGGCAAACCTTCAAGATCCAAGTGACAAAGGAACAATGTCCCTGAAAGCTCACTGGAGGAAATGCCACATTGCAACTTCCACTGAATTTCCATCCTGGGCTCTGCCAGATGTAATGTCAGACAAATGCTCTGTGAGAACAAGAGGCTGTGGTGCAGGCTGCTCCCAGGGCTGCTGGTCTCACCAGGAAGCATATTTGAAAAGCTGAAGGAGGAGGTGGCAAAGGCAGTGGAAAACAGCTTTTCTAATTTATCTAATTAGTGAACAGTAATGTTCTCAGTCACCAGTGATAGTGAAGGTGTAATATATTCCTATAGTTCATGAAGGTGAGAGTTAGATGTGAACTGCATAGTGCCTTTGGAACTGGCACACAGTCATCTGCAGTGGAAAGATGAGGTCAGTACTCCTGAAACCTTTACCAGCTGGTTCCTGTCAATGTCTTCTGCATTACTTGGTTTGATGTTCAAAAGCTGATTTGTAAAAATGTCTTAGAAACCTTATTATAATAAAGACTAGTCTAGGAGTACAGGTATGTTCATTTCATCTAAATTTTCTATGAAAAAATATTTATTCATATGAGTACTTACTGAGGAAGACAACATTTCCAGCATAGCATCTAGAAATATGAAAGAATATCAAAAAAAACCTTTTTCAGACTTTTGTTTAGGGGACGTTGATATTGTTTTTGTTGTCTTTAAAACTTAGTTTGCTGCTAAGAATTGCTTCTATCATCCACAGAGAAACCTTGAAGGGAGGTTTTGAATAGTGGCAGCTGAAGGCATTCTGAAATGTACATTAAATAAGTCAAGGCTGAATAATAGCACTAGTGTTTGTGTTGTTAGAGTTAGGCTATAAAAACTATTAGCTATAAAGTATTACTCTGAGCTCAATCTTGCCAAACAAATTCCAAGCACAAGAGAGTTGCTCAATTTGATTGTAATTTGAAAGAAATCTGTTGTCTTGTTTTAGCTTTGCCTCTAAGTAATTATAAAGTTCATTGCAAGATACAATATGTTCTCTTTCAAAGTCATTAGATAATACCAACCTGTTTTACTCATATGAGTAGTCTCGTTCAATAAGATTCTTGTGCCAAGACATTCTGTATAAAATTCAATGTTTTCTCCAGCTAGGACAATGCTGTTGCATATTTTTGTCTCCTGAAGTCCTTTAGTCAATTTGCATTGTATCCGTAACCCATTTTGAATGAGCGTTTGATATCTGAATTAACCAACAGCAGGATTTCAGGTATGGTTGCAGAGCAGTAAAAGTATGAAAATTTTGACACATAATGGCATACATTTGTGTAAAATTACAAATGGAGTGAGATAAGGAATATCTATAAATACTCAAAAGAAAAAATCACCAGGTATCAGAGAAACTATTTACTCTGAAGAAGGTGAGTTTAAAGAGAGAGCAGGAAAAAAAGGAAAGAGAAATTTTAAAGTGACTATGGAAGGGAAAATATCCTGACAAGCAGCGCTGTAAAGTTATGCAATAGTTTTTAAAGAGAAACAGTTGACATCTTCTCATTTGAGACATAAAATTTCAAGTGACAAAAAACTAAAAATTTGACTGTAGGAAATGGTAGCATACTGGCAGAGAGTTGGATAAAATTGTTAAATGTTTTTCTTTTCCAGTTTCTATGATGTTAAGAAAATATTTATTTAATATTAGAGCATCTTTCTGTGTGAAAGCATAACAGCAAAAAAAGCTGTCCCCTTTTTCATGTGAAAAGTATAGGAGTTGGCAGAGGTGTAGGGAACTGGATAATATAAAATGAAGAAATGGATAGAGTATTTACAGTTACAGAAATAGTAGTCACATTTAAATCTGAATATATTATAGTGTCAGGCACCACTTACAAAGAAGGCATATTGCAATGCTACATCAGGAAGCAATTCTACTCTTACCACCAAAGAGTAATAATCCCAGAGTTGCTCTGATATTTCTTAGCCAAACTCCCTCCTGCTAAGAGCACAAGCAGAGAGAAAATGAAACAAACTCATGAACAAAATACATGATAAATAAACAAGAGAAAATAGGCTTAGTAGGATAAAAAGAGTGTCTTGCATTGTTTTTCAATTCAAATTCCTCCCAAAATATTGTGTAGAAAATGACTGGTTGTATGTGTTTCCAAAGGGGTGAAATCTGCAAGAAGTAAGAACAGGAGAATTCAAATATAGAACTTGTGCTATTGTACCTGAAACAATCCTCAGTCAAGTATGTGTAGGAGCCATTATAATGCCGTTGTCATGTCTGTCAAATCTTTTTGAACATCTTTGTAAAGCTCAAAAGGAATAGAGTGGCTGTCTTCTTATGTCACTGTAGCCTTCTTCCTCTTTTTCTGCAGAGCACAAAAGTCACTCAGTACAACAGCATGAGGTGACACATTCACTATCAACAGATTTGTGACTGTTTGAGGTGATGTTAGGGTAGATGGAATCTGAAGGCTTGAGTCACCAGCGTAAGCAATAGGTAAGAAAACCACTCTAAAATTTATGTTAATTATTCCCTTCACACAGTGTTCCAGTGGAAGGCTCCAACTCTACTGCATTTCTGCATGTCTGTCCAATGTCACGTATAACATAACATTCTTGGAATTACCTGCATGCTGCTTATTTATCTTTTACGCTCCATTTGAATGAAGAGGTAATAATTTAAAAAGTGTTGTGTTGGCAAAGCATAATTGTTCTGGTACTTCAAAATATCTTAACCTAGGTGTGTGAGTGATAAGATTTTTGTGTTACAGATAAAGAGATCAAGGAAAAATGAGTCAATTTTAAAAATATATGCATACATCTAAAATGCTCATGTATATGGTTTCAAAAGCATTTAAGCGTCTCATTTCACTGAGTACCTAATTCAATTAAAAATTGGATAAAAAAAAATAGTTCATTCTATCACTTCACCATATATTTTGAGTCAATGATAGAAATGAGAAAAGCACTCATCAAGTTCATTGTATATTCTCACAGCAAGACCCTGTCTTCTCTGAAATACAGTATAAAATGCCCATTGGCTTCTGTTTTATCTGTAAGGAGTTTTAACATTTTATTCAGCTGAGCTGAGTCAGGCCATTCAGGTTTTAAATATTAAGCAAGCATCTTTCAAATAAAACAGATGATAGTAGATGATAGTGCTTACTAGATGACTTGCACAAAGGAGCAGAAAGGCTCAGAGGTTCTAAATGAAGTGAGACTGATTTAGAAAAGCTTGAGGAATAGCTGGTTTCACCTGATCAATTTTAGAAAGAGATTTCAGAAGATTATTGAAAAGCAGTAAAGAAGCCAGTGGGACAGAATAACAGAGAGGTCAAGAACAGCAGTTGTGAATGCTTGGCAAGTGTCAGATAGAAAGAAAGATGGAGGCTTACTTGGAACCACTGCCTTTAAAATTGCATTTAATAATAAGTTCATGGTTTGGCTGTTTAAATTTGTGTTTGGCTTCAGCTTGAAGCACAAGCTGTTAGCCTGACTGTAAATGTTTCATGTTGAAAATGGCTGAACCTGGGTTAATTTTAAAACCCAGAATAATCATTTTTGTATTTAAAGAAAAAAAATCAATTGGAAAGCAAAGAAAGATATCACATTAAAATGAAACGTAGATTGTAGATGCTTCTATTAACACATGTTCTTTATTTTCTGCTGTCACTGACAGCATTTGCATTGTAGTAAAGTAATTTGCCTTTTGAAAAAACATCTATTACATCTGTGCATGTTGGTCATTGCCACAAACAACATCAGAACCTCTACACCTGACAATAAGTTCTGGTATCAACCTACTCTAGCTACTGACACAATGTCAGACTGTCAGCTCTCATGAGAGAAATACGCACTTTTATACTGTTGCAAATAGCAGTAATAAGTGAATTGTTCTAATGTCAAGCCCAGAGTTTTTTAAGTCTCTTCGTCCATGCTTTTATGCACTGAATGTTTGCATGAAGAAAAGTAAAAGGAAGACTGTTTAAAATTGCATAAAATTAAAGGTAATAAAGCTTTCTCTGATTATCTGGACCCCCAAGGAGGATGAGTAGAATGAAGATAAATTCCCAAATATATTCGTCCTACAAAGTAAATAGTGTGGAGATAAAGTGGATTGTATTGTTGATCTTTCATTAGAGTTCAAGTCAGGGGAACTTGAGCTGACTCTTAAACGTGCACAGGACACTAAGGAGTTATAAGGCAGCATATGGCAGTCCTACTATCATGCTCTACCTTACTTATAGCCATTAGGGGGATTAATTTTATTCCATAGCTAGTCCTTATGCTTTTCAACAGAGCTATGGTCTGTAAAAGATAAAATGATGTAACTTAAAATTACAGTTTCTCCAAAAAAATTTTTTTCTCAGTCCTGTGAGTAAACCTGTATGCTATTGGTGGCACAGTTAAGTTAACTTTGTTTCCATTGTATTGTAGAGTAAAGCTGACTGCAGGGAGAATATATTAAGTTCAAAATTGAGAGCAGCAAAAAGCTACACAGTTCATGTTGACGTGATAAATACCTTCAGCCAGGAAATCTTAATAATATATAATGAAAAACTAATGCCCATACTGAGTTATGTATAAGACTGAAATGTTTGGGTTTTAATCTCAGTGTCCATGAACTGATATATAATAAGAAGAAAAGGCTAAAGACATATGATACTTCTTAGTAGTTTTCTAACCTTAAACTATTTTATATAGAGAGATTCCCTGACTTTGTGGTTTTTGTGTTTAAGGAATGCCCAGATAATTTCTTTTCAAAGCATGCAACTAACCTTCCCTTTGGCACAGACAATCTTTAGCACAGTACTAGATTCAGTGTAGCCTGAAAAGAGAAAGGAAAATAAGGGAAATGTAACATATTTCAGCCACGTGCTTTTCCTTTTCATTAGATATCTTTCTGTCTTCATCCTAGCCCACCTGTGGATCATCAAATAAGTAGGTTGAAAAATACTTCTGGAAGCTTTTTCATCCAAACTCCAGCTCAAAGCTTAGATCAATCCTAGAGAATCATGATAGAAATGCAGCCCATGATCTAGTGCCAATGGGCAGAGAAGACCCATCACACTGACTGTATATTTTAGTATGTGCTCTTTTGTCTCATCCTCTGGACTGCAGTGGTCAGGCACTTTGTCTCACCTTAGGTACTGAACGGAAACGAGCTTGGTAGAAAATGAAGGCCCTAGTAGGATTTTACAATAGCTATATGGATACTAAATAGGTACCCACAGTAGGTATGTGTTCCTGAATTTACTTGTTGCTTTTCTATCTATTTTTTATTAGTAAAATGTACGGCCTAAAAGAGCTGTGAAAATTGTAAACTGAAACTGCTATTTGCTTAAATGACTAATTCCTTTTTTTATGTTTCTGCATTTTTCCACACCACTAGCTCAAACTTCCTATGATTAACTTGGGTGCCTACTTTGGAAAATCTGGTCAACAGTGCAATTGCAGTTTCTCAGGCATTATGTTCTTGAACAATAAAGTTTCCACTGAATGTGGATGCTTCAGATCAGAGTTTACTTCTGGTGTAGGTCAAAATACATCATATACCCCACAGGCTGATAGTTAATATGTATTCTATATCTTCAGCAGAACTGAAAAGTTGGAACACATGAACACATAATAGCTTAAATCTATGCCAGGCTTTGTTTTTTCATATGGTTCCTATGAAAAACTCTTAAAGATATTTTCAGAACTAAGAGAATTAGCTCTGTATTGAGTAAAAAAAAAAACAAAAACTGGAGATAAAAAAAATGCATTCTAGATTTATTCAATTAAACACAATATATGAATGTTCTCATGACAAAGAAACATATGCAGAATTACACACAAAGGTTAACAGAGCTCATTAATCAGATAATTGAATTTAATTTAATGTAAATACAAACTTTATTGAATAATGAGGAAGGACAATGAAAATACAGCAACCTAGGTGACATAATTTTGCAGATAGATTTATCCTCACTTTCTTAATAGTGCCAATGTAGTTATTATGAAATGACAATAACGTATGACCCTTTTGCTGATTTCTATATATCATTGTACTAGTCAAGGTCTTAACTTAAAAAATTTATGTATGTTTAATGGGCTCAGTCATTTGTTAAAGCTCCAAACAAAAGCTACAGTTCCTTTGCAGGAAATTATAATAGTGATAGAGTCATTTTACTTAGGGACAAAAAAAAACACACTTCTTGGGGAGGATAAGAACTCAAAGGAATTCAGTGAGTAATTTAAACATCAATTAACACTCATCAGTTAGGAACTTTTGCTAATTCTTCACTGACAGTATGTTTCTTCCATGCAGACAGCAATAATTTCTACGTTATTAATGAAAGAAAACAAGTGATTTATCTTTTGCCCACTGATACATTTCTGCCTCAGATATAGAAGAGTGCAAGGTAGTATTCTCCCCCCAAGAAATCAGCAAGTAAATATACCTCCAAAAGTGCTATTAAGAGCAGGTATATGTAATATGACAGACTGGAAGTGCACTATCATTAGGTGGCTGAATTGCTCTTTTGACAGATGCATGAACACAATTTTTGTTCACATGCTCAGGTTGTATAACTCGAAGAGTGAAAGGAGGAATTTTTCTTGCTTGGACTACTTCTTGCTTGCTCTACTGTAAGAGTTTAGAAAAAATATATGTATTCAGAATATTCAAATGACCCAACCTCCATGTTGTTCATTTTCACGAAGTAGAAGATTTTAATGATGAAAGAGTCCACAGCTATATATAATTTAGTATTGGTGTGTCCAACTAGACATAGAAGGATGGCCCTTTGAAGTCTTGCCACCTATTCCATCAAGAAACATCCAAATCCAAAGGTATTTGAAAGCCAGACTACATGGGTTAAATACAAAGGCTTTATTATTATGTAGATGCTATGTCTATAAATTTTTTTAAGAGTGGCCTCTGAGTTTAATCCCCAAAGATGTTTAACTGATAGCCCATGGACTGCCTGCAGTCTGCCTGCTAACACTCTTTACAGTGCTTTGACAGCTGCGCTGTGTATGTGTGAGGGATCCCAGGTACTCTCTGCACTCAGGCCATGCCAAGCTTACAGGCTTGTTGACTGCATGTATGTCTTGAGGATGGCCTCAGGGTTTCCCTCAGCAGACAGTACACACTGATACAGGAGCCTGGATGATTATATTTTGAACATTTGCCTGACATTTGAGGCGTACAAGTGATTTCGCCAACCCGTATAGGTAGAATTTGTTTTATAGGTGGGATTCGCATTTCTCTTTCCCAGTATATTGCTACCATGTTATAAGATGCATATTGAGGCTGATAACGTCATTGCAAACTGTGTACACTAAAACCTTTGAAAGGTGCAGAAGCTGTCAATAAGGTTAAGATTTAAGACTTAGAATAACCAAAAAAACATGAGATACTTACAGTGGGACAGAAAAGAGCAGAGCTTTCAAAACTGACATGACATTTTATTTACATCTATAGACATGTAACTTCATATACAGAATGATCTAGCAGAAATATGGAAAAGATAGCATGACAAACTGTAGCACTGGAAACATAGCTTTAAGTAGAACCTCTACTAGAGTCCTAAAAAGTATCATTAAATGTTTCCTATGACTTTTGACTAGCAGCTGGTGAATGTCAGCAGGGTGAGATGTTTCCTTTGATTCTGAATCTAAGACATCCGGGACCATTCATGATTTGACTGTATATTCTGTGGTCTGCTCTGACAAGCACAAAATGCATGACTACACTGCCAACCTTCACATCTCTCAATTCTTTTCCTGAAACTGTCCCTTAACTCCTTTTCCAGTGACAACTATTCTAAAAGTAGGCACAGTTTAAGTAAACAATACATTTAGATTAAATCCTTGTTTAGGTATGAAAACTCGTATTTTCCAATGCAAAGCTGAAAAATTACCCTTTTTTGTAGCAACTTTGAGAGATTGTCCATGTAAATACCCATATTTCCAGTATTGGTTAGTGTTTTGGAAGAAGAGTTTTTACCTCATGACCAAATGAAAAACATTTAATTTGAAAGTCTTGCTGTTCATTAGCTCTAATCCCCATTAACATTTGTCACATTCTCTTACTGCAGGATCCCACTAGTTTTTTGTTTTTCTTTCAGGAAAGGCATAAGCTCCAAAATGTGACATCTGAAACATCACATTTTTTGTTTTTCAAGCCTGGTACAATAGAGAGTTTAGGTAATTTCTTACATGAGCAAAAATGTATAGAACTAATCTGAAGATATGAACAGCATCTGCTAATTTATCTAGTAGGCTGGAATTTTTTGACTACTGATCAATACAGAATATGCAGTCTTTAATTACATTCATGGAATTTAAGGTTAATTAAAATACTGAAAAGAGCAGTCATTCCAAAAACTTTCAATTATTTCATTCAAGGGGAAAATTCAGGTGCTGGCAAAGGTATTTGGAGGGTATGTTAGTCTCATGTTCCTCTGGATATTTCTTCTTTTGAAACATTTGAGAAAACATGTGAATTGAAAGTTAATCTTCAGTTATAAAAATAGTTTGTCCCCATAGATCACCCCAAAATGACCTTTACATTGTATTACAAGGAAAGGTCAACATTCATTTGCTTGAGAAGATGAATAATTTATTCAAAGCATAAAAAGGAAGTCTAGCTAAATTTATGTTTCATTTCTTTCATATTTTCTAGTTAGAATTGTTCACATTTTACTGAGAATAATAATTTTTTTTTTTGCTCTTTACATGTAAAGTAGCTGCTCAATTTCTCAGCTATATGTTTAGTAGTTTTATCTAGTTATGTAATATCACCTTTACTTTTAAGAGTCCCTTTTTTGCTGTGAAACATGCTACTGGAGTAGTTCAGAAGCTATGACAGCAATCTAAAAGTTTTTGTGTGAGACTGAATTCTCTCACCCTGAGAAAGATCTGACTGTAATTATGAGGATTGACAACAGAAGCAAGATCAATGTCTTCTTAAAATAAATGTTAACACTAAATATTCAAGTCATTGACATGAACAATTGCACGTGTTATTGATAATTCAGGTTGTCTTAGTTTCTAACAGAAGTTACTTCTCTCACAGTCTCTGGTATGAAGCTATGTTTTGTTTTCAGAAGAGAAACAAAACTGATAACACCTGGCAGTGTTGAACACAGCCAAGGACATATTTTGTTCCTCAGGGAAGCAGTTAGAAGGCATAAGGAGCCGGGAACTGGGAGGGGACAGGACCAGGGCAGCTGACCCAAACTGACCAAAGGGATATTCCATACCATATGACATCATGTAATATAAGAAAGGGAAGTGAGCTGGGAGGGTCCGTTTGCTTGGGGATTGGCTAAGCATCGGTCGCGGTCAGTGAGTGATTGCTTTGTACAATCACTTGTTTTGTATATAATTATCATTACTGTTATTGTACTCTATTTTCCTCTTTCTGTTAGTAAATAGTTTTTATCTCAACCCACGAGTTCTACCTTATTTCTCGACTCTCTCCCTCATCCCAGCTGGGAGGAGGGGAGGGGTGAGCAAACGGCTGTGTGGGGTTTCCCGGCCTGCCGGCTGAAACCAGAACACAGGTAATGCCGTTCACTTTTGGGAAAGCAGCATTATATTGTGCATCAAAATGTATGTGACCAGTCTTACATCTTTTACAGGTTGTCTTTGAATTAATTTATTTGCCAATTTTATTGTTCAAAATTGCATTATATTTCACTTATTTTTGCTTCCTGAAGCAGTTCATTACATCCTTCATCAGCATTTCTGGGCAGGAACAGTGTATTAATAAACCCAGTACAATGACGTCCAAGGGATATTGTAGTCTTACAATGGTAAACTTCATTCTGACTATCTCAGAACAGCTAGTTTTGTTTTGTTACATATTATTAAATTTATTTAGAACAGTAATATTGTGTCATGAAAGTGAAAACTAATAAAGCATGTGATATCAGTAGTTGCTTGTTTCCTGTAACTTTGTTTTGAACTTCTATTGCAGTTTTTGGCCACAGTGAGAGTAAAGCTATGTTTCTGAAGCTTTTGTCAAAATAGTTATTGAGATTTTTTATGGCAATTTTGCAAGAAACCCCTAACTAGTTAGAACTTAGAAGATTTTAATACTGCAACTTGCACAACTGTGAGAAAACAGAGAGATGACAGAGAAAATTGTTACCAAAAAAAAAAAAAAAACAACATTATGTAACACATATCTGGTACCTTAGAACACTATTTCAAATTTTAAGTGAGTAATAAAATAGTGAGATGTGGTCTAGAAGGAACAGTTTTCCTTGTTATTCCTAGAAGTCCCATACCTGGTTTCAACTTCTTGTTCCTTCATTTTCCACCACAGGACAGACTTGAATAGCTCTATACCCTTCAGTGCTAATCCTGTCCTAAGTGAAAGCAGCATAACTTTTCACATAGGCTCTGACAGGAACTCCATTAGGGCTTTAGGGTGTCATGGGCAAGTGTGCCTTGAATTTAATTAGTTCTGGAAAACTTAACAGCCACCTCATGGCTGGTTAAGGAACAACATCATTCATTTCTTTGCTGAAAGATTCTAGTGCTGACAGAAATCCTTCGTGCAGGTTTAAATCAAGCATATCAGGCTTCCATTAAGAATATGTACTGTTTCCTGAAAATAAAATAAGACCACTGAGCTAGTAAACATGAAATATTGAGAGAGTGCCTTTGACATGAGAGCTCAAGGACAGCCATTCAGACACTGCAGCAATATGTTCCATCCGAAATTCCGTTTCACTGAACAGAGTAATGGAATTATCAAAACTTTCTCCCTGGCTAAGGATCACACTGCACTGAGAAGAAATGCCATGGGAACAGAAGCATGGACAATAAATTATGACAATGCAGTTTTGAGCAGGGTGAAAGAACAAAATAACCTCCAAGTGAGACAGTCTGAGACAGAATCATGAAGTAGATGGACCTTCAGCCTGACCCGAAACAGTGGCTTCTGTGTTCTTATGAAAGAAAAACAAAATAAAATAATTCTGGAGAAATAAAATACATAAAGGTGCTTATGGACCTGGTTTATGCAGCTGATGCTGGAATGGGCCCACAGTCAGTTTCCACAAGTTTGTTTGTGCCCTTTCGCATTCCTTTCCACATAATACAGAGCTGCGGATTTTTGCAGCAAAGATTTCTTATCACTTTTATATACAACATATTGGGACTCCATGACACTTTCCTTCCCATGGAGCAGGAAACTTAGTCCTCTCAGTGTTGCAATATTAGGAGCCCTGAAGACTGACAGGCGCACCCTTCCTCAGTGCTCCCTTCCTCTCCTGTAATGGGATGCCTTGTAATTTTTCATTTCAAACTGTCTCACTAACATTATTGCCCTGCAAATAATAGCGATTATATTCATGTATTTATAAAGTGTCAGTTGTCTTTTGTGAGAGACAAAATATGAAAAATAAATAAGATTTTTCTGTACTTTCTTCAACCTCAATGTAAGTAATGGCAGATTGCTTTCCAAGGATGCTGAGTCATTGGGCAATTGAAATGCCAAGGAGGAAATGTTGTCAAGAGCTTTTCACACAGATTGGTTGGCTTTGAATTGTAATGTTTTGTTTAATTTATTTCATTATATAACCAGTTTAGGAACATTTCTAATTGTGAAGCTCTCCTGCATATTATCACCGGCTCTGTAAATTTTCTTGATGAAAACTTCAGTCAAGGGAAGATATTTGTGCTAGCTAAAACAACAAGAAGCTTGAGGGGGGGGAACAAGGACAGTGTTTAAAAGTTATTTTCATTCCTGAGATGGAACAACTTTACTTTCTTCACTTATTAAACTTTTCTAATTTTTGCAGATATTTTTCTTCACTGAAAGTGAGCCTTCCACTCAAAATGTCTGCTTTCCAGAGCACAGACCTTAGGTTAATGGAAAATCTCATGAACAACAGCATATTTCTTTAAAGTCAATAAATTGTCCATTAAATGTTCTATTTTTGATAGAAAAGTAATTGTTTGATGTTTCCCTGTGTTGTTCATGAGGGCATACACTTCTATCAGATTTTCACCTTCACAGTAGGGGAAAATGTCCTCTACTAACATGTTAGTAGATGCAGCCCCCTGTTTTTAATTCACTTTATGAGCAGGCAACATCCAAGATCCCCTTTATCATAAAATTGTCCTTAGTGTATATGAGGCCTAAACATCTCTTCCTGAAAGAGATAAAAATGTAATTAAAGTCTGATATGATCCACTGTTGGAGATGGAGCATTAAACTAAATAGCTACTAGATTTAAGTCTGGTGTTGCCAGATCTAGTGTAAATCTCATTATTTAACAACCTCAAAACTATCTTTCTTTTCATACTATTTTATTCACAGAAATAAACATTAATCTTCTTATTTATCTCCAGTGTTCATATCTTTATTGGTCTCTGGATTCACATTTTTAACATTTGGCTATGAGAGGGAATGATATCTCAGTTTCTTTTAATGTAGCATGACTGCAGAAGCTGTGACTTTAGGAATATTATAAATCACAATATTATTGACCTGACAATAACTACTATAACAATTGCCATTTACTAGTCCTGATTTATCAAGGCCCTCTCATTATAAAAGTTATCATGCCACGATTTTAGTAAAATTTAGTAAAATATCTTAAAAGCCTATGGATTTCCAGAACTAGCCAAAATAATAGTAATTTGTGTGCTAACAGTCCTTTATGACATCTCTTGTGGGTGAGGAAGCAAAAAGTGAATTCCAGGGAAAGGCAGAACACTTCTGATAAAACAAATTTCACCTGAAAATGTGAAAAATCATGGAAATAATGGAGGAAAATGAACTGTTTCAATTCTTTTTTCTCACTTCAGGGAAAAAAAAATATTTGAGATAAAACATTTATCTGTCTCAAAAAAAAATTATGAAAGCATTATGGTAGTATAGATTCTAACAGATTTTATATTAATACTCAAATGTAGATGCCTGAACACAAATCTTTACATGTGAGCTTGGTATTCCTTAGCTTACTACTGCTACTGGAGATCTAGGGCCTGGTTTTGTTGCTCATCGGGTGTCATTTGAGATTCCTATGGAAATCCTGCCTGGCTCCATCTTTTGCTGTTGAGCATACCTCCTGTGTCATCTCTTGACAGCCCCATGAGGATAGCTCACATAACGTAAGACATTTAAAATGACACCAGAATGGCATACTTAGAAACTTAAGCACTATTTATCTGTAGCGTCACAATGGAGAGGACAAAAGCAAGAAACTTTAAAACCAGATTCTTAAAGAACTTTTCTCTTTGTTTTCTTCTGCTTTTTCCTTTCCAGTTACATCATTTTTATTTCTCTGTCGCCTCATGCAGTTGAAAAATCTAGTGGCACACAGTGACATAGAATATATACCTGGTAAACAGTTGTCATCAAACTACAACCCTGTGGTTATAGTTAACCCCGTGGAACATTGCTGTGAATTTCAAGGGTGACATATTACTTATCACTACATGAAATCGTAGCCTTCCTGCCATCTTAGAAAAGTTGAATCAGAGTAATGCCTTGGTTTTCCTTTCTCATAAGCACTTTTTTTTTTTTTTGGTAACTACTTGGCAAAGATCTTGTCAGTAAGTGATTTTCCTAGATCAAGTCTCCCTTGTCTTCCCGGAAGTGTGTACTCAGCGGCACTCTCAATCTCCAGTTGATGGCACTTGTCAATGCCCTGCCGATATCAGTTCCAGGGATAGTTCTTTTTTTGTTTTCATGAATTCATCTTCTTTGCTTTTATAGAACATTGTGATGTTTAGAGTTTTTAATGGCTAGTTTTGACCCTCTTTTTCCTCTTGAAAACAAGGAAAAAAGGAAGTACGTTTCAGAATTTCAGATGGTGTTTCTATGTGCTGCTGACACACTCTGCTTCCTTCCCGTGCTACCAAGTGACCACATCTCCAGGGCCACATGTAGATGGTTTTGTTGGAAGATTTGTAATGGCTAAGGACTACAGTTTCTATTAAGTGCTGTCCAAGAAACAGTACATTCACATGAGCAGTATTCATGATAGTGAGTACTCAGCAGTGGATCTGTTTCTTTTTAACAGGGATTATGTTTTGGTTTAGAGAGTATTTGGAGTCTTAGTGAATAAAGGTTCTTGTTTCTATTACATAATCATGCTCAAACTCCATTATCAGAGGACGTTTGTTGGTTTTTCCTTGCAAAGATCAAGACAATAAACAGATGAAATTATAACTCCTTCAAGCTCTTGCTTGATTTGCAATTAGCATATGTCACATTTCAGTAATGTCAGCCCAAACTTCTCACTCTGATTGGAATATAGTAATATATATATATATTAAGAAGATGTGTCTTATGTTTCTTACAATGAAGTACATTTGACACTGAGCATAACATCAAAGAAGCAACTGGTATTAAAAATAAAAAATAAATAATATATAATAAAACAATCATATAATCAAAATAAAATAATGCTGTACATTAAATAATATAATATTTTAGCTCATGTATCGTGCTCTAATATAATATGACATGCCAGTAGTGCTAGTGCCTAATACGAAATGACGTGATGTCTAATACAGAAGAAAAACAAGTTTTGAAGTGTTGGAATTTCCTGTGCGTGGGAAAATGTGACAGTCTGGCTCTGAAGATGGGAGAATGGTGAGGGTAGGAAGAAAAACCTGAAAAATAGAAGCGAGGGAAAGCTTGAAAGAAGAGAAAAGTTGGATGTCTCATACTATGGGATTACTAATATTCATCCGCACGAGAAATTTTTAACCCTTGGTAAATCCTTTCTGTATTTATTTCCCTGCAGTACTAAGCACTAGACAACAAACTTGCCAGCGCTACCCTGTTGCTGTAACATGCAGAAAAAAGGAGCACGCACTGACTCAGGAGCATGTTGTGTCTGCATAGCGCAGATACTCCAGGCAACCCCAGTGGATAAAAACCATGGTAGCCTACACTGAGGAAAATATTTCTGTGATCATTATTGGGCTACTGAGGGCTCAGATTAGGAGCCATATTTGCTACAGACCTAAATAAACATGGTCCAATGGAGAAAAGAGAACTTCTAATTTATGTCAAACAGCTATCTGTCCTGGTATGTCGGGGGAAAAAAAAAAAAAAAACTGGAAAAACTGCTTATTTGAAGAATTAAATGTAGCAAATAAATTTGGATAATGTTTATTCATAGCACTAGAAATATGAGTATTAATTACTTTCTTTATAACTGTGATGCACTAGCTTAAGGGAAATAGTACTTAAAAGTAAAGGGGAGATTATACTTAAAGGAGTAAAAGGAGAAAGGGGAGAGTGGGACAGATATGCTCTTCATGTCTTTCTTCATTTGAATACTTCCGCTATTCCCAGTTGTTTCTCAAAGCTGTTTCTCCCCAGGGAAGTGATTATGGCACAAAGAAGTACTTGGATAATGCTTTCAGACACACAGTTTAATTTTCTGATGATCCTGTGTGGAGACAGGAGTTGGACTTGATGATCTTTACAGGTCCCTTTGAACTCAGGATATTCCATGATTCTGTGATTTCTCTGGAAATAAAATGTCTAAGGTCTAGATTGTAAATACTCCAAACGTGAAAATGAAGAATTCACATTTACTATCTAAACTATCAGATATATTAGGCCCATAGATTGTTTCTATTCACTTGCATTAAATTGCGATTGCTTGCCAGTTCTGCAATTTGTAACCAAGGAATTTTATGTACAATGTAAGAAAGTAGAATTAAAATGGATCCCTCAATTTTAGGATTGACTGAGTATTTCTTACAGTATATTTTTGTCTGCATAATATTGCCCCACCATTCAAGAGCAGAACATTGGGCCATTTGGTGTAGCAGATGAAAAATATTTTGAATAATACTACATTTTTTCCACAAAAATTGGCATGCTAACATTTGGGAATTCTGAGTTTGCTCTCAAGAATTTGATAATTATAGAGGTATTTTATATGTTGGACTGAATTTTGGAGATCTCTGAGGTCCGTCAGAAAGATGACATGCTGTGTCTCAAAAGAACTGAATAAGAAAATTATCCCTTATGACTGTTAAGTCTGTATTCATACGTTCTCTTTGGTTTATGCATAAATGAATTCTTAAAAACTCAACTGTAAGAAAATTGTAGCTAGTTAACTCACTGTTATTTAATTCACAGCTATTTAATTCACTGCTTGATCATCAGTCTAAAGGAAAAGAAAGAAGGGCATAACCTTTAGCTGTTGAGGATTTTTTTTTTTTATTCAGGAAATAAAATCTGTTTTCAGCACATTTCAGCAAGATCTTTAAGCACAAATTCAGATTTGGTGTAAGCAGCTGATGTTCAGGTAAAGGTAATGGGCTTATATAAAAGCTGAATTGCTCTCAATAGTAACTCCTTTAATAGTTGAAGCTTTTCGTTGATTTTTCTTTGTTTTTTGACTTAACTAGAAACCATCTGATTAGGATCTTAATTATGGTTGTCATACTTAAAGGTATGAAATAAAAGCATTCTTTTGTATATTGCTTTTTAAATCGGGGCCCATAGATTCTTAAAAATAAAAAAAAAAGTACTAAGATTAACTCTCTGTATCATAGAATTATAGATTGTGAATAGAATCACAGTAGAAAGATTTTAACTGTATTTTTATATTAACATTATAACCCATTAAGCCTCTAATTTGTAAAGCAGTACTTGTTCATGGATGATTAGGCTTTGCAAATTTTTTTATAGCACCAGGATATAAGTGATTAATAATAATAATAGTGATAATAATAACAACAGTAATGTAAATCAGAATATAATGTAATTTTAGAAGGCATACATTTGTCATGCAGCAAAGCTTGCTTACGTAGTGTTCCATTAAATAATTCTAATTTACTAGTGTTCATTGTAACTAGTTTGGCTCAAAGAGGTAGGAAATCTCCAACTCAGAATAGGAACTTATATATATGGTTGACATTATTTAATACCCTATTTTCTGCACAGGGTTTCAATTACTGGAAGATATGGGCAGTATTACAAATTATGATGCCTATAGAGTATAATTCAGAGACAGATAATTCTCTACTTTTGCACTTCATTCAATTGATCCTCCACAATTTTTTTTTTCCAAGTAATTGAAGATTTATAATACATTCAGGCTTCAGGATAATTATTACCTGTCTCTGCATAACATTTGATTAAGCAAGTCTTCGCAGACTTATCATTAAATAGAATTCCTGCTTTAATTAGTTCTAATTTTTCTGATTTGGTTACATTTAGAGATTCAAGACACTTGATAATTTTCTTTGGCTTTCTGAAGAATCCATTGTAAACTAAATTTAATTTTAAAAAAGGATCTATTTGAATTTTATTACTGGCATTCTAGTCAAAAATATTTTGAAAAAAGGGAATTAGGGTTTTTGCTGACTGTTCTTTTACTTCCTGGCATTCAACTGGGGGCAGATAGAATTGTCCAAAGTGTTTCTTCCTAAAAAGAAAAATAAAAGACATTAAATTAGAAAATTTTTATATTAGAGGAAGTGTATGTTTTATATGTTCAATAACACATAGATTCCAAGCAATGTATATCATTGTTTATTTTGGTTCATATTTCCTCAGATTATTTCAGCTGTTAATCGTATGCAAGCAGGAAATGATTCTGCTTCTTGGAATTCTGTTACTCCTACCCTGCGCACTTTTTAACTAATATCTAATTCTACATTTAGTGACAACCATTTTTATTGACTGAATGTACAGACTTTCAAAATCCATATTGGTTGAATTTTTGTAAACCAGAAAACTTCCATTGAGCATTTTGATACATATCACTGAAATTCTGTGTTTCAACATCCAAATATCTTTCATTCTGGTATCACTTTTGAAACTTTGAAAATGATGCCCTCCTTCAAAACACAACTTTTTGAAAAGAATTAACATTACATTTCTATGGGTTTTACTTTCAGTTGTAGTAGGTGAAATTGCATCACAGTCCAGTGCCATAACTATTAATTGCAGCCTTTTTATTGATAGCTTCTAGAGCTGAGTCACTCTTATGTCAGATGATTAGATGTCAGGGGGAAATTTTTCACCAAGAGGATGGTGAGATGCTGCAACAGGTTGCCCAGAGAAGTTGTGGATGTCCTGTCCCTGGAGGTGTTTAAGGTCAGGCTGGATGGGGCCCTGGGCAGTCTGCTCCAGTGGCTGGCAAATTTGCTCACGGTAGTGGGGTTGAAACTAGATGATTTTTGAGGTCCCTTCCAACCCAAGACATTCTATGATTCTATAACTTTATATTATTTCAATATTCTATAGAGATCTGCTATTTTTTTTTCTAATATACCTCGGTACTATCAATATTACTCAGAAATTCTGTAGAAATAAAATACATTAAACATTAGTTCTATTCTTTCATACACAGCTGTCTTCATGTTTTCCTATGTAGCACTTTAATAGATATAGAGTTAAAAATATATTATTTATGATTTTTTGAATTATAAATCATTAAATTAATTTCCTAGGCAAAACATTACTTTTGAGAGCATCCTTTATTAAGGTTAAAAAGGTTCAAAATAAAATTCCAATAGAGGCTCTATTAAGTTGATGTACCTTCAGTTATGTTCAAAGATAAAGAAAGAGGTAGGTTTTTAAAAGAGGTTTGTAAAAATAGAAGTACTGTGCTTTTAATATGTAAATCATTCACCTTCACAAATATTTTTGGGAAAGTATATCCCTCAACTTGCTGTGATGTTTCTCTCTCAAAAAACAGGAGCCATTAATCTTTGGGGAGAATTGTATGCTGACATTCTTTTGCTGATATGGTCCATGGAGATTTCAAGTGAAGGAAAGAAACATTCAAGGGAAGCAAGTCTGTGCAGAATAACTAAATTCTCCTTAAGCTTCATGTCTGGTATAAGAAAAAACTCAGGTTATTCTACACATCAGAGAAAATTTCAAAAAGCCTAAGAAAAGCAGTGCACGAAGAGATAGTTACTCAATAAGAAATTTTGGATAGAGGTATTCGAGTGGAATTCAGGCTGTCAGAATTTGTCAAAA
>WBMW01005484.1:369722-390554 GCA_013396635.1 Penelope pileata | reverse complement strand
AAAAAAAAAAAAAAGTGGCTGATCTGCTGGAAATAAAGGATAAAAATTATTTAATTTCATTCCAGTGCTAGTCTGTGAGGACTACATGCTTCATTGCATGTCATTTTAAGTCTCGTTTCTTCTTAGCAAAATTTATTGACATTAACTGGTTTTAGTTATTAAAATGATTGTGTATGGGGAGATATTACTTTCACAGAACAGAAGCAGACTATAGTACAATAAAAATCTATGCTTTGGAATATAAATATGGATTATGTAATATGCAGATAGGTAGCAGTATTATGTCTCTTGACCATGTAAAAAATAGTCTGAACAGACAAGACTGTAAACCCTTTGATTCAAGCATCACTTATCTGATTTCTTGAGGAAACTAAACTATCTGTTTATTTTATATTTAAGGGCATGCCATGGTTGAATGCTTTGTTCTGATAACCTGTATTTTTATATTTTGCGGTATTTGTAGACTGATAAATATTTGAGACAGAGTTACTCTCCAGTTTGTTCAAAAATTTGTTTTCTATGCAATGTTGTATAAATGTAAGTGAATTGTACAAAGATCTTTCTACAGAAAAGAGTCTTTTTCAGTGCTATAGTAATTTGAATCTATCATTCTGTTTTCATCTCATCTTTTTATATTTAAATACTTCTGCTGTGTGCTTTTTTGTCTTTTGTGTTCTTTTGTTTTATTTGCTTGTTTCTTTGTTTTTAATGACCCATAATATTTATTTTGGTCCAAATAATGACTCTGGGACCCTTGGGATGAGTTCAGATAATTTGATAATTTGATCACACATATTACACTTGAATGATATTTCTTTGTACCATTTTGGAGGTCCTGTCATATTTCCTATATATTTACCTCTTTTATCATTATGTAAGAAAAAAAGAGATGCAAAGAAAAAGAAGAGAGAAAATAATTATCCATAAAATCAAATTTTGTTTCTATAGCATGCTTTGTACCTTGCATTTTACAAAATTAAAATGGAAGAGGTATAATATCCTTCATCATTGCTTTGGGTGACAGCAAATCTATATTCTGATATTTAGCAATTGGTAATTAGTAGTAATCATTTTCATCACAGCAAAATGCACTTAGAAAGTATTTGCAGATGAAATGCACCAGCAAACACTACCGGGAAAAAAGAGTAAAAATGGCAATGACTGTGCCTGTGGAAATGAGTCTGGGGGGGACAAACAGAAGGGAAAGTGGATAATTTAGCAGAAGAGGAATAAACAAAATAGTATACTCAGAGCCAATAATGTGAGTGTCCACCAGAAGAGGGAAAGAAAAAACTTTAAAACTAGAGTGTGAAATCAATCTAGACATGAAGAAAGGAAAAGATGGAAGAGTTTATCTCAAATCCTCTGCATAAGCAATAGTCAGGGCAATCTGCTGCCAGCGCCCTAAGTCACAACACATTATGCTCATGCTTCCATGGATAACACAAGCCCAGTACTCTTTGCCCTTATCCATAGCATCTATACTCAGAATTCAACCCAAAAGTCACCTACAGGTCCTCTTATCTGCATTTGTTTTCTACTGCAGCCCGCTTCCTTGTCTACCCTGCATTTTCCCACGAACCAAAAGACTCCTTGAGGATCTCTGCAGTCTGCATGATCTGTGGGAAACAGAAATGTTGGTTTCTCTCAAAGCAGTTATTGTCCTCATTACAAGCACAAGACACTTCTTGATACTTCAGTTTCAAATCATTCACGTAATCATCAGTCATTGCCAGTTCAAAGGTGGAGGTAGTTGGACCTGTGGAAAATTTGTCTGGGTGATCTGGTTCTCATTCATCTTCAGAAACAGCTTTCCTTCTTCTGTGTTGTGCTCCTGATTCCTTCTCTTTTTCCTTAAAAGGTACTTTCTTTTTGGCAGCTGTTACTGAGAACAGAAATCCCTAAGACCGTTTCCCTGTTTTCATTGTAATACGTTTTCCTGTTTAGAAAGATCAATAGTTGTGTTGAGAACAGGATGTATTTCTTTCCATATCAACTTCCCACAGCAGATTGCTTATAGACTTACATATCCTTCCCAGAACTTTGGTGCTCAAGTCGCACATACAGATGTACATTTAGGGTTAGTTCTCAAGTATCAGAGAAAAATTTTGCTCAAGTCATAGATATTAATGCTGATGCAGTATGTGAAGAAATACTGTCCAGAACTACTCCAGCACTGACACATGCATATTGATAAATATAATACATTTATATTATTTAATTTATAAAATCCTGAATTAAATAAAAAGAGGGTTATAGATAATAATGAATATGGAGTTATTTAATAATATAAAATTCACAAAGACAATGATGAGATACTCTCCACATATCACAAACTAGCTGACCTTAGTCATTCTGACAAATAAAATTTGTGTTTTTCAGTAACTCGCAGA
The DNA here is from genome assembly GCA_013396635.1 of Penelope pileata. Classification (NCBI taxonomy): domain Eukaryota; kingdom Metazoa; phylum Chordata; class Aves; order Galliformes; family Cracidae; genus Penelope; species Penelope pileata. The sequence goes on along the minus strand of WBMW01005484.1, from coordinate 388,161 downwards.
GGTCACCTACAATGCCTTAGACAGCATATATCTTTTATACCATTAACAGGGGTTAAAAACAACCTTCTTTAATTGTCATAATGAAAATGAAGCAATGAAATAATGTGGGCATGCTCTTAATAACTGCTTCTTGCTTTTGACATATTTCAGTTTGTGCTCAGTGTGTTTCACAGCTGAGAGATAGCTGAGCGTTTCCCAAAGTAATATACTGTGTGCTCCGAAAGTAATGCCTCCTATTTTGTTATGTCATCAGAGGAAGATTCTGGTGGTATGGCAACAGAGGTTGAAGCTTCCTGCCAGTATTCCATTCCATTTAATTGCTATGTGACAGATGGTAGCAGAGGGGCAGTCTGACCAAATGGTATCTGACGTGGAAATATGTATGAAGCAGAGGTGTGTCACTGAATTCCTTCATGCAGAAAAAATGGCACCCATTGAGACTTGTCAATGCTTGCTGAATGTTTCTGGAGACTAAACAGTGGATGTGAGCACAGTGAGGTGGTGGATGGTGCATTTCAGCAGTTGGTGACAGTGACAGTGGGTCTCCTTTGCTGGCGCAGATTTTTACAAGCCCAGCATTCAGGCACTTGTCCATAGCTGGTGAAAATGCATAGCTGATTGTGATGACTATGTTGAAAAACCGTGTTTTGTAGCTGAGAATTTGGTCTATCAAATTTGATAAAAGTGTTATTGTTCTCTTTGTATCTGTTGCAGTTTCCATGGAAATAAATAGGAGGCATTACTTTCAGAATCACCTACTTATATTGCTGCATTTTCATACAACAGATTTTTGTATTTGGTCCTTGTCTGGCTGTGGGAGAGACGCTACCAAGTTTTGATCCCTCATGCAAGTAGGGAAGAGGAACAGGTTGGATGGTTTACAGATAGAAATAGCAGAGAAGGATCCATTTCATTGGTTCCAAGAAGTCGTTAGCATCTACAGCATTTATTCAAAGGAAAAAAAGTTGCATTTCTGCAAGCCTCATTTTTCTAGCTTTCAAGTCTTTTGTACGTGAAATAAATTTATTAGTAAAGTTCAATGAAGTCTATCAGTATATTATTGGCCTCTCAGAACAATCACCTGAATAAATATAAAACAAATACTTTCAAGATTTAGCAGAGACTGGTGCATGATTATACATCTTGATAATTCTTGATCTTGATAAATACTTTCAGTCTGAGAATGTTACACTGGTAATTAATATCTGAATATATTTTACAGATAGTATTGCATTTACCTTAATAGTTCTTGTTAGATTGTTTCTAGACCATGTCCCTAGCACACTTGTGAGGAGGATGTTAGATATTGTCAAAAGCATTGCTGAAGACAAGATGTATGACATCTACTCCCACTCTTTCACCTCTAAGACCCCTCATCCTGTCAGTGAAAGAAATTACATTGACTTGACATGATTTGTTTTTGACAAGTGGCTATTTCTCACTTATTCCTCCCTCTTGGTGTTCACAAATAGTTTGAATTTTATGTTCTGAGGTGTTTTTTTTTTTCTTTTGAAGAATTCAAGCTAAATTGACAGGTCTGAAGTTGTTTTTCTTCCTATTCTTTCCTCTTTGAAATGCAGGTGGTATGGGAGAGATTCAGAGCGCATTACACATAATTTTAGACATCTCATTTACATGCCAGAATTAGCTTCATATACAAGCATTTGGGGAGGGGGGCTGGGGGAAGAAGAGGAAAAAGAAGTTGCTGAGCGGAGTATTACTTAAGGAAATCTAAAATTATTCTCCATATGTATCTGCCTGGGAAACTGTCTCACTCCTGTGGCTATATATGGCACCTGGGAAACTAATTAACTAATCTAGACGTCTGAATTAAGAGTCTAAAATATATTCCTATGTTTCTATATTTGCTGTTTGCCAGTCTTCCGGGACCACAGCTGTCCTCCTTGACTTCTCAAAGGTAATTGTGATTATCTTCAAGATCTCTTCACCAGTTCTATCAGTGGGTAGTAACGGTCATAGGAGGATGGTTGGACTAGATGATCTTGTAGATCCTTTCCAACCTAGTGTTTCTATGATTCTATGATTCTTAACTCCTATTTCCATATATAGCTGCTAGCCATGAAGCACTCAACCAGGTGAGTAGTTGTTGATCATTGCCATGCAGCTCCCACTTGGCAGCCTGTGTCAGAAGTTTGGCCTATGAAAGGAAAATCAGCGGTTGTTCCACCAGTAGATCTATCATATACAGACTATGGCCTTGACTGCCTTCTCATGCCTTGGGCGGGTCTTGCAGACCTTGTAAAGCCATGTCAACTCCTTTTGTTCACACGGAATCTATTTAATAAACAGAAATCTGTTCCATTATCACTCATTTTATCAGGACAAAATTTAGTGTTATAACATTAAGTGTAATAACAGTGCTAATGTAAAAATCCAACACAGTCATAAAAACAATTGTGAAACCACAGAAAAAGATTATAACAAGCTTTTATTGTGCTTATTTGTCCTGGAATCATCTCTGAAAACTCTCTATGTTGATTAGAGTAATTGATAAAATTATAGTTTTCTGGTGGAGGAAAAAAAATTGGAAGGTTATTACTACTATATTATTTATTAGCATGCATGATAAATGTATCAATACATAAGCACTTAACCAAGAGCATTATAAGCAAAATAGTTTCACAAAGAACAGATCATGTTAAAGCAATGGCAAATCTCTGATGAAACTATTAGCTTGGTGAAGAAATCTAATGCAGTTAATGCAATTTGTCCAGACTTTGCTGAAGGCTTTGTAATAGAGTCCAGTTCAGAAACAGAAAATTAGAATGATGCTGCCTTGTTGAGAACACCAAGAGAGGAAGCTAATCTGATTCACAAAGTGACAACAAGGAACACAATCCAATTGGAGAGAGGTTAGAAAGAGGTTAACATGGGATCTTTTTAACACTGATAAGGAAAAAGATATATATCTAACACACTTATTTGATTATCGTAATAAACAGGTAGAAATCAAGATGGGTTCAAATAAAATCAGTGAAGTAACATCAGCATGAAAGCAGGAAAGAGAAATCAGGTTTAGGTTCCTGGTCTTTTATGGTGCAAATTGACTATTAAAGCGACTAACAAAGGAGCTTATTAAGGAGCAATAAACGAGTCGATAGGGATGATAATGGCTAAAACATTGAGAAAACAAAACAAATCAAGAAGCAAAGAACCTCACGGGAGATCTGCTTCGGTGGTTTCGGCATAATTGCACTGTAAAACTAAAATAATGCAGTCTAGCATCAGCTAAATCATCTCAAAAACAAAAAACAGTTAAAAGTTTCATATTAAAGAGAAAAGATATGTAAAAGCAAAAGGATTCTGGAATTACTCTATATTGTTGAAACAGGCATTCAAACATTTGAAGTCCTTTTTATTATTATTATTTTATTTTTTTATTTTGCATGATTTAACTTGCTCTCTTTTTCTGCCATTAGTTTACCTGCCATATGATTCATTGTGTTCACTTACCTTTATCTTATGGTTGAACTGAAAATGGATACAACTTGAAATTCAAATTTCTGTGATGCAGAAACAAATTAGAATAATTATTACTAGTAACAAAGAATTCCTTCCACATGTGTATGGCAGCATCCTTAGGGACATCTTCTCTATTTCCTTCTATGTAGCTTGGTAAACTATTCAAGGTCCTCTGTAAAGACAAAAGAGTAATCCTGGTAATTTATTTTAACAAATTTGTGTATATGTAAATAATCTCAATCCCAGATTGTTTCCAGCCTGCAATTTCCTATGCTTTGCTTCAACATCCTATTGTAGAATACAGCATAGGATTAACCAAAACTTTCTCTACTTGTGTGACAGCAAAAAAAATTAATAACAGAGGACTCTCTTGTTTATCAGTTTTTCCAGAACGCAGAGAGAACAAAGTCTCTTATAACTCTAAATTAATATCTTAAGCATGTTAAATATAGATATTAACTATAATACTGCAGTTATCTGATTAACATAACTCCAAATAAAGATTACAATAAAGGATTTGTATAACATTAAACAGTCTTATATCTTACAGTTTATTAGAATAAAGCTAACGTTGAGAGTCTTAGTACTGGTGTTTTCATTTTAATATAATTTCCCTAAATGTGTTCACGTAAGGTCAATGTATCTCATGGCATATTTAAAAAAAAGGGAGTAGTAAGGCCTAACTGAAAATCTAGTGGCTCCGAAGTTTTTTTCTGAATCTGTACACCAAAATGAATTTCACTAACACAGCAAGCTTCATATTTAGAAGTAGAGGCTGTAAACCAGGAAAATCAGGCCCAGGCTTTCTGTTTTATTTTCTGTTCACGATTCGTAGGGCTTAATTGTTAGAAACTGAAAGAAAGTGAAGTGTCTGCTTGTCTAGTCACATAATTATTTCTGATAGCTGTAACACTGTGTACAGCAAGATGCACCATGCATTTTCCATTAATTAAAAAAAAAAAAAAAGTCACTTAGAACATCTGGCCAGAGCTTGAACCACAGTAGTTACTGTGGAATATCTGCCATATGCTGGATTTCCTCTTAAAAATCAATAAAATTCAATTTTAGAACAGTAGTGGGGGAAATAAATTTTAAATAACCATTTCAGTCTACTATTCTTCAGAGTGAGAATTTAAATCTAGCTGACAGAAAATGAATGGTAGTATACAAAAAGCTACTTAAATATGGCTGAGTTTCAAGCCTCTGAAAGTCTCATAATGCTCAAATTTGAACATGCTGAGTACAGAATTCATCCTTCTGCTTCTTCAGTCTAGTAAGCGGATATCCCCATACTCCCCTAAAGATAAATTTTTGTAAATTCTTTAGAATCAACAGGAAAACATAAAGCCTAACAAAATCCCACATAGAGCAGTGATGTTGGGATATTCAGAAAACTTTTCAGAATTTTTGCTAGACTTTTTTGTCTAGGTCCAAAATGGGTTTCTGTTTCAACATTTTCCCTTCTGTCTCCTAAAACTCATTTCTTCACCTCTCTCTAGTCCCATTATACTCACTTTCATTCCGTAGTTCCTATCCTTTTCCTATTTCTTTCCATAAAATTTACTCATCCTTGGATAGTCTCATCCACAGAAATTGCTCCCAATGAGTAACGCAGTTTGCTGATATCACTGCATCTCCTCTGTGTTAAATAATAATAACTACAGTAACAAGAAAAATAATGTTTAAACAGATTATTGTCTAATTAAATTGGAATCTTCGGCAGACAAACTCTTGCATTTCAAAAGATAGGGAACAAAAAATACAAGGTGAAAGGAAAATAGAGATTGCAGAGAAATGTTGGCAATTTTAAGCATGCCAAAATGATCATTTTATACTATCTTATGAACATTTTTATTCTCATAGATTTTACACAAACACGTCTCCATACCTCCCTACAGAACTGTCTTTGCAGTTTTTCAGTTTTGGGGAGACTCAAGTACTGAAACAAGATTACATAAAGAGCAGTTGCTTTTATATCTCTGTCTCAAGAGGATATGTGAAAAATCAGGCATCCTTGTTTCTTCCATGCATTTCCTATGAAATATTTAGATCCTTTGTAACATTTTTACGGCTTTACCACTACAGACCATTCACTTGTAAATCTGTTTAAACCTGTAAAAACTGATGACCTGTACAAGAGCTGAGACTGCATAGGCTGGAGAAGAGAAGGCTCAGAGCAGGTCTCATCAGTGTCTGCAAGGATTTGAAAGGAGGGTATAATGAGGACAGAGCCAGGTTCTTTTCATTGGTGTCCAGTGCCAGAACAAGAGACAATGGGCACAAATTGGAACACAGGAGACTCCCTCTGAACACCAGGAAGCACATTTGTGCAGTGCAGGTGCCAAAGCACTGGCACAGATTGTCCAGAGTGGTTCAGGGGTCTCCTCCTTGGAGATATTCAGAAGTCACATGGACACAGAATCATAGAATCACAGAATCATAGAATGGCTTGGGTCGGAAGGAACCTTAAAGATCACCTATTTACATCCCCGCTGCTGCAGACAGGGTTGTAATCCACCAGATCAGGCCTCCCAGGAACCCATCCAACCTGGTCTTGAATGCCTCCAGGGATGGGACATCTACAGCTTCTCTGGGCAACCTCTTCCAGTGCCTCACCACCTTCTGAGTAAAAATTTCCTCCTGATGTCTAATGTAAAACTCTCCTCTGTTGGTTTAAAACTGTTCTCTTTGTCCTATCACTATCAGACCATGTAAAAAGTCAGTCTCTCTCCTGTTTATAAGCTCTCTTTAAATACTTTCAATACTCTTCTCCAAGCTAAACAAGTCAAGCTTCTTCAAGTTTTCTTCATAGGAAAGGTGCTCCAGCCCTCTGATCTTCTCTGTGGTCTCCTCTTGATCCACTCCAACAGCTCCATGTCTTTTTTGAGCTGGGTGCCCCAGGGCTGGACACAGATGGAGCCTCACATGGGCATAGTTGAGGGGGACAATCACTTCCCTCACCCTGCTGGCCACCCTTCTTTTGATGCAGCCCAGGATGCTGTTGGCCTTCTGAAACACAAGTGCACACTGCTGGCTCATGTCAAATTTTTCATCCTCCAGAATCCCCAAGTCCTTCTCTGCAGGGCTCCTCTCAGTGAGTTCTTCTCCCAATTTGTACCCATCTGGGATTGCCCTGACCCAAGTGCAACACCCTGCACTTGGCTTTGTTGAATCCTGTACTCAGCTCTGGTGTGGCCGGACCTTGAGTACTGTGTTCAGTTTTGGGCCCCTCACTACAAGAAAGACATCAAGGCCCTGGAACGTGTCCAGAGAAGGGCAACAAAACTGGTGAGGGGTCTAGAGCACAAGTCTGATGAGGAGCGGCTGAGGGAGCTGGGATTGTTTAGTCCGCAGAAGAGGAGGCTCAGGGGACGCCTCATGGCACTCTACAACTTCCTGAAGGGAGGTTGTGGTGAGGAGGGGGTCAGCCTCTTCTCCCAGATAACTACTGACAGGACGAGAGGGAATGGCCACAAGTTGCGCCAGGGAAGATTTAGATTGGATATGAGGAAAAACTTTTTCTCTGAAAGAGTGGTCAGGCACTGGAATGGCCTGCCTAGGGAGGTGGTGGAGTCACCGTCCCTAGCGCTGTTCAAGAAGCATCTGGATGAGGTGCGAAGGGACGTGATTTAGTAGCTTAGTGGGTAGGGATGGTGATAGGAGGACGGTTGGACTAGATGATCTTGTAGGTCCTTTCCAACCTAGTGTTTCTATGATTCCATGATTCTATCCTACTAGGTTCACATGGGCCCACTTCTTCAGCTTGTCCAGGTCCCTTTGGATGACATCCCTTCCTTCTCTTGTATCAACCGCACCTCTTAGTTTAGTGACATGGTCCTGGGCACCCTCCTCTGGGTGGTCTTGTCTGAGCACAGGTTTGACAGATGTCCCTGCTAACCTCAACCATTCTTTGATTCTGTTTATTTATATAAATATATTTATAAAATGAAAATAAAATAGAATATACACAGGTACTAAAATTGACCTGATTTTAGATAGTTGTCCATGCATTTACTAACACCATTATTTTTTAATGTAGTTACTAATATTTAAGCTACTCATTTTTATATAAGCTTAATACAAGTACTGTATAATCTATGTATGATAAATCACTACAGAATACAAAAAAATTAACACTGTTAATTTTTTTGTATGTATAAAAGAAACATGCTTAGATATGATAGGCAATAATGTAAACCATAGCCCCAGATCCACTGTATCAGTTTATCATCATCCATTAATAATGTGATTTTCTCTGTAAAATGCTGAATTTATTTTCAACTGTTTGAACAGGTTTCGTTTATTCATATTTTTATCTTCTTCTCTTTTGTTGGTTATTTCTTTCTTAAATTGCAGTTACAAAACTGAAAGCGGTGTTGCTTGCCAGGAATTGCCTTTTAATAAATAAATAAATAAATAAACATTTATAAAATGTATTGACAAATATATCCTAATCTTTTCAACAAATTTGAAGTTTTTATTATTATTTTCAAAATTTTGTACTTTTATAAAGGAAAATCAATGACCAAAGTAGTTCTATACTCTGCTTTATCTGGGAAAAAGAAAAATTTTATCAAAGTAAATAGTTCTATGTGAGCTTCACTTTAAGAGAGAAAGCAATTTTACTTGGAAAATATTTTATAACATTAAACATTTCGACAAGAGCTGGTGCTGAAGCATATTAGAAAACAACAAAGAGAAGTTAATTCTGTTGCTGGAGCTTCATTTGATACAGAGAATCAACTCAGAGTAATCTTCTCCAGAACTGTAAGCTTAACACTTTCTGTGCATTCTAATAACATAAAAAGAAAATAGGGACATAGGCACTAGCTTTCTACATTCTTGATGAGGTTCTGCTATTACACACTTGCTTCATCAATTATGTCTTGGCTCCAAGCCACTTTCAGCCTCCACTTGATGCTCTGATCTCTAAATTGCCAGAGGACCTGAAATACAGGAGGATACAGCAAGCTGTATTCCGTTATCATCGCAACAGCTAATGTCTGGCATGGCAACATGAAATTTGATTGGTAGATTGCCACCTAATAAATTAATTTAATAGATCATAGAATTTAATTGCTTGAGTCTCTCCTTTCTGTGGCATCAGCTAACCTGATGAGTAGCTTACATTTTTGCTGACACAGACAGCATTTTTGATGACTTTTACATCAGTAACACCATTTTTTTTGGCCAAAACGGGAGGAAGTCTTTGAGGGCTCACATCTATTTCTGACTCAACTACCTATACAGACCTTGTTCAGACTCCATTTCCTGCACATATATTCCTTACTGGAAGAAACTGCTACTAATTAATTATCAATAGCAGACTGAGAAACTATGCTTGGATGCTTGTAATCTGGAAGCTCCGTAGCGCTCCTGCTCTTTCAAGACACTGAGAAAATGTTGTGGGCTTAAAGGGAACCTCTTTTTACAAAACTTGTAACAGATTCTCCCCTAACATCACATTTTGATACATCAGACACTGTTATACATTTATATAGACACATTTAACTTGTGTTACACTCATATTAGCTACATTGAAAAGAATAATCTTTTTCATTTGATGAAAAGTCAAGTCATTTATATGTTCTGCCATGAGTCCTATACATACAGAATACATAGTTTTCTCTTGTTGAAGGACTGGAAGCCCAGAGGAGAGAGACAGATAAATACTATGCAGATGGTGCAAGAAAACTGTAGGGAAAATATACATATATGTGTATATACATATATATATAAATAAGATATATTTGAATTAATTTTTAAGTTCTGCATATCACAGCTGGAACTGATTTGTGATGAATCAATATAGTAATAGCCCAGTTTTATAGGGAGTGCTAGAAATGGTAAGAGAAACACTCCATCAGTGTTCAGACAATATCGGTGTGTGGCAACTGCCAGAATCATTTATGGATTCTATTTTTACAATATTCCACAATAAAAGGAAGGAAGTGTGCCTTTATACCTTAAAAGAAAACATAAAATGTTACAAGAATTTATACAAACAGAAGCATTATTGTCACATCAAGTCTTAAGTGGAAAACATAATTTTGTGCATAAGAACAAGTAATAAATAGAAGTCTCCAAGATTTTCTTTTATCTTTTTACCTTTTTTTTTCTTTTACTAACAGCTACCAAGAGCTATTTATCAGCTTTTAAATTTCTTTTTCTTTTCTTTTTTTTTTTTTTTTTAATCTTTGTACTGACAGTATTCACATTTTGAGTATCTGATGTGTTTCTAACTTTTAGTCTGGAAACAAAAGAATGAAAGTACTTCAGCATTTATGGATTACTTCATTTGATCCATCATGGAAGAAGAGTAATTTGAAGCAATTGTAACAACTAGAGAGGACAAGCCTTACAATCAAGTACTGATTATTGTACGGAAGTATAAAATATCAGTCTTGCACAGAGTGTCATCTTCTCTAATTTAACCATCTCAATGTTGCTGGCGCAAAACCAACTTTATCTCAAAGACAAAAAATGTGTGATCTACCAGGACTTAAATTTGGCAGTGATGTAGGATATTATATAGAGGGATTGTATGAATTTCAGAAGTGAGAAAGTTATGCCATCCATTGTATTGATTGGTGCAAGACTAGAAAGTTTATTGTATTTTTCGAAGTAGATACTTGGGGTTAAAATTAAAGTTTTTACTACATTGGAAAACACACTCCTTCTGGAGTTCAGAAGGAGCTATCTGAATTACCGTCTGAAAGATGATGCCCACATCCTGGTTCAGCTGTAGGAAACAGCTGGCTGCAGGTTACATTTACTTCCTGTTACAGAAGGACTTTCTTGAAGGACATTATGCTTCAGTGCTCCTTTGGAATTCAAAAGTAGAATTGGCCACAAATATCAGAAGTAACAGATTTTTTTTCCCTTCTCTGCACAGTGTTTTCTAGTGGACAGTTTATCCACTAGAATAATGTGGGCAATCCTTACCTCTAGCAAGGCTCCTGAATATCTGCAGTTTTTCCTGTGGTCTTCATGTGAAGCACACCATATGCAAAAATAGATGTAGTTTTGATCCAAAAGGAATTTTGAAAGTCATTAAAAGGAGGCAAATATCCTTTCTAGTCTTAATTTCTATTTTAAGAAGAATGAAAAAAATCTCAAAGAACTGATATGAATATGCCATTTAAAACAAATAGGTTGTGTCCAGATAAGTTGTGAACCCATAATATCCTCATAATTGTAATTCTGCTTTTTTGCTGTCTGCAGTCTACCCCACAATCACCTAATCTTTACAGATGTTGATTGAATAGTTCATACATGAACGACTGTTTCTCACATGACTTACCAAAATTTCTGATATAGTTAGTTAAATGTACATTTTTTTTTTTATTAGAAGGAAAACAAATTACAACAGAAGTGCGGTAATGATTACGATGTTGTTCCAGGAAAACAATACTTATTAGAGCCCTTTTGCAAAGCTTCAGAACCACTGTTGAGCTTTCTGACTGTTCTTTGTAAATTTATATAGCCATATTGTAATACCTAATAATATAAAAAGTTGCTCTGTTTCTTTCACAAGGTCTAGGCATGCAGGTTTTCAAACTTCAGTCACTCAGCCTCAACATATGCCAGAGCACGGAAGGCATCTGAAACTAAGGTAAATTTTATCTCAGAGCTTTTGATAAGAGAATCAGGTGAACGGAGTTCTCAAACATACACTGTGGTTTCCAAATCCTGCACCTCCACTCATCATCAAGCAGGAGGGACATGACTGGTTTAATGGAGCTTTTACTTCTGTATCTGTGCTATCTAATGAGGAGTAGGAACAGCAGGTGAATGAAACAGGCAAACGAATATAGTTCAGTACTTAGAAATAAAGAAAACAGTGTAATATGGTTACTTCAACACTGACCTGGGAGTAGGGGTGGATTCCCTTTCTCCAGGTTCTGATGCATGCACTGGCAATGCCCTAACTGCTGGTATAATATCTTACTGGATATATTTCCCTTTGCTCACAATACTCATTTCAATTGCTATGGTTTTGTTTCTAAGAGTAGAATTTTTGAGGCCAAAAGCAGAAGAGAACTGTGGCATGCTCCAACCAGTCTAGGTGGCGGTGGGGGTCAAGACTGGAAGAACCACTGTGAACGTGTCTTCACAGGCTTAAAACAGCCCTGATGTAACCTATGAAGCCTCCTGACTTATACCTTTAAACTAAGCCTCCGCTGTTATAGATAGTTATAAATAATGACTAGGGTAGCATCTTATGGTTTGGTGCCAGGCTAGCATTTTGGCTTATCACAACTTTCTCTGTAATTAACCAATAAGTAGCCAATTGATGGTACCAATCCACAGTGAAAGTACTTAATGATCTGAGCCCTCAACTGCAGAAATGGAAACTGGTGCACTATTTTTTCTCTGTCACAGATTATATTTTCAGGTCTTTCCCTGAAGTCAGGGCCCTCAGTGAACTGAAAAGCTCCCTAAGGTCTTCCCTCCCCAGTTGTGATTTAACTGCTCTGATGTGGTGCAACTGTGTAACCCTGAATAAAGCAGCTGTAGAAAGGCTTGTTTGACGAATAACTGTGAGAAGAGTCTTTAAGGGATTACCCTTCATCCAGATCAAAAATCACATCTTAAGCTCCCCTTTCGTTGTAGAGCAGTCCACTCTTGCTGCTTTTTGGCACCTGAGGACAAAAATAAATCTAGAAATGTAACTTTATTTTCTATACCAGAATATGTCAGTCTCACTTCAGTGCTCACCAAAATTATGAAGAAGATTATTCTGGGAGTTATTGATAAGCATCAGAAAGGCAAGGCAGTCGCTGGTCACAGCCAACATGGGTTCATAAGGGGAAAGTCCAGCTCCTTTTTACTACAAAGTTACCCACATGGTTGACCAAGGGAAGCCAGCTAATGTAAACTTTTTGTCTTTCAACAAAGCTTTCAATATTGCTTCTCACAATATCCTTCTGGACAAAATGTCTGGCATACAGCTAGACAAAAAGATAATGTGATGAGTGAACAATTGGAAGATGGGTCAGGATCAAAGGGTTATGGCTAGTAAATGGCTAGTGGACAGTCACTAGTGGAGTTCTGCAGGGCTCCATTTTAGAGCCAATTCTCTTCAATGTTTCCATAAATGACTTAGACACAGGACCTGAAAGTATGGTTAGTAAGCTTGTGGGTGACACTAAATTGGCAGGAGCTGTTGACTCCCTTGAGAGTAGAGTAGCCTTGCAGAGAAATCTTGAAAAATTGGAGGGCTGAACAATCATCAACTGCATGAAGTTTAGCACGAACAAGTATGGGATACTGCACCTAGAATGGGACAACCCTGGATGTATGTACAGACTGGGGGATGAGAGACTGGAGAGCAGCCCCATGGAAAGAGGTCTGGAGGTTCTGGTGGATGGAAAGCTAAACACGCGTCGACAGTGTTCCTTGGCAGTCAAAAGGGCCAACCACACCCTGTGGCCCTTTGCTAGCATTGCTAGCTGGTCAAGGGAAGGGATTGTCCTGCTCTGGTCTGTGCTGGTGCAGCCTTACCTTGAGCACTGTGTGCAGTTTTGGGCACTACATTGTAAGAAGGTGTCTTAGTTTCTAACAGAAGTTACGCTTCTCATAGTGTCTAGTATGAAGCTATGTTATGGCCTCAGAGGATAAACAAAAACTGATAACAGCCTGGCAGCATTGAACGGAGCCAAGGGCATAACTCACTTCCGCATTCCTCTGCCAGTGAAATAGTTAAGGGGGGATAAGGAGCTGGGAACTGGGAGGGGACAGGACCAGGGCAGCTGACCCAAATTGACCAAAGAGCTATTCCATACCATATAACATCATGCGATTGGTTTGTTGGGTTTCCGGGTGCTTTTTCGTTATGGAAGGGGCTAATCGGGAGGAAGGGTCGTTGCTGGCTGTGAGCCCTTGCTCTGCGTATCCTCTTTGCATATATATATATATATATATGTATGTATATATATGTACTGTTATTTCTTTTGTTTTCTTTACTATTTTAGTAAATAGCATGTATCTCAACCCATGCATTTTACTGCATATCTCTCTACTTCTCTCCCCCATCCCATTTGGGGAAGGGGGAGGGTGAGTGAATAACTGTGTGGAACTTAGCTATCTGCTGAGTCAAACCACGACAGTTACATCTGTAACTATTGTTACATAATAGTTACATGCAAGGACACGTAACTATTAGAGAACATCCAAAAGAGAGCTATGAAGATGGCGAAGGATGCAAGACATATGAGGAGAGGCTGAGGTCCGTTGGTTGGTTCAGCCTATAGAAGAGGAGACTGAGGGGAAGCCACATGGAGGAGCAGGTGCTGATCTCTCTGGTGACAATGACAAGACCTGAGGGAACAGCATGGAGCTGTGTCATGGGAGGATCAGATCGAGGATTAGGAAAAGGTTCTTCAAAACACCAAGCCTGCTGGAGTTCAAGAAGTGTTTGGACAGTGTTCTCAGAAATATGGGTCAAATTTTGGGTGGTCCTGTATTGAGCCAGGAGTTGAACTTAATGATCCCTGTGGCTCTGTTCCATCTTGGGATATTCTATTCATATGATTCTATGATGCACCACTTTCACTGGTCTAATTACTAGTTTTCTTAAGGAAAGACTTATAGCTTCAGCCACTGACTCATTTCTATTAAAAGTATTTTAAAATTTTAGCCAGATCTTTTCATACTGAATTTATACATCAGGCAATTTATTCCCACTATAATGTATTCATATTGCTTTACGGCTATAATCTCTACATAAAACAGTCTTCCCAAACATTCTGCCAATCTGAAGTACTGATCCATCATCAAGTGACAGCTTTAGAATTCTGAGTCACATGAAAAAACATGTTCAGCATTTTTTCCCTGATCAAACATTGGATATAGGAATTTCAAACAAAGATCAAAATCTTTTTTTTTTTTTTTTCCCTCCTAAACGGAAGTCAGTCAATATCTTCTTCAGCACTATTTTTTATAAGAATATGATGATTTCACTGTATATAAAAGTGAATATAGTATTACGATTGCAGCTGGACATTTTAAAGGCTCTGTCATGGAAAGTAAAGTGGCTAGCCTCTTTTATTTTGTACATTTTGTATACATTATTTAGGTCTAAAATATTTCCAAATATCAAGGAGTTCTTTCACTTCTCAGACATCTGCCTGAATCTTCTTTCACTAGACTAGTTGTTACCTAGAAAATATAAGAAAGCCTCAGAGAGATAATAAGGAAAGAAACGAAGACATAAATCCCACTCTAATGATATGAGAAAACACCTTTTATTTGATTTCTTTTTGAACCACATATGATTATCTTCCTTAACTGTAATTTTTCTGTTACAAAGGAGTAACAGCCAGGAAACAGACATACAAATGAGCATGTAGCTTTAAAATCCAGCTGTTGCACAGCTTTAGACATTGATACAGATTAATTTTGTTATTTAACTGAGAGAAGCTGCAGAAGTAGGTTAAAAAAATGCTATTCACAATAGAAGCTTCTCATATCTCTGGAACAAAGAAGAATTTGAATTCCTTTCACTGTAAAGGATGCATAAGCATATGCCTGTTGGAGGGATGAGGATTACATTTAAGGTGGCTCACAAAAATTTGTACCTAGAAAGCAACTGTAGCTTCAGAGTAAGAATGTAGAGACTTGAATGTTCAGTACCTTGACTGCATGGGTAATAGTTTTAAAACAGGAACATGTTCATGGACTAGAAAAGTCATAAAGAGAAGATTGAACCTTTATTAATGTTTCTTGACCTAAAAGAGAGGAAGGAAGGTTTGGAAGTCTCTTCTTATTTACTGAACTCTCGCTGCAAATCTGTAATACAGTCCTTATTACAGAATCTTAATCTCTAGTCCAATCTCTTGCTCCAAACTGGGTCAGTTCTGAGGTCAGACCACCTTACCCAGTATTTTACCAAGTGGGGTCTTGAAAGCCTCCAAGGAGGCAACCTCTCTGACAACCTCATCCTGTCTGCCCTTGTTGGGGAAAAGCGTCCAATGATATCTGGTCTGAATCCTTTCTGCTTCAATTTATGCCTATTTTCTTATTAACTCTTGTAATGCATTGCTGTTACGAGGAGCCTGGATCCACCTCCTCAGCAATCTCATTGTTGAGGGCAGCTGTGAATCTATCCCTTCTCCAGGCTGAACAATTCACAGTTCCTCAGCCTTTCCTCAGAGGGTAACTACACCCACTCCAACCATGGATGGGCTGATGTTGGCCAGTTGCCAGATACCCACTGAAGTGCTCTCTTCACTTCATCCACAGGACAAGGGGAGAAGGTAAGATGGAAAAGTTCATGGGCTGAGACAAAGACTACGAGATCCTTCACTGATTACTGACGCAGGCAAAACAGATGCAGCTTGGGATTTTAATTAGTTTAACTTAAGCTTAGCTTAACTTGCCAAAGAAATAGATTTGAATGGTGAGAAACAAAAATTAAAACAACACTTCCCTCAGATTTTCTCCCACCTTGACTGCTGGGCTCAGCTGCGCCCTGTGGTGTGGCCCTTGGAGCCTCTGGAACTGGTTGGATCCAACTGTGTCCACCACAGGATCACCCCAGCCTCTCCTTGCAGAGGCCACACTGCAGGCCCTGCTGCCAGCACCTGGACCCTGACAGTATGGGGGCGTTCCACTAAGCTCATTCCAGTTTATTAGTGCTTTGCTGAATTAAAAGCTGGCCTAAAACTACAGACAGCTTATTCATCTTTCTTTTCTATCTTTTCTTTTGCTTTTCTCTGATTTTCCTCCTTTTTGTTTGTGAGTTTTCTTTGGTAATGATCAAGCTGAAGGAATATGCTGAAGACTAGGCACAGGCACATTCTGTGTAGGAAGTGTCTTTAGCCATCCTCATTAGCATCAGCCAGATGATATCCTTGTACCACATGATCTCGTGGCTTCTGGAGCCCTCATTTGTTGATAGCTGAGAGAGTACTGAGCAATACGTGGAATGTAGGAAATGTTTTGTCCCTGTTGCTCAATATGAATTAACAAGCATTTAAGCTATCCATATCTCTGATGTAGTGGATACGTGACAGCCTGTTCAAAAATTATTGTGCTGGCATCAGAAGTATTGTCTAAGCTGTTCTGCATCTCTGTACTTTGGTATCTGTTTTTATTTAAAAGGACTATTAATGAAATGATCTGGACTGTGCCTGAAAATCTTTCACTTTAACACATCAACCATCAACCACTTGAAACTTGCAGAAATAAATTATCTTAAGGTTTGATTAAACACCCTATTCATGTTTACAAGAGTAAATTAGGATTATATGCAAAGAATTATATTCATATAAACAGGAATCCTATAGTATTTTATCACTATTAATTTGCCCAGTAAAACAACCTGTTTTGACTTCAGTGGAAGTCTTTCCAGAGCAGAGATTAAGAAAGGTGAATCTTCATACTACCACAGAAATACGTATACAGTGCCTTTACCTCATCTAATGACACAACAGGGAAGTTCTCAAGATCCTGAACACATTAATAAATTACTTCTTAGAAGGCTGTATTTTCAGCCACTGAAAAGACCATTCTGAACTATTTCACTGAGACTAAGCACTTTCAAAATCACAAGACAAAATCTTTCATCTTAGCCCATTTTCTAAAACGAGCAAAAATGTAACATTTTAGCTATGAGGTTGTTTTCCCCCCCACATCACTCCACTTTACAGAGCTGACAACCAAGATGTTTATAGTGCTATTAATATCAGACCTGCATATGCAGAGTGACTTGGGGGTTGTTTTGATTCAAATTCTGAGAAGACAAATGTGCTGAGAGCAGAAAAATTAAATGGAAATAAGACACAGCTTTTAAATATTGAGGATAGGTAGTCCTTTAGAACAGTATGTCAGAACATGCAATGTGTTCTTCAAAACTGGGAATCTTCAGTTTAAGAACTAATTTCTTTGAAACAGTAGTAAATCTCAGTCACAAGCTATTTGGCTTGATAATATTCATTTACAAACAAGGAAAGAACAGTTATTTTTATCCCAGAAATTACTAAGTGAAGAGATTCTATAGGTATATTGATCAGAAGAGACAGGCCAAAGAGAGCGTACCCCTCTAATAAACGAGAAAGGAGAACTGGCTACAGCAGACATGGAGAAGGCTGAGGTATTCAATGAGGTCTTTGCCTTAGTCTTCACTGGCAGTCAGGATTCTCATCTCTCTCACATCTCTGAACCTCACATCCCTGAACTGGGGATGGGAACTGGAGGAGCAAATTCCCCCTCGCTCTAAGAGTGGAGCAAATCTGAGACCGCCTCATGACGCTGAATGTGTACAGGTCTATGGGGCTGGCTGACATACATCCCATAGTCCTGAGGGATCTGGCTGATGTGCTTGCCAAGCTGCTTTCCATCATATTTGAAAAGTCATGGCTGTCAGGTGATGTTCCCAGTGACTGGAAAAATGGAAACGTTTCCTTTCTTATAAAAGGGAGGAAGGAGGACCCAGAGAGCTATAGGCCAGCAAGCCTCACCTCTGTGCATGGCAAAATCATGGAACCGATCCTCCTGGAAGACATGTTAAGGTACACGAAGGACAAGTGGGTGATCCGAGACAGACAGCACAGCTTCACCAAGGGAAGGTCAGGCCTGGCCAATCTGATGGCCTTCTATGATAGCATCAGTGGACAAAGGGAAGGCAACCGATGTAATCTACCTGGACTTGTGCAAGGCCTTTGACGTGGTCCTCCACTACATCCTTGTCTCTAAATTGTAGAGATATGAATGTGAAGGGTGGACTATTTTGTAGATAAAGAATAGAATCATAGAATCATAGAATGGTTCAGGTTGGAAGGGACCTTAGAGATCATCTTGTTCCAAACCCCCTGCCATGGGCAAGGACACCTCCCACTAGACCAGGTTGCCCAGAGCCCCATCCAGCCTGGCTTTGAATACTTCCAGTGAGGGGGCATCCACAACTTCTCTGGGCAACCTGTTCCAGTGTCTCACCACCCTCACAGGGAAG
>WBMW01005484.1:250356-368289 GCA_013396635.1 Penelope pileata | reverse complement strand
TGTCTAGAGCCTTTGCCAGTGAAGACTGAGGCAAAGAAGTCATTGAGCACCTCAGCCTTCTCCACATCCCTCGTGACCAGGTCTCCAGTTTCCTTCCGGAGAGGGCCCACATCTTCCCTAGTCTTCCTGTTGTCATTGATATACCTGTAGAAATTCTTCTTGTTCCCCTTTATGTCCCTGGCTAGATTTAATTCTACCTGGGCTTTAGCTTTCCTAACCTGGTCCCTGGCTGCTCGGGCCACCTCTTTGTATTCCTCACAGCTAACCCCTTCCAGTTTCCACTCCCTATAGACTTTCCTTTTGTGCCCTAGAAAGCCCAGGAGCTCCTTATTCATCCACGGAGGCCTCCTGGCATTCTTGCCCACTTTCCTCTTTTTCGGGATGCAATGGCTGGATGGTCTCAGACAGAGTGCTGTTGTCAATGGCTCTACATCCAGGTGGAGGCCAGTCATGAATGGTGTCCCTCAGGGGTCCGTCTTGGAACTGGTATTCTTTAGCATCTTTATCAATGACATAGATGATAGGATTGAGTACACCCTCAGCAAGTTTGCTGATTGATTTTGGCACAGCACAGAAGTGCTTCCTAGTGTTCATAGGGAACACTCTGTGTACCAGTTTGTGCTTACTGCCTCTTGTAAGGCATTTTTTTGTGTGCATTGCCCCTCCCTTCTGAATGAAAAGTCCCACACAGCTGCAATTGAAAAAGCTATAGGTGATTAACCATAAATAACTACTGACTTTTTGACAACCTTAATAAGGACAGCAGGAAGGATAAACATCTCTTTATCATATCGTTAATTATTGTTTCTATTATTATTGCTATATATACTTTGAATTTCTGCATTGTGCTTCACACTGCAAAAACAAATAAAGACATAGTCTTTGTCCTTGGGCATTAATGGTCCAAAAATAACCCACTCACGGAAATGTTTCTGCCAGGTGAGAGCAGAGAAACATTGGTACGTGGTGGCAGAGAACTGTTCTCTGCCAGTCCTAAACTGGATCAATGAATAATAAAGAGACTTCACCCTGCCAGATTGATGGCCTGGCATATTTCATGAGTATTAAAATCACAAATAGATGCTGGTAATATTTGGAAAGTAGGAGGTTAGCCTAGGTTAAAAAATCTTTAATGACTTTTTCTGAAATGGTGGTCTGGAGTATTTGCAATGCAAAAAAATTGAGGAATTTGAGGATTACTGTTGTGCATTTTGTTTCCTGTCAGGAACAATTTAAAAAAACTGTAATATTCCTAGTGTTCAACTTCTATTTTTCTCTTTGCATACTACACTATTAAATGATGCAGGATTTCCATTAGAGATTTTACTATCTTTTAACACTCCCTTTTCAATTCTGCTTAATTTTTTATTCGCTTTTCTATGAATTTTCTGTGAATTTTCTGAATAGGTACAAGTGTAATTATAAGGGGAATCGAGCAATATAAACACAATGTGAATGTTTCCATAAGAAAACTTGAAATGTCACAAAAGACTAATGTTTCTATTTAACTTGGCACAAAGTCTGCATTTTTATCTCCTCTGAACTTCTGGCTCCAACTACAACTAAACTTCTGCTATAAGTGAAAAAAAAATATGGATAGCAATTGCTATAGATCATGGAGAATTTAAACGTGCAAATTTAAATATTGAAAACACGATATAAAGTGGCTCAAATTATTTGATTCTGTTCGACAAGTGCTATCCAGGCACAAAGAAATTTTGGTGCCATGCTTCTTTTCCCAGTAATAAATAAGACAGGAAAAGGCCCCATTCATAACGTATCCTAATAATTATTTTTTTTTAACAAATGAATGTACATTTTTAATGAATGAATGTACATAACAAATGTATTCTTCCTTTGATTTTACCCTTCATCAAATAGTCATATAGCTACATTGTGCAAGAATGGCATAAAGATGCTATTAATTTCATATAGTAGGATTTTATAGCCATCTTTCACCAGCATGAGACAAAAAATACGCAGCCTTTCTTTTCATTATAGGTACCCAAATGACCCAAACAGAGGTATTAATGATGGTTCTGACTGAATTGATGAATTATTAGAACACATTTTTTCTTCTTTGTCCTTGATGCTACTGCAGAACAAGTGAATAGGATTTCAATATTCAAAACCAGAATAATGGAAAGCTGAACAGCTTTGTCCGTTCAATTATTCATCTATTCACTATAATGAATGGAATAATATTTAAACAAGAGCTTTTTCCTCTAGATTAAATTTTATTTGGATTGAAAATGGGCTCCTTAAAGACCCATTATAGCATAATAATGCCTTAGAAACAATGCTGTATTACTTTGCTATATATTGAGTATGACATATTTAGATGTATAGGAAAAGACTGTGTTCCTAGTGGTTCCACTTGATATGATTGTCCCTTTAGTATGAATTTATCACAGTCTTTGAGGTTATGTTTAGGGAGATGAGACAGTGAATTATGAACACATGTAAAGGGGTTATGCAATGATTTTGTGAGAAACTAAGAAACAATCAATATACAACATCCATGGTAGGAGAGAGGCAGTATGCACCTGGGTGATGCATGACCCAAAAAGATATGACGGGGAGATTTTCAGAAGAACGTCAAGTTTTCTATGAAAGTGTATAAGCAGCTGTGAGAGAAGTCAAGGAAGCACTGGAATGACACATAAACATAAGCAAGGAAGGAATATCATTACTACCTGCCTCTCTGCCTGAAATTAGTTCAGACAATGCTGCAGTTTTCTCATAAAAGCTTCTACCCTGATCTCACAGTGCCCTTTGCAAAAAGTGAGAAGTACTGTCAAATCAGACTGAAATGCAAGTGTCTCTACATCCCCAAGGAAAAGAAAATGATCAGCTGTAAAGAATAAAATCCAAGAACTCTTTCTCTCCTCCACAGATACAAGCCCTAAGCATATTTTTATCTTTCACAAAGTGTGGGCATTACAGCATGTCCTGCAGTTCGGAAACATTAGGATGTAATTCGCTCATAATGGAAGTGAGAACAAATCAATACACTTGAGTATAATGACTTTGTAGACGTGGGATGGGAAAGACAATTTGCCTTCATCTAGGAAAAGAAAAAAAAAAAAAGATGTGGAGCCTTAATTGTGGGCTGCTTTTCCTCAGGCTGCTCAAGTTTGCAGTTCAAAAGGGATGGCGCTGCATCCCACACTCTGCCTCTCCTGCAATCTGTTCCTGCAACGACTGTCCATCTGCTAGGTTTAAACAGACCTCCAGTTGCTTATGTGTTTGTTCACAGATGTAGGTAGGAGGTTTGACTGGAGATTTCTAAGACTCAAATTCAAGATTATGAGACACATTTGCAAACATACTTGCACATAGCAAAGTCTTATCTATGTGCTGGGAAATGCTCTATTGTTTGACTTGCAAATCAGTTCAATTTAAATTGAAACATGGTGGTGATATGCATATAATATTAAATTTGCACAATATCATTTCAATTTATTCAAGAACTGTAAAATATAGAATGAATGAAAACATTACAGACAGTATCCGTGAAATCATTATATACAAAATAGAATTTATTTGAGAAGAGAAAGATCTGCAAGGGGAGTTTATTACAAAGAAAAATATTTCTTAAACTATGGAAAGTGCAGCACCTGAAAATTACATTATGATTTTGGCTGATAACCAAGAGTCTACAAGTATATTAATTCATATATTTTTAACAATGAACTGAATATGTATCTTTTTAAGAAAATTGCTGATTACTGCAATGATTTGATTGCACTTGAAATTTCTTTCTAATTCTTGCAGCCTTTCCTCAGTAATATCCCTTTCCTCTAAAAGTAAGATCTTGATACTGGAAAGTAAGCCTGGAATACAACCGAGACGGTACAGAACAAAATGCACCAACACATGACTATTTTGTTTTGGCAGGAAGATTCTTTGTAGGAAGATGTTACTATGACATTTAACAAAATATAAATAAATATATAAATATAAAGTTGCTCCACCAGCTGCAATAGATCATTAGATTACAGTTCACAGACAAGATTTGAGTTCATTCACATAAGTGAAACTTTTTGGGACAAAGCTACTGCTGTTGTTTATTTATTTACTTTTCATTGTTTCACAGGTCATAATTTGGTGGTTTGGAAAAATTACTTGATTCATGAGTAATTACATGAGTCCCTCACATGGGACTGAATGTATGCTGAATGTATGGACATATGGATAATTTCAGTTTTATCCTAAACATATGTTTCAATATGTGTCTAAATAAAAATTCATCATTATATAATGAAAGAACAGGCTCTCAGTTTTACATATAGTTTTTCATCACATTCAGCCGCTCAGATACAAAGCAAGTCCAACCTGCCCCACATCCGTAGAGCACAGTTATTTTCCCAGACACTGTTCTAGAATATAATGCAAACAAAAATAAGAAAGCCATTTGTATCATTGACTCTGAAAGTGCCCTACACAGCAACTCCCAAAAACTGCACCCAGAATACAGAATGTGGCAAGCTGGACCTCTTTGATCGGTGCATTGTAAATATATGTTAGAGAATAAACATTAGCTTTTGTTAACATTTTCATATGATTCCTAGTGATGCTGATTGTTCTTTTCTTCATTTTTATCCGGATGTGATTCTCTTTATATGAGTTAAACTAGGATTTAGATTCCAACCTTGCCAGGTACAGAGCATATCTCAGAAGTGCAGGATCCATCCAATATGCAGACTAAAGGAGGACATGAATACATCTAAAATGTATTTATAGCTAAATGCTGTTGTCCATGTCCATTATCTCTGGAAGATCCAGGAAATCTGGCTATTAACATTTCTTTTATGCAACCACTGATCTTACTTTAGCTACAAAGGGCTTCTGAGTATCACTTCCTGAGTACCTGTGAGTACCTGTGTTAGAAACAGGCAGGTGTTGCGATCCATTTTTTGTAGTTTTCTTAAGTTCAAAAAACTTGCCTATTCTCATATACAATTATCTACACTTAAATGTGCATATTGAACTGAGAGAAGAAAAAGCCAAACAAATTATGTATTTCAGTAAGAGAGAATATTTTACTTTGTGTGCCACCAATAAAATGCTACTCTTTAAAGTAGTTTGAAGCAAATTGGAATGTACACATTTCAGGTGTTACGTAACCTCCTCAGGCTAATAACAGAATCATAGAATTGTAGGGTTTGGAAGGGACCTCTGGACATCATCCAGTCCAAATCCACTGCAAAAGCAGGTTCCCTAGAGCAGGTTGCACAGGAAAACATCCAGGTGGGTTTTGAACATTTCCAGAGAAGATGTCACAGTCTTTCCAGGCAGCTTGTTCCAGTGCTCTGTCATCTTCAAAGTAAAAGTTTTTTCCTCACATTCATATGGAAATTCCTGTTTTTCAGTTTGTGCCCATTGCCCCTTGTTCTGTTGCTGGGCACCACTGAAAAGAGCTTGGCCCCCTCCACTTGACACCCTCCCTTTAGATATAAGCATTGATAAGATCCCCTCTCAGTCTTCTCTAAGTTGAACAGTCCCAGGTCTCTCAGCCTTTCCTCACAAAGGATATGCTTCAGGCCTCTAATTATCTTTGTGGCCCTCCACTGGACTCTCTAGAAGCTCTCTTTCTTGAACTGGGGAGGTCAGAACTGGACACAGTACTCCAGGCATGGCCTCACCAGGGCAGAGTACAGGGGGAAGAACACCTCTGTTCACTTGCTGGGTACGCTCTTTTAATGGACCCCAGGATACCATTGGCTTTCTTGGCCACCAGGGCACGCTGCTGGCTCATGGCCAACCTGTTGTCCACCAGGTTGACAATGGTGGACAACACCACCATGGTCCCCCAGGACCTGGGGGTCCTTCTCCACAGAGCTACTTTCCAGCAGGTCAGCCCCTAACCTGTACTGATGCATACAGTTATTCCTCCCCAGGTGCAGGACTCTACGCTTGCTTTTGTTGAATCTCATCTGGTTTCTCTGCACCCAACTCTCCAGCCTGTCTAGGTCTCGCTGAATGGCAGCACAGCCTGCTGGTGTGTCAGCCACTCCTCCCAACTTTGTATCATCAGCAAACTTGCTGAAAATGCACTCTATAATGTTCACCTTTCATTATGGTGACAAGCATAAAATTATAAGTCAGGCCCACTTTTACTCAGGTGTACTTCCGAGGAATATGCTGGAATTGGGTTAGGAATTAATGTACATCAAAAATTTTGCCAGATCCTCAAAAGGATCATGACAAGCTTCCTGGATTTGTATTGCAACTGTGGCTATTCTCATTAAGGATGATAATCTGAGTTTTAGTAATCGGCTTTAGACATCCAATTATGACATTGAATTACCATCCTGAAATTTCTTCTCTGTTTACATGACACCAAATAATGGATATTACAGATCCTACTTAAAAGTTATCTAAATAAAATATAAAAATTTTTATTATTATTATTATTATTATTATTTTTTCATTCTAGACACTGGTTGAAGAAGTCTGAACAGCAGGTATTGCAAATTTGAGAAATGCATCCAAAACAGAGCTCAGCCATTCACGTACTATCACTTAGAAGTCTTAAAGTGGTGGTGCTTTATTCTAAGGATTGGTGTGAAGAAGTAGGAAAAGTCTGTGTATCAGTAGAAGTAGAGTAGAGTAGAGTAGAGTAGAAGGGATAGACTGGCAGACTGGATGGATAAAACAGGTGAGACTTTATTTCTAGGAATACTTCAGAATGAATTTATGCAGTTTATCTCTTAATCATGTGCTTTTGTGTGGCAGTAAATTATCCACCCAACAGACAAGCACTTTTTCAGCTCCTACATTGTCCTACAGAAATACACCTAAAATTTTGCAAAAGCTGCACCACATTCAAATCGGGTCACTATCACTTATTAATTCACAATCAAACATTACCTTTTATTTTTGGGACATTCACAATATACTTATGTAGGACTCCTCCCTCCTTTCTTCTTCTACTCCTTTTCTTCTTCCTGTCTACAGCATGGTGTCATGCAAGTTGGGATATGTTCTTGTGATATATATATATTTTTTTCCAGATTTTGGACATCTGGATAAAGAAGATAATATATCAGTGGAATAGGTCGTTACATATTCACAAGGGTCAATGGAAGAAATTGTGCTACTTCAGCGTTTCTATGCTTTTTATGTTAAAGTGCACAGGAATTTTCTTTCTGAGATCTCATCTCTTATCTTTCTAACTGACAAGTATAAGACAGAAATGTATCATCTTTAAGTAATTGGTAGATTATTCCAAATATATGCATAACTTAAATTGTTGGCTGTTATCTACTGAATTTTACTTGTAAAAGTAAAAAAGACTTTAGTTTGCTTTTACAAGAAAAACTGCCACAATCAGAACACAGCAGCTACAGAAATAAAAGTTACATTCTTCAAACAATGAAATCCTCCAGTAAAAGAAAGATGCCTGAATTAGAGCCAGCAGAATAATTACGTGTTTACTTTCAGAAGTCAGACTCCCTTCAAAGACCTGTTAGCAAGAGCTGATCTTTACTGGTGCAGTTAGAATATGTTTGAAGCATTTTTGAACCTGTGGTTGGTAGGATCCAAGTGCAATCCTTGAGGCTCAGACTGTGCATGAGAAGTGGATAATTCCTCTGCCTTCCCAAAAGATCATTTGCAAAAATGCTGATGAAGATTTTCCTGACCTCCATATAGTTACTGCATACCATGGAACATGTCTGGTATTGTTGTAAACCAAAACATGATACTGATAGAGGGAAAATAATTTTCAGTATTTTAATGATTTAATGAACAGTTTTGCTATTGACCAACTCAAAAAGCAGTCAGCATTTTTCAGAGAGCTTTGAATTGGATAGCTTAGCATTGAAAGGGGAACAAAATACCTCACACGCATGCACCAAAAGTCCTACATAACATGCAGCTAGGATGTTCACTGTAGAAGAGAACAGCTGTGTAGACCAGCTACTGTGCAGTAAATTCCCAAACTGGCACTCCAACTTTTCTGTGTAGATAATGCCACAAAATATTCAGGCAGGTGAATGAAACGCTTGCTCTTATTTCCATTAACATGAGTTACAGCTGTTTACTATTGCTGCAACATAGTCTAAATGCAGAAAACAAACATTAACAGCATTAAAAGATAAAATGTGTTTCTGCAAAAATGATATTTGAAGTTCAATGCCTGTCATGTTTTCTATGTTCCTGGATCAAATATTTTTAGGTTAAAAATTAAAAAGTTTATTCCATCTGCCATCCATGTGCATTCAACTTGAAATTTGTGAGGCTGCTGCTTTCTGTTTCCGACATAGCTCATGATAAAGGTTCTACAAAATAAATTCTCCTTAGATTTATGCTGATAACACGTGAATCAGAATACTGCCTCTCTGTGTCTGTTCTCCTATGTGAAAAGCATAAAATGGTAGAAAAGTAAGAGTATATTGTTGTTTAAGTAACCAGACATGGTTTCTAGCATCTAGCAAAAACTAAGCATTTCTCAGTAGCAGCCTCTTTTTAAGAACAAAGCTGCTAACATTCTTAGCTTATTGTAAATTATTGTGACTGCTTCAACTAATGTGTCAACATCAAACTCTGGATCACACCCATATGCTATCTGCTGAAACAAAAATAATCAGCATCTGTTTCATCTGAGTTCACTGGGAGACATTTTCTCAAAATACAGCAATACAACTTATCAAATCATAGAATCATTGTATGGTTTGAGGTGGAAGACCAACTTTAAAGACCAGCTAGTCCAACACCCCTGCCATGGGCAGCGATAGCTTCACTGATCTTCAGACAATCAATATTAGGACTATGTGTTGCATTCTTTTGAAGAAAAAAATGGTATCATTTATAGTTGCTTTTGAAAATCAGAGGAATTTGTCCCTTTGACAAATAAAATTCCTTTAAGGAAGGACAAATGGAATTCCTTTAATTCCTTTAAAAGGAAAAACTGTGTCTTGCGGTAGAGAAGAAGAAAAGAGGTTGATGAAGAATGCTGCTTGTTGGAACTTACGTTGTTAGTCTGAATCTTAATGGCTTAAACAGCGGAGGTCATCCTGTCATGAGGAAGATCTGAAGAAGACAACCACAGAGTCAGTGAAATAAGAAAAAGAGGCAGAATGTATACATGAAGTTGGTGAGTGTCATCTATATTGTGTCATCTATATGACACAATGTGTGTCATCTATATTGTCTTATTTATTTCTATTTTGATTTCAGAGCAATAAGAAAGGCCAACATTTGATAACATTTCGTTGTTCTTGCTTCTTATTGATAATGCCAGAAAAGCCTGAAGAAGTGGCTGGGAAACAGGATGTGATTTGGATAAAAAGATACGAGAAGATAAAATTGACAAAAAGAAAGTACCATTCACCAGTTCTAACTAAGGCTGCAGGAAGACATATTTATGATGTCATGGCTAAAGAGTGAAAGTCAAGTTATAGTAGTGTCTAGGTGTAACAACAACAGGTAAGTAAAAGCAGCATTTATGGCAGCTATACCAGCTTTACATTTTATCTGAACAATATATGCTGGCATAACCACAACCTTTCTCCTGTCTATACTCAAGAAGTAAGTACTGATAACAACAGAAGGCTGTGTGAGCAGATTAGGAAACAAAGTTTCCTAATTAAAATGGGCTGCTGACTGGTATTAGGTGGGAAGGATAATGCCCTCTACTGACTGACAAGCAGAGAGGCTATCATAACAACTAAATTGCAGGAGTTATCTGTGGATTTTTTGTAAAAGCTCACATAGTGGCTTGTCAAGAATAACTTACACTTGACAGAGGAGTACAAGGAATGGAAATCTGTATATATGCATACAGGAAGCATAAGAGGAAAGGTAATTCTGTAATTCAGCAAATCCTACTTTTATTACTACGTCTTGAAAAACGTCACAGGACATTCATGTGAGTATTTCCTAAAAAAAAAGAAAAAAGAAAAAAAAAACTGAAGCAAAAAGTCTTGTTTGTGCATCTGTCTTTTGCTGTACATGCTTTTTGAAAATACTGTGATTTTTATCTCAAAAGACTAAAAAAGGAAATTTTATTTTTTTTTTAGCATTGGTTGGAAGTGAATTTGAAATATTTGAAACTTTGTAATCAAAATTAAAAACCTGAGACTGTTACAGTCCTGTATTCCCAAACCAAGATAATATATGGGCTGCGTGCATGCACCTTAGTGAAAGCTGCCAACCTCTCTTTGCATTTCAGTATCAAATATTTTTAAGTGCTAAAATCTACAGCTCAGGGATGCTTTGAAGGTATCATTTGCTGAGCAGTGTAAAATAAATAATATCTGAGAAAAGCTTAAAGCCCTTACAGACATTTTAGGAAAACAAAATGCATATAATTGAAATAATTAAGAATGACAATTCAATCTGAATTATTAAATTGGAGGTGACAGTCATTGATAATACAAAGACTCCACTGTTTGCAGCTAAGAGAAGTTTGAAACTAGGACTTTAGGTCACTATTGCCTGTTGACATACAGTTTGCTAGCTATTGTCTGAAGCAGAATATTAAAATCTAAAAGATATTCAGGATTTGGGAATGGGAAGGATATGGCATGAGCTTTCCTAGTTTCTAATGACTTTGATGGAAGTTTGTTAGGGAACATTGCTAGTAACATTATTAAGTTATAGTTTACAAAGAAAAAAAGTGATTCTGTATTTATGAAGTTGCATTCAGAAAGGAATAGTAAAAAATATATTTGCATTTCTGTACTGACTTTCTGATCTTTTCTTCTTTTTATGTCATTGCAGGAATTGTGTCAGTTCACAGGTGAGAAGGGACAGAGGATAGGCTCTCCATTTTCATATTTGTTCTGTTACCCCTATGTGAAAGTTCAGTTCTTGAAATTATTACTACTTAAATTAAAACATGAATATTTATTTATTCCTTTATATTTAAGTGATTACTAATCTAAGGATATATATGACTTAACTATTGTCATTCACTTGTCATATATTTCTCTGGTGTGATAAAGACCATCAAAGAAACAATAGAAATGATTAGACAATAAATAAATTTATAGAATTGGTTATTAAATGCTAAAACTGTTTTCTTGCCCTGACATATTTTATGGTAGTTGTGTGCGCTTATTAACATTTGAAACGTGGTAGCAGAATACATGGATAGCGTTTGATAGACAGCTATTTTTGCCTAGAAATCTTCAAGATAAAGTAAAGTATTGGTCTATAATTGTACATTTATAAATTGTACATTTATAAAATAACTTTAATTTCAAAATATTTGGGAAAAAATTAAAAATCACAGAGCTGACTAAAGATTCTTCCTGCAAATTTTTAACTGAGTGAAAAAACTAACTTGTCTCTTAAAGAAAACAGAAGTTCTTGTGCTTATACTTATCTTTAAAAGTTTTAATAAACATTATCATGAATTACATTGGCCTATGAAAATTCCTCCTTTGTTCGATGGAAATTGTATGATTTCATAGATATACATGGATAGCATTAAGAAGTCTGAATTATTACCTTTAATTACGACAAGTTCTTAATGGTAAACTGTGGAGGTGAAATACAGAATAGGAGCTGCTGATGGGGAGGCAGAATTACATCTGATCTACTCATCCTATTAAGACTTCACTCTCTTTGCTTCACTCTTATAACAAGGAGCCTGTAACAAATACTCGAGTACAAGGCTCTTAGCAGCAGACCAGCTGTTTTTAATTAAAAGACCAAAAATCCACAAAGGAAATTGATCTTTATTTCTTCTCTCCAGTATTCTCATACATATGCGAGGGGAGAGTAGACATAATAATTTTAAAAGCAGATAAGCGAGGTTAGGATTCAGTTGACACGACTTTTATATTTAAAAGCTTCAACTACTTTGAAAAATGCAGTCTCTTCTTTTTCTTTGGTAGACCCTGACATGCACTGAGTCCAAGAGTGGTGCAGAGTCCAGAGACAGGAGGACACTTCCTCCAGGTTGCTCAGGATCCAGATGGTACGACAAGGGCCATCTACATAGGTTCTGTTCATATCGTCCAATATTCACATGGATCCTGGCAATTTAGAGATAAAACCATGCAGCATCATAGTTTCTTCCACATGGACTGGTGACTGAGATTCTAAAATACAGAGGTTGTCTTGCTACTGTTGAGTGGAAGAATCTGGAAACAAATCTGTTATCATCTACCCATATTAATCTCCCTGCCATTATTACTCCATCTACTAGCAAATGCCTGGTCAAGGCAGTCAAAATCTGCACTGAAAAAGGGGCAAGTATAAGCAGATGTAGACATTTGAAGAACTTCGAAAAATGTTTTTGAATGTCCTCCTTGTAAAGGATTTCAGGATCATGATCACTTTCGTGGCAAAATTGGGCTAAGCAGAGTTGGTTACAGAACTTATAATCAGATCAAGTTTCAGAGAGGGACAGACATCAACTGTTACAGAAGGATTTGCTGCAGATTCTGTTACCTCAGGAAAACTTTGTGGCATATGATCGCTTCGGTTGCTGAGGTGATGGAGACGGGAGACCCCACCTGCACCCCAGCAAGGACGCAGATCAGTGCTCAGTGAAACCCAAAGCAGAAGGTTGGCAGCACACTGCGTGAGTTCAGCTGGCTGCATAGAGTGAAGGGAAGGAAATCAGGCTTACAAATAGTTTAGAGATGGAGCTGGACTTTAACTAACACAGTCCACATACTAATTAAGTATGCGGAATTGAGGCTATGAAGTAGCAACCAGGGACACAGTAGTTTCTTTTGTTTTGTTTCTGGTCAGATTCTCAGCCTGAAAACTTGGCAAAGTTTTTCCTGTGAATAATGGGAAGTGAAAAAGCAATCTATTACACTGAGTTGTTTTTAACTGTTGAGCTAGACAGCTCTGACTCATCCTGTTCTCATATGTACTGTGCATACACCCACTGTATATTGGCTGAACACAGCCATAACCTTGCAGTCATTAGAGTCATGTCCTTAATCCATTTTTACTGTGCTTACTGCTTTGATATTGAAATGCAAAAGACCTTAATATGGACTGTTAAACAACAACTTTAGTATAAATTAAAAACATTCTATTCTTTGATCGGTTATACCAGATCAGACTGTGGCCATTTTCTTTGAGTATGTAGAGTGACTTTTCACACTGTAAATGAAGATCAGGTTCACCTGAGGAACCTGAACACCCACAAGTCTATGGTTCCTGATCAGATGCATACCAGAGTCCCAAGGGAATGGGCTGATGTAATCACCAAGCCTCTCTCAATGATATTTGAAAAGTCATGGTGGTTAGATGAAGTCTAAGTGAAGTGACTGGAAAAAAGACAATGTCACGGCCACTTTTAAAGAGCAGAAAGGATGACCCGAGAAACTCCCGACCTGTCAGTCTCATCTCTGTGCCAGAAAAGATCATGGACCAGATTCTCCTGGAGGCTATGCTAAGGCACATGGAAGACAGGGAGGTGACATGAGACAACCAGCATGGCTTTACCAAGTGCAAGCCCTGTCTGACCAACCTCGTGGCCTTCTATGATGGTGTAACTGCATCACTGGACAAGGTAATGATATCATCTATCTGGACTTCAGTAAGGCCTTTGACAGTCCCCCAGAACATCCTTCTCTCCAAGTTGTAAAGATAGAAATTTGATGGGTGGACTGTTTGATGGACGAGGAACTGGCTGCAAGATCAAACCCAGAGAGTGGTGGTTGACGGCTCAATGTCTGGATGGAGGTCAGTGGCAAGTGGGGTCCCTGAGGGGTCGGTGCTGGGACCGATGCTCTCTAATATCTTCATCAGTGACACTGACAATGAGATTGAGTGCATCCTCAGGAAGTTTGTAAATGATATCAAGCTGTGTGGTGCAGTTGACACACCCAAGGGATGGGATGCCATCCAGAGAGACCTAGACAGGCTTCAGCAGGGGGCCCAGGAGAACTACATGAGGTTCAACAAATCCAAATGCAAGGTCCTGCACTTAGCTCATGGTAACCCCCACTATCAATACAAGCTGGGAGATGAAAGGATAGAAAATAGCTCTGCCAAAAAGGACTTGGGGGTAATGGTGGATGGCAAGCTGGACATGAGCCAGCAATGTGCCTTTGGAGCCCAGAAAGCCAATCGTATCCCGGGCTTCATCAAAAGCAGAGTGGCCAGCAGGGTGAGGGAGGTGATCCTGCCCCTCTGCTCTGCGCTGGTGAGACCTCACCTGGGGTACTGCATCCAGATGTGGAGTTCTCAGCGCAGGAGAGACATGGAGCTGTTGGAGCATGTCCAGAGAAGGGCCCCAAAAATGATCCAAGGAATGGAACACCTCCTCTGCGAGCACAGGCTGAGAGAACTGGGGCTGTGCAGCCTGAAGAAGAGAAAGCTCTGGGGAGATCTGATAGTGGCCTTTCAGTATCTTAAGGGTGGCTACAAGAAAGGACAGACTCTTTAGCACGGTCTGTGGTGATAGGACAAGGGGAAATTATTTCAAACTAAAAGAGGGGAGATTTAGACTGGGTATAAGGAAAACGTGTTTTATTATAAGGGTGATGAACTGGAACAGGTTGCCCAGAGAGGCACTGAAAGCAGTCTTTGGAGACATTCATGGTCAGGCTGGACTAGTCTCTGAGCAACCTGATCTAGCTGTAGATCTCCCTGTGCAGCGCAGGGGAGTTGGACTAGATGACTTTTAAAGGTCCCTTCCAACTCTAATGAGTGTATGATTCTCTCTCAGTGCTTTTTCTTTCCATCTTTGGGGACTGCTTATGATTACAGTTTTAAGCAATGCCCTGTAGGAATCAGATCTGTTCAAATGTGACTTGCTATGTTCAATATTATTGGCTAGAAATAAACCACATTTTCTTGGCATCCTTTAGTGTTGTACAAACTTAGGGTCAAATCCTTAATTGTAATGAAGTATATAATGAAAATATGTTTTCTTTACAGTTATACAGATATAATCTTTATATCTGTATATCTTTATAATTTGTAGTCTTTAAACTCTTTAATACAAAAGTATAATTTTAAAATGCTCTATTAATATGCTCACAGAGCTATATATATACACTCATACAGTTCATATTCATATATCAATCTTTTTATATCTATACTCTTCTTGTATATGTACTATATGAATATTCATGTGAATGTGCATACAAATATATATATATATATACACATACATGTATACATATATTTATATGCACATCTTTGCATGGTTATCTTGTTCCTCATCCTAAATAAGAGACTTTATGTGTCCTCAGATATTTAATTTAATATACTGGGAATGCAACCATATATTCATCAGAATACTAGAGTACACATGGAACAACGATTTGTTGGATTTTAAGATATGAGTTTTGAGATTTTAAATGTTCTGTTTACAATTTACTTTTAAGTAGGGAAAGTCTGTTCAAACATCTGGTACTTCATGCATCCATGAAGTACTTGGAAGAACAATATTATGTGACCTCAGACCATAAAGCAGTTACAGTTACTAGATTCAGTGTTTCAACCTCCACTGTAAGATTTCACCAGCAGTGCTATTTTGGTGCTATTGCTAGGGAATAAAAATTATCTGAAATTTGAAAGACACTGAATTTGTTTCAGACGATCTTTTGGATTTGTATATACATTACAAAATAAGTGGTGTTTTATTTCTAAATAAGTTCATTTGTGATAAACCAAATTCTACTAACTTTACAAAGGGCAAATAATCCTTTACAAGAAACTCAGGTGACATGAGCAAGATCTTTATACGATTGGACTCAATTTCATTGGTACACAGGTTTTTATGTAAGTTGCAGGTGGACAAATGAGGATGAAAAATTCCTATATTTTCCCAATCCTCCTCTGCAATCCAACTTGTCCATTGAATCCTTTCTTCATCATTCTGAAAAACATCATCATCTTGGATTTCTTTAGGCCTGCAATCTATCCAGTATCTCTGGTTCCACACGTCCAAGTTGTATCCAACACTTACAGACTTTTTCTGCATAATTCATCTAGCAGACAGTCACATAATTTCCCCCATAAGAAACTTCCCCAAAGATTCTATTTATCTTGTATTTAAATGACAAAAATATATTTTTTATTCATTGTCCTTCACAACACATTGTTTTACTGTTTTTTCCATAGTGCAGTTTCATAGATATTTTTGCTTATCTGTTACTGTTTGTACATGTCCTCTCTCAACTTCCTATAGTTCTTGCTTTATTACAACAAACATATTTTTGCCTTTGTTTTCAAGGTTCTTTGCAATCCTTCTTCACCTTGAGTCTTACTTCTTCTTCCAACTTGAGATCTTGAGAGGCTGATTCCTGTGTCTGTGTAACCCACAATAACATTCCATCATTCCTTTGATTTTCAGACCATGACTTTCTGCTTTCTCCTTCACTGCCCTCTATGCTCTAGAAGTGCTCATATGGGTATCACGTTACCCTTATCACATCTCTGTATAGAACTTAACACAGCTGAGAAATTTGCAGAAGCTCTTCATGACAACATTGCTTCAGAGTGCTCTGCCCTATTTCTTATCCCATTGAACATTTATCCTATTTAATGGCTTATTTGTCTTACCCTGCCAGTATCCTTGAATTTCTTCTCGTAACCAGAAGCAAGCACAACATTTCTGTTTTGTGTACAGCACCAAGCACAGAAATCCCTAATCTTTAACTGGATTTCCCGGGGTATGTGTTAGTAGAGACCATAAATTTAAAAAATGGTTTCCCGAAAGTGAAGGGAAAATTAACTCCTAAAGTATGCAGAGCAAACACAATTTTGCTGAGATGCTTTATGAATCACATAGCTACTGAGTTTGTTTCTGCATCCTGAACAGCTTTAGTCTTTTCAAACAGATTTGATCCTGAGGTTTATTGAGCAGATGCTATTTTTTCAGATACAAATAAGAAGTATGTCTTATGTGCCTCATTTTCCCAATTCATTGTAAGAGCCTTACAATGATGTATTTGTCAAATTTACATTTCACAAATGAATTTCTTAGTTAAAAAATAGCACGTCACAAATTTACGTCATATAGTATCTTGTTAATTTATTATTCCAAACATTCTGGAACACTATATGCAACCCTGCAACTCTAAAAGCAAACGGTTGGAAGTGACAGTCTGAAATTATATACTATTATCATCTTTATGTAATTTTTATTATTTAATTATTTTAATTAATTATTATTACTATTTATTTTCATGAAAATTTACATCAACCTAAAAGGTAAAAAATTTTCCTTTTAAATTGTATTACTGAGTAACCAAATAAAAGCATTTCCTATCCTATTATATTTTTTCTTTACTTTGTCTATTTTTCATATCGGAGGTCCTTTGAATGGGGCGTGGTCATGTACATTGCAGGAATATTTATAGCATATGCTACAAAAGAGTTAAGCCTGGCTCCTCAGACCTTGCTTTTCTTACTAGACCTTCCTTCAGCTTTAACACTTCTGAAATTATGATTGCTCTTTTATATTATTGATGCTTAGCTCTGGACCTCAATATGTGGTCACCACCTCCTACTGGCTACTGTGCCACTAGATTGGTCCATAGGTCCTTCAGTGCAGTGGTTTATAGTTAATATTTTCAAATACTCTGTTTTTCTTTGAGGTCCAACAGGTTACGGTGACTGTAAAGCTTGTAATTACGTGTATGAGATAATAACACAAGATTTGTAGAGAGAAGCAAAATAACTTTTTCTGTAATTTAACTGGAAATACAAACAATCTTTCAAGCATCATCTGAAAGAGAAACAGCAAACTGCAAGCTAATAATAAAAGGAAGAGTTCCAAGCTACCTTTATTAGTGGTTTAAGCACAAATTTAGCTATTTGAAATTGACCTTTCTCCTTTTTTTCCATCATTAGA
The DNA here is from genome assembly GCA_013396635.1 of Penelope pileata. Lineage (NCBI taxonomy): Eukaryota > Metazoa > Chordata > Aves > Galliformes > Cracidae > Penelope > Penelope pileata. The sequence continues at coordinate 350,498 of WBMW01005484.1, read as the reverse complement.
CTACTTCAGAGTCCTACTTGAAGTCTCACATGGAAAAGGTACTGGTGGGCAGGAAGCAATGTTTTTTGTTGCAATTTTTTTCACCCATCTCCTCAGCACTGGTGCTTAGTGACCACTGTGCTGGTCAAGATACATCTTCTTCTGTTTACCCATAGAAGTAGTTTGTATTCCTGGTGCCTCTCACTCCAGTACAGTTAGAAACAATAAGGAAAAGTTAAGACAGCATGAAAGAAATGGCAAAGGCAGTTGCCTAATTCAACAATTTCTCATCCTGCAGTGGTATGACTATTATCAATAGCAGAGGGGGTTTTTTAGGCAGGGAGAAAAATGATGAGAGGAAGCAAAAGACCTGAATCACGGAGGGACATTCTTCAAGAAAAGTCTGGAACAAAACAGAATGAGAATACAGGAGTTGGAAGGAAATGGAATTTCATTAAAGAAAGGAGAATAAGATCACAACAATGAAGTATTTGAAGATGACTCAGACTGAGAGAATTTAACTGAAGGGAAAAAGCGTGAAGAAAAGAAGTGGAAAAAAAAAGAAAAGTGGAAAGGAGAAGGGGAAGGAGGAGGAGGAGGAAGGAGAAGGAGAAGGAGAAGAGAAGGAGAAGGAGAAGGAGAAGGGAAGCTTAGCTGGCTGCCAAGCTAAACCACAATAACTTCACAACAAATTGAAACTATTGATACAAGAAGAAAGCAGAATGGCAACTTGAAAATATTCTGACTTAACACATCTCTCTTTCCAGCTTCTTCATTTGTTCCTCTCATGACTCCTATAAAAACCTGTTGTGTGTAGTTTACACCCAGAAAGTAGCAAGATTAGGGAATATCAGGATTATTGTGCCTAAGCGGAGAAGTGATTTGGTAGCACACATCTGAGGATTATCTGAGTGTTCTGTTTATTTTTTATTTTTTTTTCACATTTGTTCAGCTTTTAACATTTTACTTCAACATAGTAGCAATTCTATAATTCTTCAGCTCTTAAGTTCCTTAAGTTTTTCCTTGGATATACATAAGATTCGGAAGCTGTGGCCTAATTTTCACCTTTCTGTATGACTGACCATACCAGATTACGGGGGAAAAAAAAGGCACATCAAACATTTGAACCTCTAGACTTACGAGCACTTTGGCGCAAAATTGGCTTCTTGAGCATATGCAAGGCACAGGACTTGCAGATCAAGAGCTCTCGTTTTGTGGACTTAAATGTTTTGTATGTCTTGATCCATTCACTGGTGCAGATGTGGATGCCAATTTTTTCTCTGGCATGGATGTAACGACATCATACTTTCTACCCTCTCCTGTTACGAACTAAGCGGACATTTATTTCCTGTGGCCTTGTGCACCCTACTCTCTGTACTGTAGCAAGTGAAAGCTGCGGTGAGAAAAACATCCATCAGAAAACATTGCTTTTTTTGTGTCTTTAGTCCATTTTATACCTAGAAAGTCTTTGAAACCTTTTGCTGTACAGGAAAGCAGTATTCTGCCAACAGCTCAGCCTCCCAACAATGTCAATCAACAGGGCTCCAGGTTTAAAAAAAAAAAAAAAAAAAAACAGATCTGAATACTACAGATCTGTGTTTTTAATTTCACTTCTACTCCCACCCATCAGTTTCCAAATAACCTGTCTTTTTTCCTGGATACTATTTCTTTCTCTGATACTGACACGATTTTTCTTATACTTCAGAGTCCTACAGTGCTCTATAATAAGGCTTTCCTAACAAGACTCTCAGGAAAAATACTGCAAAGATAAAATCACAGGGTCTTGGTTGTTCTTGTTGCTCTACATATATTTTCTGACAGAACAGTCTGTCTCAGAAAAAAATAAAAATAAAAGCCGATTTAACAAAGTTGAAATGATAGATATTAATAGTAATTGAATGGAAATCTACTTATTCAGGACACAACTTACCCCTCTTTGTCTCCCACTTTCTCATAACCTCTCTGCTAGGGACAGACTTAATAGTTGTTCCTAAGCTCCACAGGCTGCTGATTTCTTACCTCTCACATCTCAATAGCAAACTAAAGATCTCAGAGCTTCTGAGCATCATGTTCATCATGTGATTAATTTTATCAGTTTTCTGACTAAAGGATTTCAGGTCTTCCCTGGCTAATCAGAGGATCTGATGACCAGTTTTTGTCATTGCTGACTTTGGAGGTTAATGGCCAGCCAAGGGAATAAATCAGCTTGAATGCCCACAAATTCCTTTTGGTTCCCAAATTTCCTGTTTCTTTTTTTGTTGTTATTGTTGTTGTTTGCTTGTTTTATGAATGTTTCCCATGGAAAGTAGTGCTTTGTATCTATGGTTACAATTTCAAATGGGAAGACAGTGAGCTAAGTATGGTGATGTGCAAAATCTTAATAAAACTTGACTTAGTTAAACAACCATCTTTTTTGCATCATATACAAATTTGGTTTATAAAAAGGCCACTAGATTTGCCATTTGAGCATTTGATTATTTTATATTCAGCAGTCAGACATGACTTCTGTGTATTGGCTATAGCTTAGAGATCGTTAGGTCACCCTACCAGAACCTTTACAGAGCGCTTATCTCACATCTGTACGTGCAAATCGAATTGGAAGAATACAAGAACTTATAAACATTTGTCCTATTAGAGATACCGTATGATGTTAAGTATCTTTTCATCCAATTGAAGTGATTACGTTTCTTATAGAGTGTGCATCATGGGTGTCCAACATTTGGGCTTGCCTGGGCTGCACTGAGTGAAGAGGAATTGCCTCCAGCTATATATAAAGTATATAATATACTTAATGTATTTAAGTAACAAAATTTATTTTATTTTTTATATTTTCTATAAATCATTTTTAAAAAGAACAACAAAAACATAAAACTAGTGGGACATTTGGCCTTGTTTTTGTGAAACTAGTGTATTGTCTGGTTTGATGGAAGTGGTTTCAATTGTTAGTGAGTTCTTAATCAGAGAATTTTGATCTAATTTTACTTGTCCTGTGCTTTATCCTTGAAAATAGTTGTTCACAAAGGTACATGCTGCCAAAAAGCAATGACATGAATAAAGCATGATTTTCAAGTGAGAAATGTTTTTCTCTGGTAAGATAGGTCTTATAAAATTCTTCCTATGAGTCTAATGTCTGATTGCAACTCTACACATTCCATTTGAAAATTTGCAGGCAATGTGTTTATGTTGACTGAAAATGGAGTTGCAAATATACAAAAAATTATTTTTTCAGAAATCTTGAAACCTATTCTCAAATTCCTTTATCAAAACAGAAAGCAAGTTTTTCACTGTTCACAGGACTCTGTTTAGTGAATGTATCAAAATGCACAAAATTATTTGCCATAACATGAGCTTGCAGTAATTTTAGCTTCACTTCACTCTTATGACTTGAAATATAGCACAGATAAGTTGACTTTCACTTTGTAGACACATGTTTAACTCATTTAAATGTGTGGTCAAATCCATAAAAAATGCCAAATTTGTGAGTTATTTTTCATCTTCAATTTCTGGCATAAATTTTCCTTTTGATTCCATAAATGACTTGATTTCATTTCACAAATCATAAAAATTATTTATCATTTTACCCTGACTTAGCTACCTTACTTCAGAAAAGTAAAGCATGTCCCCATAATCAGCATCCACACATTTAAGGAACTCCTGGAATTGGTGATGATTCAGCACCTTGTACTTTTTGAAATTCACAGCTTTGATGATGATTTGTATGACATAATAAATTTCTAAGGCTTTCATGCATAATTTTTTTTGATGTACAATGCAGTGATATTTCATTAAATGTGAGTTTCCAGCAGCAATTGAATCATGATCTATTAATTTTATATGTCCCTCTTTTTTACCAAGCATTGCCAGGCTGCCACAGGCACACATACACATGTAGGTAAGTTGAAATATTATTGTCAGTAGTCATTGCATTTTACTCGCCAAATGGCACAAGCACGTGTATCATGTAATAAACACAAATTTTGATGCGAATGAACGTGTGGTGGGTGTGAAAGGCAGAATTAGCACTGCACTGTGCCCTCTGCACTACAGTGTTCCATTGTCACCTACACAGTCCATGCTCGAGCTATGCACGATCAAATCATGAAAAATATTGCTAAAAATCACATAATAATGTTAAAAGTTTGCAATCTTCTGCAGCCGCATTATTAGCTGTTCAGGGCTGCACGCAGCCCACAGGCCAAGGGTTGGACGTGGCTGGTGTAGATTCTAGCACCTAAGACTCCTAGCATGGAACCAAAGAAGGAACACTTTCATTCCCACTTCTCCCTTCATTTTTATATCAGTCACCTCTACCTCTGTAACAATGCATCTCCCTGTAGCATTATCCTACTGGTTTGACAATCAAGCAGTGTAACGTCTTTCCAGAGTATCTTTGAGAATTTGTTCCATGCTGTTTACTATTTGCAAAACCTTGTCCTCATAGTCTTGTCCCAGGTCCAGTTATACTGCTGTGCTTCATACTGAATTCTTCACCCTTTAGTGTTTATAAATGTTAAAGTTTTATATTTTTGTCTTTGATGATCAGCTAATCTAGCTATGCATTATTATTAGCATATTCTCTCTCTCACCTTTCCCCACACAAATGTCAGTGCTACAGAGGCCAGGGGCTTCCTGAGGACCATGGGTGTCGGGACCCGCAGGACATAAAGGCAGGACCTCCTGGCTGGGCCACATCCCACTACCCTAGGCAGGAGCTGGGCAGCTGTAGGGCAGCAAGGTAGCCTCAACGCCAGGCATCAGGCACCTGCCTGGTCATGAGGACTGGCTGAGCCTAGTCCAGGAAATCATCCTGAGGATGTGAGTCAACATTAGGTCCAGTGAAGGCAAATAGGATCTGACACAGTTCCAAGCAGGACTATAGTGATGTTAGTGCCCTCAGAACCCTGACACCTAATTTACTGTTGAGTCCTGCCCTTTCATTTGCCTTTATTGTTGTGGTAGTTCAGGTATTCCCAAATAAATACCCTATGCCACAGTTGGTCACTCCATGTCATTGTAGCCTTTTTGTGGTGGATCTGTATTTCATGTGAGTGGAAAATAGTGAGAATTAATGCTGATATTAAAACTAATTGGGGTATTTAAATCTTTTTCTTGTTATATTTTCAGAGTTTTCTTCTGAGCACATTTTTGTTTATTCTCTAGAGATTTGGTTCTGACAAAGCTCATTCTTTCACCCTCCCACCCTTAATTTCAAATTAAATTTCTTAAATAAATTTACTCAGGAGAGCTTGAGGATACACAAGTACAATACAGAAGTTACAGTTAGTTTGAGATACATCATGCTTGCTAGTTGATGACACTGAAAACATTAGTATAGCAAAAGTTGCTGGAGAAAAATGAGACATTTAAAGAAAAAGCAATTCAACAAGTAGTTGACTAGTATAAAGAAGTTATGCATCACATCTGCTCAGCTGAAGGTAAATGCTAAAACAAACGAACTATCCAGCATGGCAGTGAATTTCTTAGGCTTGAGTTCTCTCAGGATACTAAAAGTCTTGGCTCAAATAGCAAACTAGACAAAAAAAAAAAATTGTTTGCTTTCCCTATCCTCTTACTTTGACCATAGAGAGGTCATCTGGACAGATTTTTGTCACTCTATTTCTTATTTTTTTTCTCATCTAAAGCATGTCAAAGCATTTGTAAAGGATTTGTAAAGGATCTTTAGATCCCCATTTGACAGGTGACAATAAATGTAAGATGTTACTGATATCCAAGAACAACTGAAAATGTGCACAAATGGGCAGCAAGACAGCTCTGAATAGTGGACATCTTTAAACATATTCAAGAAGGAAGTTGTTTGAAAAGGCACTCAGAGGCTAAGGTGGTATATGAAGGATAAGGCAAATTCCGTGCAGGGTGAAGTCAGATTGCGTTAGTGCAAGGTATTCTCCTGTTTGTTACAACACATGTTCCTTATTCTGCAGTCACAAATCCTAATTGGTTTATATCTCATAAAATAATAAAATGCTCTTTTACAAGTACATGATGCAAATTATTTCTAGGTCTACCTGGCTTTCAGGGAGATTCCACTGAATTTACAGATCAGTCATTTTCAACTCTTATGCAGGATTTACTTCGAACTAAGATCACTTTTTATTCTCCCTAAAAACAGCTGTGACACCAATAGCATCTTCCCCCTCCAAAAAAAGCCAAAACTTGAGTTTTATTAATGAAAAACAGATTTGTTGATTAGAAAAACCTATTGATTAATTGTATGCAATTGTTCTTTTTCTTCTCACATTCTTGGTAGACTTCATTATTTCTTCAAGAGAAAGCATTGCTCTTTGAAAACATCGTAGATAGAACCTGAGCTTCAAGAGAAGTGCTAAAGGAAGAAATAGTGTGATTGCACTGGGGACATGTGGAAGGATGAGGAAAAAAATAATGATCAGGATAGATGACAGACAGAGAGCGTAAAGCAAGCATATTTTTGTTAGTCTTTTCTTTTTCTCCTTCCAAGTTTTGGCTAGACCTGAACTGAAATCTGGAAATCACCAGTAATATCTAAACTAATAAGGAAAGGGGAGGAAGAATTGGGTATTGTTGGCAGTGGAAAAATTTATTTTTTCTGTGTTACGCTCTTCTCTATGAGTTTAGCCCAGTTCAAAAAGGACAGTAACAGTTAGATCCACATTTATTTCTGTGATTGCCCCCAGACAAATTCCCAGGGCTTGCATGCTTGCAGTAGGCAAGCTAATTCATTCTACCTGAACAGGGGCTTTTTCTCACCAGAAGGATGCCCTCCTTGAACACAGACATGTCAAAATAGCTTTCTTTTTCTACATATAAACTCCACTCCACATCTATCCTGATGTTTTCAAACATCCATAGGGCATTTGAGCTGTATACTGATAAAAAAAAATCTAGGCAGTTGGAGAATCACTCACAGAAAATTTCAGTGGAGGTACTGAACAGGTGGATGGATGCCTTTCCTTAACCATACCAGTGCATTCAAACTAAGATATTTCTCAGTGGACAATGTTTCTGTAAGTTGTTCATATGATGCAAACTCTTACTGGACTGAGAATAACCTGTGGAAAACAGCATTAATGCCATTAGCGAGTACCATTTCATAAAGTTTTCTCTCTCAAGTTCTGTATAAAGGCATTATTTTTCTCTCTTCAGCAAACAGAAACTATTAGAATCTTGTCTTAAATCTGAACAGTGACGGAAAACTAAAACTGAACTAAAACTTACCTAATTGATGCATTTGAAACTAACCTCACTGATGCATTCTATAAAGGCATGAATAATTCATATATTAATTTATTTCATCAAAAAAAACATTCTCACTCTTCCTATGAAAACCATAAACTTCATGAAAAAAGATGTGTTTAATCAAAAAACAATTATAAACATAGAAACAGCTTTGACAGAAAATATTGATCAGTCCCATTTATCCATTGTTCATGCTGAATGCTAAGCAGGCATATTGCCTCAGAGACCCAGACAACATCTGAAAAAATACTGTTTCCAAATTTAGCATTTTTACTATCAACATCATATAGCTCTGAAGCTCAGTGATCCTTAGTAATTTACCAGCTCAACAAATTTCCCCACGGAAATGACTCTTGCTGTCCAAGGATTAATATGGACTTAAGAGTGTTAACTAGTGACAAACAACTATTTAATGTATCTTGTACTTGATGTGTTGCTGATTCTTTGCTTAAAATTCAAATGTTTTCTCACATTTGAAATTAGCCACCTATACTCAACTAATAACGACATTCTAAGTATCAAATACTTCTGGAGGAATTTTGCAGAATCAGAATTTCCTTACATAACTTTAAGGAAAACAAAAATGCATGCCTGAATTCTAATCAAGTTTCAGATACATATATATATGTGCATTATAAATTTTACATTTGTGCTGAAAACAAGTCACTGAAGTTAAGAAATACTGCATCAAGATTGTAGTTTTGTAATCTTTCACAGGTGTGTTGCTTCATTTGGAAAGAATGGAACTTTATAATAGTTGAGATTATTGGACAAAGGACTCTTGCTATGTTAGAAAACTGGGAAAATTATAATCCACAAAGCAGGAAGTTTTGTGGTTATAGAAATAAACACTGGGATCCACTGGGATCTCAATGCTAAACCTCTAGCATTTAGTCAAGTAACTCATGGGTGTCTCTTATTTTCAAGCAACTCAGACTCTGAAACACATGAAATTCATTGATGGGTTCTTACGAGAGATAAATTGATTGATCTTTATGCTACACTGCTTTGAATGAATACAGGATAAAGAAGCCCAGGTGGAAACGGATAGTTCTGTAGTTAGTGCAGAAGCCTTAATGGTGTGCTGTAAATAATACATAGAAATGCACATCGACTGAGGTTGAAAACCATTTTTTAATACTGCAATTCCTCTTTCAGTTCCACTACTCATTGTGTGCCTTGAATGAGGAAGGAGTTCTGTGGAAAGAGCAATATGCAATCAGAAACTTGAAATCTGTGTTAGTAAACACTCGGAGAATTAAAGTTGACCAGATCATTTGAATGAAGTTGACTCATATCCACCCACTATGCATTACAGGGAAAGCAAACATATGCTTCTTCAATACATAAATATCTTCAGTGTTCTTTTATGTAATTGGCTCTGCAATCTGCCAACCAGCCTAGAAAAATTTTGTTTTTCTTCTGGCAGATTTAATGAAAGAAGCAACAAGGACTCTGTTCTCTGATGAGCAAAATTTATATTCAGAAATCTGAATGACCTTGATGTCCTCTGAAATGATACTGATACTTCAGTCTATCTACTACAGGTACTTTGCATGTGGGTTTCTAGAATCATACTTAGTGGGTTTTTTTGCACATATACTATTTTGACAAATGTGACAGGATTTCCTCTTTTGCATCTTCCAAAACACAGATTAAGTTTTAAATTCTTAATTCTTAAATACACACATTTGCAATTTTTATAAAGTTTCTTTCCACCTCTATTACTTCAGTCTCAAAGAATCTTCTTTCCCTTTTCTATGATATCTTTATCCTCTTTCACACTATGTTAGTCCTGCGGTAATTCCTACTCTCTTGTGTACAGGTCGTTCCTGAAGCCCAGTAAATGAAATAGGCTATTTCTTACTGTGCAGTTCTAAAACAAAACGTCATCTATTCTATACGAACCAATAATTTCTGTATGTACCTATCAAAAACATCTTCATGAAACGGAAATATATTATGCATATTTCAATCTGCAATCTAAAAATAATTCAATTATTTTATACAGAAAAGTACTGGATAAGCCTTTAACAATGTACCTTCTGTAAATTCAGATTTTATCTTATTCTTTATCTTTCTTATGTTGGGAAAAATCTCCCCAAGATCTCATTACTTTAAACCCTACCAGCAGTTTGAGTCCTAATGCACTTGTGTCGCTTTCTACTATTGTGTTTTCACATGACATCAGAATTTCCTTCCAGGAACTTACCCTTTTCTATTCACCCTTCCATGCACATCCAATTCTCCTTTCTAAAACTAAAATCCAACCTTTGACAACATATTCTGTATGAAGCGCGTATGGTTGTATTTCCTTGAATATAATCTTGACCAAAAAAGACGAAACAACCATAGGCATGGTTCCAGTGGGCTCTATGACTGGCTTATTTGCTTACTCTGCTGTTGACTTGATTTCATTAACTGTAACATTTTGGCTGCATTTCTCTCAGGATCATTTTTCTGTGGGGCTGTCCTGTACTTTTAGACGACATTTAATTTTCAGCTGTATAAAAATGTTCTGCCTCTTACAGTTTTATGACATCTGTCCCTAATGTGTTTCACGGTGAACCAATGTCTTTTTTTGGTCTTCTTTTATTCCACTGTAAAATATGTGCATTGCAGTCTATCCTCTACATGTGTTTTTCATGTTAATAAACATAGATCTGTCAATTTCATGTTTCTGTGCAAGTCAGAATTTAAATCTAATTTTGTCATTGATATTCTGATAAAAATGCTTGTAGATGTGGTCATGACACTTTCCCTCACCCTCCTTTCATTTATTCCAAGAATTCACAATACCTGCTTTCTTATTTAAACTTATAAAATCTTTTATATTACCTTGTTTTATCCAATTACTCTCCATTGTTTTATATTATCATACATAAAATTTGGTGGCAATTACTTACTATGAAAATTCTGTACGGATAGGCACACGGTGAAGATGCAAGAATATAAAAATATATTTTGACAAAAATTCTGTAAAACAGAATGCAACTTTCTTTTCCTCATGTAACAAATCATTATATAGAAGGCCAAACTTGTATCTTTGTTGTCATTTCCAGAAATAGGACTGCACCAGCCTTTTGAAATAGCTTTAAAGTAGCTGTGTAAATTATAAAATAATTTCATGGAGAGGATTTACTTTCCTCTCCACAAGAAAAACTGGTAGGGAAGAAAGCTCAGCTACACTTCTTGAAAGTTTTTCTCATTTAACTGAAGATACTAGAAAATGTGCACTTTGTCTCATTGTGAAGTCCTGACTCAAACAGAATCAACTTGAAGATGTACGCGCAATGAAACATTAAACCCAAACTGGTTGTCTCTGATTCTATCTTTAGTAATAATTTAATTTTATGGTATTGGGAAAATCTGGATCACTCTGTGTCACTGTAAGTCAAGGCTCAAATATCTGCAGTACCTTAAAATACTAAAAACCTCTAGAATTCTGCCATTATCTTTCTTCAGAGCCCACTTGCACAAGAATTGATGTGAAGTATGCAAGCGTTCAGCAGCTTCAGTGCAAAGTCCAGTATCTTAGGTTACACTGATCCCCAAAATGAGTTGAGCCATATGGTCAGGTACTGCTGTTGTTGAAAACTGTTTAGGCACTTCATTCTGCTATTATGGATGCATGAGATGATATAATGATAGCTGAATCTCTGCAATTGTTTGCATGTACTGTACTTTCAGCTTATGCTGCATCTAAAGCAATGATACCTTGGCTTAGATCTCTTTTGCTGATATTTAAGCAATTACTAAGAAGGACTCTATGGGGCTCACGTTATTACCAGAGATCAGCCAATAAGCAGTAACTTATGGAGCCACTGCAACTTGGTTGGCATGTGTGAAAGCTCTTTTTTGCCTATATCTGAAAAACAAAGATAACGTTTCCTCTCAGTTCTTATGAGAACACTGGGAGGATTAAAGTTTGCACTACTACATAGAATGAATCAAGCATTAAAATGATGCCACCCTTTCAAAAAGATAAGTGAACATGTGCAGTCTACCAGAGAAAACAAAGCAGTCATGCACAACATGAATATTTCCTAACCAAGCTGTGAAAGAGCTGTCTGGATCTCTAAATACTGTAAAGCTGACAGAAGGGTCAAATCTCTAAAACATGTGAGAATAAGCAAGAGACACAATTCTGTAATACTTTTTAGCTAATTAGGGTATGTGTCTTTAGTATGTGTGCATGTGCACACTTATCTAGTTGTATAATTTTTCCTGTGAATTTTAGATAAATTGTCTGGCAGACAGCCTGATATTGCTATGGAGTTAACTCTACAGTCATTCTGTGAACAAGATTTATTTGTCATTTATCGAAATTTAATATATTCAGTCCATCTTCCAAAGAACAATAGTGAGGAAAAGGGAGTGAGGAAAAAGGGAAGAGTCTAGCAAAGCAAGGCTTATGCTTCTGAAAGTGTCCCAGCTTTATCCTACTTGCTCTGTTAAAAACAAAATGATCAAAGGACTGGAAGTGCGACCTCCTTTGAGAGTTGCCTGGCAAGTGCTATATGATCACTAGCTTTTGTGCTGTTAGAGCAGCAGTCTGTTCTGTGTACTATCTGGACTCTCATTATCGCTCATCTGTCAAACCTGCTGCTGTGAAAAGAGCTGGGGTGGAGGTCAACTTCTAAAGTAGCAAGAAGCAAAACTGAGAGATGTGCTCTCCTCTGAGGTAATTGTCAATTCTCCTTCTCTAATGCTATTAACCCACTCCCCAGGACTAACTAAGTGCTGAATATTGTTTCCTTTCTTTGCACTCTGATCTGTCCACGTATGTGCAAAATGAAAATCTTTTCGTCTGGCCATGTTTCCATGACTTTTTCTGAAGAGAAATTGTTGGGAACTTGTGACTGAGTGATGACAAATTGAGAACATTCAGGTTGAACAATAACTTTCTTTTTTTAAGAGTCATGGAAATACAAGGATCTGGCACTTGTCACAGTCTGCCAAGGTAGGTCCACATGTTGGCATTAAACACATATTTTCAAATTATAGAAAAGAAGAGCTCAATACATCAACTAATAAGTTCTCCTCTGCAAGGGGAAAATATTCTCTTTTCCACAGATCTTATCCTGAACAAAATGCTGGGTTTTTTTGTCCCAGTGGAGAACACCTAGGAGTAAATCTGCTTAAAGAAAACAAGCATCATCTAAATTTTGTCATTAAAGCCCTTATCTTGCCCTCTCAGAGAGATCCACAAGGGTCAATCTATTTCAAGCCTTCTGCAAATTCTAAGCCAAAGACTGAAATATGACTAGTATCTTGGGGCCTGATTTTGTCATAATCAAATGTAAACACCTACGGCAGATATCATTTATCATGGTTTCTGGAAAAAACATATAAAACCTACCAAAACCTTGGTATTTTTGCTGAAAAAAAAAATATGAAATACCTGAAAACTGAAAAGCACTCTAAAGTTTTGGGGAAACACAGAAATAATTTGATTGTCAAGTGCTGCACCAGGAGCTGAGATCTCTCTTACCATTATCTGCCACAGAGTGTTTGTTTCTAGGCTACACAAAACCTTTTTGTCTAAAATTCTGTCATAGACCTAATGCTGATTAAGTGAAATTACTTGCCAAGTTTCTTTTGATTTCACCGAACTGTTGGAAACAATGTTTTGTAATAAAATAAGGATCTAGTATATTTTACCAGGACCTTGGTTTGGCCTAGGCTGAATGTTTGGCCTATGTGAATTCCATTTGCCCTCTACAGATTAAACAGAAAAAGCAATGGTGGAAGATTTTGTCAGCATGCTTTTTTGTAAAACACTTAACTGGGAATTGAGCAAACCTGTATACAGTCACTTCCACTGTCTAAATTGAACATCATTATGAGATGGTTGGGATAACAACTCTGCCTGCTATATTTTTCACGTAGAATGACACTTCTATATGGCCAAGTGTCCTGTTTCTAACTTTTGAAAGGATCAAGGAATCATTCTTTCTCTTATTTTCTCACATTACTTAGTAGCCTTCGTGTGTTTGTCCAAATTTCAGTATCGTGGTTGTCCAAAATTAGCAGATAAAATGATTTTTTACACATATTCTTGTAATAGTACAACTTGCTGAAACTGTACTTCAGCTTTATTTGATCATTACAACATACTATAAAATATCTTTTCCTTTTTCTCCTTTTTAACCAAAATAGGTGAAATCTTCATGTCTTGCTTGGATTAACAGTTATTTACATAGCAGATAATGAGTAAACAAGAAGGAACTGGAATTGAATACTAGAGAGGCAGAATGTGCTGTACTCTTCTGATAAATGCGAGAGATAATTAGAGATACTGGTGAGACAAAAGAAATGAGTTGTTTTCCTATAGTTTGACTTCTGTACTTGATCAGTGCTAGACCTCCACAGAGTCACTTTTTATGGCTCAACACAGAGAGGAACCATGGTAGGTCTTGAGTGGACAGCCTGAGTGCCTGATGCAGGTAGCCTGTTTCCCTTCTTTTACACAATAATAATTGCAGTCTGTAACTCTAAACACAACATGGGAGAAGGCACAAGTGCAGTTCCCATTGGATTTAGGAAATTAGGTCCCTCATCTTCTGAGAAACATTGTCAGGACTCCCTGGATCTTTCACCTAAGCCTGGAGTCACCCATGTCCGATGGGACTAGACAGGGGCTGGGGCTGTACTGCTGTTAGGGCTCAGGACCGGCAGTTGAGGTAAAATACTGTTTATTTAAAATTTTTCATTGTAAAACAGATTCCTCCAGACAAATTTCAGAAATTTATAGTGATGTCAGATAAGATTTATCTAGATTTCCTGGATTCTTGATACATTTTGTGAGTAAAACTACATAGACTGCCCCAGAGAAAATTGTTTAGTGCTTTCATTTTGGATATAGTACCTAAGTCTGTAAGTCCTTTCTCCTCCAGAAACAGATTTGAACCTACAATTTCCATACATAATGCAAGCACTGGCTCTTCTGAAATTGATCCTGCCTCCCTTTTCTTCCCCCAAACACTTGAAAGTCTGTTTTGTTCATGTCAGGAACTGAAAACAAATGCCAGAACTCTTGACATTTATCATAAGATGCAAATCTTGCTTTCTACCCAACCATATTCAATACTTCAGGGAGAACAGACAACAGACATTTATCTTTATTTTTTGTGTTTAAATTGAGAACGAAACACATTAAAGAACCATTTTTCCGGAGACTTCTATGGAATTTGGTGTAGTCAGGAGAAATAGTTAATATTGTCTGCAAGAATCGTTCTCCACAGAAGAAAACCAGACAGGTAATAAACTCACTTTATTGCTTATTTTGTATAACCAACGACTTGCATTAGCACAATTGTCTCTGAAGGACTCAAGTATATAACACATTCTGGCAAATTATTGAACTAATCTAAGTGAATGTGGCTCCTTTAGTTATACCATTTTTTATCAGGTTGATAGCTGCTCCCCATACCTGACTGATCTGGCTGGTTCAGTTTGGATACCTAGTATATCACTAAATTCTGGTGCAATGTACTATCTTAAAGCTTGTCAGAGAATAATGGCAGCAAACTTAGTCTGAATAGCTCAGTGTTAAAGCATAAAAGAACAGCTCCCCAATATCTCCAGCCGGAAAGACAGGGTCCTTATACAGATGCAGAAACTTAGCTGTTTGTGAAACAAGTATATGAATTAATTCACATTCAACCACATTTAGATTTCTTTTTCATTCCTCTGAGTCAATGGGTCCTTTTCTGGCTTCAGTATTACCTTTCAATGATTTCTCTTGCTCATAAAAAAAATCAGAATTATAGATACTGTCAGAAGAGACATCTGTCTCAGAAAATAGATCAAGGATTAGTAGTTAAGACTACTTGCCAAGCCAAGTTGGTTTCCTGCCTCCCCTGCCCACTTTCTTATTCAAAGGGACAGAGAGCTCTTGTGCTCTCAGAAAGGCGTCCTTAAAGAGTAGCCAGCTTTCCTCCACTTCCTTGTCTCTAAGGACAGCTTCCCAGGAAATCTCATCCAACAATTCCTTGAACAGCCTAAAGTTAGCTCTCCCAAAGTTCAGGGTCCTATTAGTCCCATCAGGGACTCCCTCGGCCCCAGCCCGGGGGATGGGGAAGTGGTCCCGGAGCTGAGGTGGGTGGAGGAGGTGGCGGAAAGCAGGCAGAGCGCTGGGAGCGAGGACAAGGCGGAGCAGCAGACCACGGAGAGCGCTGAGAGTGTCCCCAGAGCCAGGGCCGAGGAGGAGCAGTTGTTGTTGAAGTGCACCTTCGCTGTGTGTGACAGCGAGCACATTGGCTGGGTGCAGGCCGCCCGGCTGCTGCTGCTCCTGTGGGCGCTGTTGGGGCACAGTGAGGAGGAGCTGGCACTGCGGGCGCTGCTGCAGCCACGGGAGAGCCGCAACGTAGACATGGCGGCGTTCTGCGGCACCATGCAGCAGTGGGTGGCGTTGTGCTGCCGCAGGGGAGCACAGCACCATGCCGAGGAACCGGACGAGGCCCTGGGCTCAATGCTGATCTTCGAGGGCTTATGGCAGTGACTCCTCGAGCAGCACCGAGGACAAGCCCCCCCCGAATGCCGTGTGGGACCTGGAGAACACCATGCAGGTGCTGCAGGTGCAGAACCGGGCGCTATGCCACATCACCAATGAGGCTGAGGACACCAAAGCACAGCTGGGGCACGAGGTGGCACAGCTGGGGGAGCAGCCAGCAGCAGGCCCTGCAGCACGTCCGCAAGGCCACTCAGGAGGTGCGGAAGGCTAATACAGAGCTGAAGGTGAAGAACGAGGAGCTGCAAGAGGAGAAGGTGGAGCTGCAACAGCGCTGGCCAGTGCCTGGAGCAGCTCCAGGCCTCCGACGAGCACCTGCAGGAGGAGAAACCGCAGCTGTGCGACAAGGCTGAGGTGACACAGGAGGAGCTGCGGGGCTCCCTGCACTGCTGCAAGGCCTCGGTGGGCGCCTGCTGCCTGCACACCTGCTTGCAGGCGTTGTCGGAGGCGGAGCAGCAGTTCGAGGCTGCTCCCCAGGAGCTGCAGGCTGTGGCCAGCCTCCGGGCTGAGCCAGAAACCCCCCTCCACAGGCTCCCTTCCTCCCAGGGCCCGGAAGGGCGCGGTGACAGCGACTGGGTGGCCCCTCCCGATTGCTGCCGCTGCTACCGCCCTGCATTCATCCCCTCCCCCCCAGGGCTGCTGTGCTTTGGGCCTCCCCCCCTGTGAGCCCCCTGGAGCAGGCTGAAGCCCCAGGAGCTGTTAGACCCTCCCATAAACCTCCATTAACAACCCCTTCCCCCCCCTTAATAANCCCGACCCCCCCAAAAAAAGGAAAAAAGCATAACTGAGTCTCCAGGGTTTAGATATTTTGATTTTTATTGAGACTATTAATGAAACTACCAGCTACTTATTTATGGAAAACCAAGTACCTTGGTTAGTGCCAAGGTAAAGTAAACATGATTTAGGTCAACCATGAATGAATCATCAGGCTAAAAATTTTGGAGTGCAGTTATGAATAAATAATAATCAGATTTTTTACTATTATTATTATTTTCTTAATTTTTATTTTTAAAAAAAACAGTTTCAATGTTTTGTATTCTCTTGCAAAGAATAAAAAATATATTATTTTTTTCAAAAGGACTAGTATAGTATTGTTTTGATATAGGTATTTTGTAACTATTACATATTTCAAACATGAAAACTTCACAGCATTACTCCCGTGACTTCAAATTGCTCTTTTAGTTCTGCAAGAAGAATAAATTCTCTAGGAAGGACTGAAAGCAGCTTTTGAAAGTCTTGATGTTACAAAACTTTTAGACTAGAATTTTCCAGCTCACAGATTATTGTGAAAAGACCTTTTTTCTGCTTGTTGTAGCCAGTGCTAGTGATGTATCTCTAAGGAGCATCTAATGATCTCACATTCTTTCTTCAAGTGTAGTGCACTGCTATTGTATAACCACGTGGGCACAAAAACATGAATCATACTGACGTTGGGTCATAATTTGCCAAATGGAGCTAGACTTTGCCAAGAATTGTTGATTGATACTTGGGAGTTATTGCTGCATGAAAAAACCTGGGGTACTCATGGGCTCACTCAGTAATGGGAACGTGCACTGTCAAATAAAGGATATTTGATGATGGCTGTGCACAGAGTTGTGAATAACAATTTTTGGGGGTTCTGTGGCCAAGCAAAAGCATTTATTTTAAAAATGCTGAACTGAAACAGTAAAGGGGGGGAAAATGAAGCTTTTTTTCTGACTAAAACTGTTTTCCATATGAAACACAGGTCTGTGATTTGTCTGTGTCCCGTTCTTCCTTCATCTCAAATTTATATTTTTCACAAAATGGTTTTGTTGATAGAAAAAACACAGTTCTGGCTACTAATATTCAGTACTGTTCCAGCCAGGACAGTTTTTATTTATTAGCTATCCGCATACATTAATAATAGGAACAGCTAGATACAGTTCTTTTAAAGTTAGTGAAGATTTTACACCTGTGTTTCTGAGGGTCTCTTTGCTACCTCATTGTTCGTACTGGAATTTACTTCTTAATAGCACTCTCCTAGATTCTCTCTAATGAAAATATGCACTCAACTAGATGTTCATAAAAAGCTCGTTTTGCTAGCTCAGTAGATCTGTTTAGCCACCAAATGAAAATGTGTTCTGTGAAGCCACTCCTAAGTTTCCAATAAATTATCTGAAAATATTGTGCACGTCTGTTTCTCCTAGTTTTCTACAAGGCAACTATGAAGCCTGCGTGGGAAACCTACAGTGAACAAAAGCTTAGACAGAGGTTTATGAAGACATCTCTATTAGATGTCTTGGTGACCTGTTCTTGATGAGTTAGCAGTATGAATCTGCTCCTATTCATACATTCATTCTTTTCTCATCCTTAGTTTTAACTTCTTGCAGCTAAAAGAGAACAACAAAACATTTTCACAGATGGTGTCTTCTCTTGAACCGATTTCCTTCTCCAAAGATGTTCCCAGATCACCCTTTCACTTTTACTTGCACTTGCAACTCTCTACCATTCATTTTCAGGCAGGGAAATGCATTTTTCCCTCTTTCTCTAAAATGCTGAGTCACATCTTCCTTTCAGAATTTTCCTTTAAGACATTCGGTTTTTTAGTTTATGACTTACACTGGACAAAATATTATGTTTCATTTCAATTATGCTACATAAGAATAAACGGCACTGCAGATATACAACTTGCAAGGGGATGCAAACACTGATGCCCTTTTCAGCTTTCAGTAGCAAAGCATATCAAGTCAACTAAATTTTATTTTTTTCTAAAGTGCTTTGAATACTAATAACAGGATGTAAATGGCAGTGTGCTTATATTAATAATGTCAATCCAACTTTGTTTAAATGTCTTTGTGAATATGAAGTCGCAAATATAAATAAAATAGTTGTCTAGAAATTTTTTTCAGATCATTTTTGATATTGAAACATTAACAGCATATGGCTATCAGTCATCAGTGTAAGTGGGTGTGGAAGGTCAAGTATGATAATTCTTATGTTATAAAAGGGCTTGCTTAACATTTAAAATGTGCTCTTCAAAAATGACATTTTTTTCAGCTATCGCATTAACAGTCTGATCTAAAATAACGCTGTCTTTTCAACTGCCATTTGCCACATCTTCTGAAATGATTGTCTTATAAACTTTTATAAAGATAGAATCAAATTTCTTCAGCATGCACCAAAGGACTTTCACTGGCTGCAGCTGACACAGAAAATTGTGTAGAAGAGCAGTAGAATGTGAGGACTCAATGTCTCCAAATATTTCCATCACATGAAGCAGCTCTCCCTTTCTTCATGGCCTGTCTGATGTCAGTGCAGCACTTAAGGTGAACTCCAGTGGTTCAAGTGATGGTTTCTATTATTTATATTTAGCCAGTTGAGTATCTTGCACATCACAATGTGCTTTGGAGACTTTTTTCAACCTGGATTTTCTCAATGAATTTTTGAACAACTTTCAAGACCTAGAATCTCTACTTACTACAAGAAACCTTCAAATATGTGTAGTCCTGAACAGTGTATAAAGTAGCAATTAATGGTGATGCCAATACTAGGAAAGCAAACTGTTCTGGATGATCTCCAGCTCACCAGGGACTGAGTTCTATAGCAATGGAAACAATCACTGCTTCATCTACAGATGGTAAACTACATCAAACAATGTCCATTTCCAGTTCTCCACAGTAGTCACCAACGAGCAGCAACATAATAAAGTTCTAGAATTTGGGATCTGCTGTAAAGTTAGTGCATGCATACTGTGTGTGCATATTTGATTGAGATACAATGCACAAGAGTCCCAGCTAGTCCTCTACAGGATCTAGAGGACAATATATAGAAGCAAAACTTATTTTTAGTTTTGGCAAGCCAGAAGTGTTTAACTGCTGGTAAAAAACGTATTCAAAGGAAAATATCAGTTGTTGATGACACTTAAGATAGACTGGCTCTGAATTTCCACAGCTCAGGAAGAAGGAAGAGAGGACACTTTATAACAATATATTACAATCTCTAAGACAAATAGACTCACAGAAAAGACAGCATACATCTTCCTAAATCTTCCTTTTCCTCTATGTCCCCCCTTCTCCCTTACTCAGTTTGAGCTCCTGTTTTGTTTTGAAATCTTTGCAGTTATCATTTTTACCTAATTTATGTTTGCAGGTTATGAGAGTGCTACAATTTCCATAAACACAACATATTATGTTCCACTAGGCTGAATGACCTTCCATTTAGATTAAAGAAAAACAAGGAAGTAAGGGAGAAATAACTAAGCTCCACATGACAGCAAAAGCATTTGTCACTCATTCTGAGAGCAGCTGTCCTAAGCCAAACAGTCTGCCTTGAATAGGAAAGATAATACCTCTCTCATTGAAAGACATAGAAAATGAGCAAAGAACAGCATTAACACCTCACTTCAAAATTTCATTGCTATAATTAAAAAAAGTAACACTGTAGAACGTTAAGGCTGTAAAGGTCAATTTTGTCTCAGAGAGCTGCCCAGTGGAATATAAGGAAGTGTTCAGTGTGGAAACCGTAAGTCCCCAGCAGCTTCAGATCGGAAGCTTAGAGTGCTGTGGGCTGAGGGAAAAGAGGCAAGGTAGAGAAAATTTTAAAGACTATGAAAGTATGATGGAGATATGTCAAATGGAGCAACGTGTTTCTATCACTTCCTTTTCAGAGCTATCTAGGGGTCAAAAAGGAATTTGATCTATACTCCCTGCTTTGAGACATTAGAAGGAGCCCTTAATTTTGTTTTGACATGGCACATCTTCATACTTATACATTAAGAGTATCAAAGTTTTTTTTTTTTTTTTCCCCCTCCCCTACAGGACCCTTGTAATCTCCCCTATGTCCACCGATCTTCAAGATCTTAATATTCCTGCTCCTAAAGTTAGATTCTAAGTGTAATTTAGTCAGAACAAACTCTTAAAATCATGGGAATTACTTGCTGGCACTCACCGCAAAACCAGGATGATTTGGCTGACAGTGTTACTGTGGACCTCGGAAATAGTATTTAGGAGATGGAGTTCCAGTTCTTAACCTGAGAAGAGACAGTATAGTGTAACAGAAAAGGTCTCAAAACTCTTACAACTACACCCCTTGTTTTACCTGGAGCTAGGGCCTCAGCTCCTTCCTTGTGCTGTCACTTCTCCAACTGCTCTCTGATCTTCATTCTCTCCCAAGCTCCTCCTGCTTTGCCTGGCTGGCCCTTATCTAAGCCTGGGGCAACCCCAACCTGGGTCCACCCCCTTCCAGTCACAGGTGCAAGTGATCTAACAATATTCCCTGGGCCAGCCACGCTTCTCCAACGTGTGTTCAGTCATCAGTTCATGCTGTGATCAACTGTTTCCCTACATATATAAAGCTAGAAAAACTCAAAAACATTAGAAGGTTCAGCAATCATTCAAATGCAAAGTTTAAGTCATGCAGAATTTGCATCCTAAACAAAAATAAAAGAAAAAGAACATAAAAAAATTTGTAGGAATAGTTTCCACAGAAAACTGCATGAACATTTATTATGCTGAAGCAGACAGATAGGGTGGGCAAGACATTTTTTAAAGTGGAAAAGAGACACTTGGTTAAATGGGAAGAGGAATTATCAGGCTAGAGGAAGATTGCTATAGGAGTTTCTCATGGGTCAACCTTGAGACTGGTCTGATTTAATATTTTCAGTTATTACCTTGGCACACACAAACATTCTAACACAATTTTCTGATGACATGAAGTTATAAGACTTTGTCAATATAAAGGTGAGTTGGAAGAATTTAAGAGACTCAAAGGACTGGGATGACCTTGAAAGCTCGAGCAACAATAATGGGATAAAGTATGGTAGTACAAAGTGCAAAGTCATGTACTTAAAGACTGATGATAAAAGACTCCTCTATGAACTGGAGGATTATCAGTTGAGAATGGCATAAAGAAAAAAAAATACAAGTTGGTTAATCAAGAAAAGGAAAAATATCAGCCACTCTACGATCTGTGAGAAAAATGAATGTAGTCTTAGGCAATAGTGTGGGGGTTTTCTGAAAGAGGTGAGGAAAACCCTATCATTGTATGTAATATGTCACTCACGTTCAAGAAAGCTCAGTTTAAGATTGATCTTGGGATCTAAAGGAGGGAAGCTCTACATGTTGATAGCAAATCTATTTTGATCATAGAATCATAGATTGGCTTGGGTTGGAAGGGACCCCACGGATCACCAAGTTCCAAACCCCCTGCCACAGGCAGGGTCACTAACCTCCAGATCTGGTACTAGATCAGGTTGCCCAGGACCCCATCCAACCTTGCCTTGAAAGGCCACAACAACACCTCCAGGGACAGGGCATCCGCAACCTCTCTGGGCTGCTTGTTCCAGCACCTCGCCACTCTCTCAGTGAAGAATGTTGAAAACCAAAATAATTTAGCATGTTCACTTTAGTAAGTGAAGACTATGAAGCAATGGGACTCATCTCCAGGAATATAAAGAGCAGTAAACACATATGAACAAGCCAAGTCTTGATATAAACCAAAACCTACAACCATCATGAGCGAGCACGGTGTGTTTGCGGCCCAGAAGGCCAACAGTATCCTGGGCTGCATCAAAAGAGTGGTGGCCAGCAGGGAGAGGGAAGTGATTTTTCCCCTCTACTCTGCCTTCGTGAAGTCTCATCTGGAGTACTGTGTCCAGGCCTGGGGCCCCCAGCACAAGAAAGACATGGAGCTGTTGGAGTGGCTCCAGAGGACAGCCACAAAGATAGGAGGGATGGAGCACCTCTTCTTTGAAGACAGGCTGAGGGAGTTGGAGTTGAAGAAGAAGAGAAGGCTCTGGGAAGACCTTGTTGTGGCCTTTCAACACTTAAAGGGAGCTTATAATCATGAGGGAGACCAACTTTTTATGTTGTCTGATAGTGATAGGACAAGGGTATTTTTAAATTAGTATTTTATACTAAAATAGGGGAGGTTTTGATTAGATGTTGGGGGAAATTTTTCAGTGAGAAGGTGGTGAGGTGCTGGAACAGGCTGCCCAGAGAGGCTGTGGTTGCCCTGTACCTGGAGGCGTTCCAGGGCAGGTTGGATGGGATCCTGGACAGCCAGGTCTAGTGGGTGGCAGCCCTGCTCTTGACAGGGGGTTGGAACTAGAAGATCTTTAAGGTCCCTTCCAACCCAAGCCATTCTATGATCCTGTGATTTTATGATCAGAGGAAAGATTTTCTAAATTACTCTTACAAATGCAATTGTTCAAACTTAACTACACAGTTTAAAGATGCTGCTAAATAAGCAGTTAAAAAAGGCTTTTATAACATATATCAACAGTGAACTGGATGCAGTGAGCAGGCCTTTGGTTTTAAGGAACTGTAGGGAAATGAACATACAAAGGCGAAACAGTGACTTCAAAAGAAGCTGTAGCAGCTATAAAACTGCATTGACAGTCCATTTGTAAAATTATCCTAATCAAATGCTTCTGAACATTTTAACATCCTTTTAGTATGAAATGAATAGCTTTTGATTACTTACTCTGTAATTTCCTGTGTAAGGGCATCTTAAGTTTCTGAAAACATTATGTTATTTTCTTTATCTCCACTTTCAGACTTCGAGACATGCATTTTAAAAATATTTTCTCATGTTAGTATTCACAGGACTAGATATTTCTGAGTAAGATTAGAAGAGATTTTCTGAAAACACATAATTTCCAATTGCAAGATACTTTTTGTCCTATATTATGCTAAGGAACCAAAAAACTCAACAACAATAAAAAAAATTAAATGTATGTTGGATGATATATTTAACAACGTAAACCAATAAATATTTAAAATTATTACAAGGTGGCAGAAATAGCAGGCCATCTCTGTTGAAATTGGTGACTTCATTTAATCTCACCATCTCTCATTCTTCTTTCTGTTCATAGCATTATTATTTTTTTTAACAAGTATCTTATGAAGATATAAACAGACATACAAACATTAAAGAGGCAATTACATCAGCTTCATATAATTAGAAGGACATTAATACAACAATTAATATTGGAATAATAATAGTCCCATATATGCCATTTCAGGTTTTCAGGGATAAACACTGAAAACATAAATTTCTTTGCATCAAGAGATAAAGTAATTTTTGTCTTGCTTAAGAAGGAATCAAAAATACTTTTTTCAATATTCAACTTAATCCTATTTACCACTATTACAATTATCCAAGCTGTTTCTCTCTTTCTTTTCTTTTTTAAGCATGCTTTGATATATTAAAGGCAGACATTATCAACCTACATGACATTTTCTAAATGTCAGGCATAGTTTATTTTGTCTCTGAAAGCATACCCAGGAAAGTGAAACACTCAGTAAGTCAGTCAAAGCACTTACTCACTTGTTGCTTAGTCTCACTACGAAAAATGAAATACAATCATTGAAGCTACAGTATGTGTCTGATATTCTCAGCCTAGGAAAAATCATTTTTTCTTACCACTTGCTACAATACTTCGTATCTGAAATATATAGCTTGTTGTCTCTGTTTCATTTTTATTTTTCTAGTTATCTGACTTCAGTCTGTAACATCCATTTGCATATCTTTAAAAGGCTGATCTGTCCATGTGTGGTTTTATCAAAGTCCTCCTAAGAATATGAGTGGATTTTCACAAATCCACTTTTTTTTTTTTTGTCTCAAAAAAGACATTACTTAGTTGGTAAAACATCCAAAAGGCCTTCTCTATTTGATGTGCTAAGATCGAGCTGTGCCAGAAGTGCCTATAGCTAATTAAAATGATGTTCTTCCCATTACAGAGATTTCTCAACTGAATAGAAGACTCCCATTGCTGGGAAGGAGATTTTTCAGGGCCTTGTCAATTGATAACATCTTTAGAAATATTCTTTCTGTTTCATCTTTTGAAGTGTCAGTCTTTGCAGACTACTTAGCTTCAATATTTCACTTTTCAACATTTAATCTTTCAACCCAGGTACCTCAATCTTTTTATCCTCCTTTGAATTTCTCTTTCACATTGAATTCATTGCTTAATTCACATTGAGAAAAGTCTGAAGAAGCTTTGGACCAGGACAACAACAGCTATTCTTTGACTTCTGTTCAAGTGTTCTAAATGCTTTTTTTTTTTTTTTTTTCTTTTTTCCCTTTTGGCTTTCATTCACAAGTCTCCTACCTCCATATCATTCTTTTGGTCCTTCAAGTGTTTGCTTAAGTTTCCCATAAGTTTTTTCCTTAAGCTTTCCTTAAGTTTCTTTACCAGTCCAAATTATACTGTGAATTCCTCAAAGCTCAAATTCTGTTAAATCTTTTTTTACAATGTAACATAATTATCTGCATGCTGATGCTGTGGAAGAATTTGGGGAGTTAGCCTTTTGTGCGACAGAGTAACACTGAACTGAATGCTATTTTCAATCACTGAAATTCATGACAGAAGTGAACATCTTCAGAGCAACCAATGAGCAGAACAAAAATTTCTCAAGCCCTCAAAAAAGCAGCTTTGGGAAGGGGTAAGCATTTGTACAGCTGACTTTTGTTGGTATAAACTCATTTCTATGTACAGAAAATTCCACAAATTATATTTTTACTTAATCCTCTGCGTAGGTATTGTGATATACTTAATGAATACAACATATATTTCAATGTCAGTGTAAATGACAAGTAGGCATCAGAAAATTCCCTAAGATGCAGCAAGGAGAATCAATTTTGCCTTGGTTTGTCTGTAAGACTGTTCCAATGCAGATTCTGGCTAAGGCACGTGGTAACTCTTTCTGTGACTATCACATCCTGAATTTGGTTTTACTAAACAATTTCCAATGCAAACAATCCATAAATAGTCCTAAATTTAACAGTTAAAGTGTGTCGGTCACTAAAATACAAGGTCACACTACTATTATCATATTTTATCTGTACTTCATTGGCTTTCAGCCTCATTTCAATAAATTAGCATATTTACAACCTACCTTCAAGGTACCTCTCTGAGTTTAACCATCTCATGTGGCAGATGATCCATGTTGGAATTCTCTCTGGAGATTTAGTCTGATTAATCATGAAGCTAATGTAGAATGTAGCCCTTTGCTTAATAAGTCGTGTGTCACACAGTGTATCACAGAGTTCTCTCATGCACGAGTGCTCTGCAGTTTG
The DNA here is from genome assembly GCA_013396635.1 of Penelope pileata. NCBI lineage: Eukaryota > Metazoa > Chordata > Aves > Galliformes > Cracidae > Penelope > Penelope pileata. The sequence continues at coordinate 324,727 of WBMW01005484.1, read as the reverse complement.
CAGACAATCCTCCGGTTACTGGGAGCAATTCAGGATGCTGATTTTAACTTCAGTTATTCTAAATCATTCCTGCACATGGAAGAGAGAGCTAATAGTGTCAACTCTTGTTTTTTTCTGGGAAGTTTATCTTTGTGGTGATTTAATTTGTCATGCGTGCAGAATCAAACAAATGGGGATCACTCCTGCTAACTCAAATTGGTACTTGCACTAGTGCTGGTCATCACTTTCAGAGCAAGCTTGTGTCCTCCCGCAGGCCACTATGTACTGTGTTGCACCAGCATAGTATTACCTGAGGGTTAACAAATTTGGTAATTTGGCAATTAGCAATTTGAGTCACCAATCAGAACATAATGTTTTTAGATGACAATGGTTTAGAAGATACATGGTTTTTTAGAAGATACAATGCTGAACTTGAACTTCTCTGAAAGGGAGGAAATGTTAGTGATGCTTCCCATAGAGGGGAGCTGGCTGATTTTCTCTGCTAGCCCTAGCACCTGCTGCACAATTAATTTCTCAGATATATAAAGGTTGACATGCTGTGTTTAATATGTAAGGACTTTCACAGTATCTTCAGGCTTGTTAAAAACAATACTGTATTGTTAGGCCAGAATTGAGAGCTCGTCTTGCGCTAACTGGGGCTTTGGCTGTGGCTTACCTACCTGAAAAATTACTGCACAAGAAGCAAGTTCCTTTGTAACGTGGTGGAGTGTCCATGATGTAATTTAGAAAATCTGAAATAGGTTTTGAATGATTCTCTAGAAAAGCCTACCAGTGTTCACTCACTATAAAGAAATCTTGAGGAGACTGGACAAGGACAGCTGAATCTGTTCTGTGAATTATCTTCTACCTCTATCTCTGAGCACCTTCAGGGCTTGAGATAACATCAGCCATACTGCAGTGAGGGATGTCAACCTGTACCGCAGCTGAGGAGCTGAATCAACACAAGAGTAAGTGCACTTACACACAGTCAGAGCCCATCCTGACACTAACACAGCTGCAGAATCTGGGAACCTCTCTGGGTATGCATTAGGGTGGGTGAACCCTGAGACTGTTAGCCCTGACTCTGTAGCTAAGCCCTTATTACCTGCCAAGATAACTTTAACACACTGCTTTCACAGCCATGAGCTTGACTGTGCCGTCAAACCCAAAATTAACTAGAGACTGGAAAAATGCAAACATATCCTGAAAATTGCTTCAGAAATTGTGTCAGTCAAGGCAAAAAGATCATTTACTTGAATAATGTTCATTTGATTGCAACTCTGTCTAGAGATCTGCCACTGATGCGTTTGTGTATGCTATAAACTGCATTAACAAAATAATACTGAAGAAATTTTGCAAGTTCAGAAGTCATGGACTTCAAAGAAAACAATAACATTTAAAAACCTACAAAAAATTTTTATTAGTCTACTATCACATCTCAAATCTTATCAAATTACATTTTGTGTGATAGTACTGTAGAAAGTATAAACATATACCATGCATAGTAGCTAGATGAACTGTGTCAACATTAAATATGTAATATATAGTAAACCTGAAAAAAGATTATTATATGTTTCTGTGTTTTAGATATATGGCAAAGGTTTAAGAAAGTCACCTGCAACTAATAAACAGAAGGTTTCTTCTGATGCTTGCTGAACACATGAGGCTTTGAACACTGGTGGTTCTCTGATAAAGTATCCATTTTTAATCACACTTTTGTCTGTGACCATATAATGTGGCTCCAAGAACCATATCAGATTGATGGTAAACAATCGCTATGTGCTTCATCTTTTAATTTTTTTTAATAAAAAAGTAATATTGCATTTTATAATGACTAGTTATGGTATGAAATATTCATGCCAAAAGCCAACATTCATTTATGATATGTTGCTAGCAACTTCTCTGGTGTGCTATAGGAAATTAGTTTGATGTTCCTTGTCTCATCATTTCTTACGTTCTAGTTTCTTATTAGTATTTCAAAATGGACTATATTTGTTAAAAAAAAAATAATAATTTAGAAGCTGTTGCCAATATTTTTGAACTTCTATCTATAAAATCCAGTAGCTTATTTAGTGCTCTGGAAAGCACTACGTATTGCATTCTGAAAATGTGGAACATCAAAAGCCCTGAGAATTCATTATTTTATATTATTGTATTTCCTATTTTTCTAAAACTTCATCTACACACATCAGTATTTTGCAAGAGAATCTCAGCTCTCCTTACAACTTTCATTCCTATATCCAAGTCCCTCCAGTCAGTGAAACAGATGTTCTCAAAACTTGCTTGTCACCAAAGTTTCAGAAAAATGTTTAAAATGCAAGATATGAGAGCTTTCAATTGTAATATAGGCAACACCAATGTAATCTTTTTTTTTCCTTCTTCTTTTCTAAGAAATCACATGGGTTTACAGTTTTAAACTCTGATGCTAATATACCTTAATCTAAGACTTCTTGCTATCTAATTAATAATGTTCCATATTCTTTTTCCAGAGCACATTATTGCAAATGCTTTACTATTACAAATGATTTCTGGGTTAATTTTTCTGATTGAATATTGCAAAAGAGCAGATGTAATGTACCTGGAATAACATATCAGAGAGATTTTCCAAAATGAATTAAATGTAAATTCTGCAACATTATCTGCAACCCCTTCTGAAAACAATTCATAGTTATAGTATTTTTATGACAATCACTATTCAGTGGACTCTTCTGATGTGTCATTTATTCTAAAATGGGTAACAATTTACTTTTAAATAATATTTCTATTCAAATGGATCTGTGTTAGCTTTAAAATCTTACCTTTTCCAGAGATGCACAATAAAAGTCATTTTATATCAATAGAATCTGCTCATCTTGTAGAAGCTCAGAACATTTTGCTTGAAGAGACAAAGACTTGAGTTGTTATTTAAAGTTAGGTCATTTTAGAAGTTTAGAAGTCTCTTGAAGCTACAGAAATGTAGGCTTATGGCAAGTAAAACAAATAACAAAGATGGAGGAAACAAGGAAAAAAAAGAAAAAATTTGCCTGTGTATGCAACATTTGAGAGGTATGCGTTCTGCATGCACAGAAAACAAATCCAAAGTTATAAAGCTTTTATTGGCACTTTTTTTTTTGAAGACTTGCATAGCTTGTAGCTTATCCATACTAACACTATTTGTAAGATTTTGTAATATATAGTGCTATCTTGTATTCTCTAGCTATGAATCATAAAAGACAGTGAGATAGAAGTGACAAATTGCTAAGACACATGGAAACTACATTCCTCATTTCTCTTTGCTCACTTCATTTTCACTCTGCTAGTTTGTCTATCTCAGGTTAAACTTTGAACATTTCACAGTTCTGAAAAGCATCAAACAGCTTTTTTTTTTTTTTTTTTTAAAGCAGTATGCTGTAAAAAGCAATGTTCTTCCTGAACAAATGCAAAATTTCTCTGCTTATATTTAGAACCAAAATTGAGCTTTCCCAAAGTCTAGGTTAGATAGTACTGTAGAAATACAGTTAGATAGTAGTGTAGAAATGTTTCAGAAATGTTTCAGTTAGAAACTAAGACAAAATGCAAATTATATATGGAAATATTAATTTAACTGTGGTTTTCAGCTCAATCTATATATCTTTGCTTTCTGGCACAGATATCAGACTCAGTGTGTAAGAGTTCTATTATGATTTTACATTGGAAGAAACCCCCCAACAACTTATTCTGTCCAACATTTTCCAAGTAATCTATGAAAGAATTAGATTTATGAAATTTTATGAAATAATTGGATCCAGAATGACTGATTTTACAACCTAAAAGTATGTCTTAGTTTCTAACAGAAGTTACTTCTCTCACAGTGGTATGAAGCTATGTTTTGTTCCCAGAAGAAAAACAAAACTGATAACACCTGGCACTGTTGAACACAGCCAAGGACATACTTTGTTCCTCAGGGAAGCAGTTAGAAGGCATAAGGAGCCGGGAACTGGGAGGGGACAGGACCAGGGCAGCTGACCCAAACTGACCAAAGGGATATTCCATACCATATGACATCATGTAATACAAAGAAGGGAAGTGAGCTGGGAGGGCCCGTTTTGCTTGGGGATTGGCTAAGCATCGGTCGCGGTCGGTGAGCGATTGCTTTGTACAATCACTTGTTTTGTATATAATTATCATTACTGTTATTGTACTCTATTTTCCTCTTTCTGTTAGTAAATAGTTTTTATCTCAGCCCACGAATTCTACCTTGTTTCTCAATTCTCTCCCCCATCCCAGCTGGGAGGAGGGGGGGGGTGAGCGAAAGGCTGTGTGGGGTTTCCAGGTCTACCAGCTGAAACCAGAACAAAGTAGAAGATCAAATTCTTTTTATGGCACAAAAACATCTAAAATGAGATGTTTTACAAACTTCTGGTTGTATTTTTGTTGAAGCTGATCTATTTGCTGTTTGTTCAAACTATTTTCCTGTTTAAGCAGCACAGTACGCTCCTTCAAATGCCACCTATAGTTCAAGTCATAAGTGGTTTCTTACCAGAATTTCAGAGCAATGTGTCAAGTTTTCAGAAAGATGACTTGTGTTCCTCTTAAGTATGGTAGTATAGATAAGATGATAAAATTTCAGTCATTATTGCTACATTGAACTTCATAAATGATACTGTTTAAGCTTGTTTGAAGTCTGATAGGTGCTAAAAGTGAAAATCTACTTGAAAAAAATCTAGAAGTAAATTTTCTCCTCTGCAATTTTGTTTTCTTGAAAAGAAAAAAGACATTAACATATTTAGAGATTCCGTATAAAACTTGTGAACTAACATGATTTTAGATGATATATAGAACTGGAACTTTCTATACAGAGGTAAATTTCCCTCTGTAATAAAGCAATAATATCTCCTGTGTCACTTTGGAATGTGCCTAGCACAGCAAGGCCTTGCTCCTGATTAATGATCACAATATTACTTCCTTATTTTATTATTATTCCTAATCAAATTATATAAATATATTTTATTGTTCTCTTCTGAACAGATCACTGAAGATGATCTACATCAAATAATATATGCTTTCTTCTCATAAACATTATGTCAAATAGATTGGTAAAATCATAAGTATTGGTGGCTGACAGGTGCTTTGAAAAATGTATTCAAGCTACTAAACAAACGTAAACAAAGAATATTTGGCTTCATTTCCTGAATACATTTATGGATCCATATACTCTAAAGTCTAGTGAATGAAATAACATTTCACTAAAGTTTATCTCTTATCTAGGATATTCAGACATACATTTGTATTTCTAGTATTCTTTCATCTTTATAATACACAAGGTATTATCATCTCAATTATTGTGTATCAAAGAAAAAAATCCATATGAAAACCAGTGAGATAGGTGAATTAAGGCAGCGATTTCCACTTTTTCTCCTCTGAAAACAGTGCAGTCCTCCCTTTTCACAGAGAGGACATGATCTTGGCAGGGAGCATCTGCTTGGCTCATGAAATCAGAGTCCACAGGTGACAGGCTGTACTGGCATAGTGTGCCCAAACTATTCCATAGAATCATAGACTAGCTTAGGTTGGAAGGGACCATAAAGATCATCTAGCTCCAGCCCCCTTGCCATGGGCAGGGTTGCCACCCACCAGATCAGGCTGACCAGGGCCCCATCTTTTTTTTTTTTTTTTCTTTTTTTTTTTTTTTTTTTTTTTTTTTTTTTTTTTCGGACAAGTCAAGGTCCCATCACATCCAACTAGGTTTGAGTTTCATACATATTCAGATATTTGAAACTGTCCAGCTTCATTAGTGTACCAAACTAGTTTATGGGAGGAACAGACTATACTGTCGTGGACAGTTAAAACCAAAGTTGTTTTTCTCTGGGATCCAGGCTAACTCTAATGTGCTTGGCTTGGATACGTCAGCACAGTTCTTCACTGTCCTGTGCAGTTAGAAGTTCACTAAACAGATAAATAGTACAGGCCATGCACTCAGAAAAGCCATGCAGAAAATCAAAGCAGTCTATGAAGTACAACATGAGAAAATTATCTTTACTGTTAGTATGAAAATGAATATAAGCCATTTTCCTCTGTTGTCTTAAGGTTATTTAAAAGTTCCCCATTTAGACCTATGGAGGGTTAAATACCTGACTTCATTCGAGAATAAAAGCATACTAGTCCATTAAACTATACCATTAATACAAAACCATACCGTTAAACAAAATCATTGGACTCAATACAAAGGTGAACTCTCTGGAGTTGTGTAAGAACTTCATCCTATTCCCTATGTCTGTGTCCTCCACATGAATGAAAATATCTATCATCTCCTTCAGTCTGGAGTACCGCAGCATGTTCACCATCCCGTTTCTTGACAGAGAGAATTGAAATTCAAGGACAAACCCAGCCCTATTGGAAACATCTGAATAAGTTCCTAATGGATGGTTGTTATCAAAGCGCTGCCATTTCACCATCATCAGACAATTTTATGTTTTGTAGGTGGATGGCAGCCTTTTTCTTTCATTTCCCAGCTTCTATAATTAGCATTTAATCTTATTGGTGTTTCCAAGTGCTCTTTCTAGGGTCATGGTACTAGTAATATTGGCACTATGGAAAAAAATAAAATTATTTATCAGAAAAGTATTCAGGTACCGTTAAGAATTCTGTGCAGCTGAAGGAAAAAGTGAGATAGCTGAAAGCTGGCTTATCTTGGATTTTGGACAAAGATGCAGATGAGATGAATACTATCAGACTTTCTCACCTTGTCCGAAAATGAGGTGCGTATAGCTTATTTTCCTCACAGAGGTGAGATGGGAAAAATCTCCAACAGTTTACCAGGCAGGACCCATCTACCCTCACTACTGAGAAAGCTTGTAGTCAGATACTCTCCCAAGGGGCTGTCAGGGTTGCTCTCCCAGTTTGTGGCACTAGCAATCTCTTGAGATGTTTACCGTCCTGTCTTTCCTCTCAACACATCATTTATATTTCCAAGGCTTACATTTTCCGCAGTTTATATAAAAGTTGACTACTGTTTCTTGATATATCTTCCAAAATATTAATAACCTTTAATTTATTCAACAGCTTTCAGTTTGCAGATAGCTAGTGAATGCAATAAATACCTCATGAAAAAAATCAGTCTTTTCCTGAAATGTATTCCTTCTTTTAAAGCACGTAAAACTGTCAAAGGAGATGTAATCACTTAATTTCTTAATTTGCGTTGTCTTCTAGAGAAAGGTAAATACCCAAATTCCTGCATCATTTTTGAAGCAGAATTCAGTGTCACAATCATCAAGCAATTTAAAAAAAAAAAAAATCGCCTTATGTCTTTCCAATCACTTTTTCTGTAATTATGTTTTTTAGTTTCTTTGAAGAGGTACATTGAAGTCTGACTAACTTAGTGGAATCAAGACATCAAATTTCCTGTCTATGCTTTTTAGAATTACACATGAGAAAACCAGGAAAATACGCTATGAAAAAAAATGAAAAATATAAACATAAAGTTGTATTTGAGGATTTACATATGTGTATGTGTATATTTGAGGATGTACATATGTTTCAAGCTTCTTCTTAAAAGATTCAAATGCATTCTATACAAAACATTGTTTGGGTAAAACCAAAACAAACCAGGAAAAAACAAATAAAGAAACAAAAAAAAAACCCACAGAACTGTCATTACACCTGGAGCATAATTGGAAATACGTAAAAAGCAAAGTTTTTAATTGGGGTTCAGCAAGAATTGAAATGAACTGATGCATGCGTATGGTAAAGCATCAAGGTAAGTACATGTTTTTTCATGCTTAATGTCTCCCTGTTTGTGGCACTAGCAAATTCTTCCTTGCGTGCATTCATGGTATTTTTGTATATCAAGATGAAAAGCATGAACAGAAATCTCAGCTTACACATTGTTTTTTCAGAAATATATCCAATACTCAAGCTTCTCTGAATTTCGTTAAATCTTAATAAGTAATGTTACTTGCTACTCCATACAATTCTGGAAAAAAAAAATGTAATCGTCTACACAATTTCACAAAGAAATCTAATTCTCAGCTCAGAAGGAGCAATTCTTGCCCTTCAAAAATTTTTCGTATTTTATTATTTTTATCTTAGAACATAGGGCTAATCATTTTTCACAGAAGGTTAGTGCTCATCCAATTTCATGGGGTTATTGGTTCATATCACAGATGGAAGAAATGCAAGTGTTGGTTATTTCATCTTTTCTAAAAATATAGACTACTGCAGGACAGAGTAATGGCATTTGGCTTATCTCTCAAGCACAAATATAACTTGGAGACCACTGGTGCATTTTAGGAAAATAGTACCAATTTCTCATATAAAACACCAATCTCATTACAGCATTTTCTCAGCTGCGGTCCTCCTAAATAGAGTATTAATACCAAGTTCTTATATTCTTTCATTTCAGTAAGCAAAATGTATATGCAGCATTACTGAAGTTTTTCTAGCTATTGATAGGTCACCTGAGGGCAGCTCTTGATCTCTTCAAGCCCAGATGAGGTAAGGTTTTACCCACAGTAAGGATTCTCAGATTTTGTATATAGTAACAGGTGAAACCACTTCTATCCTGTCCTATGGATCATCTTTCGTCAAATACTTAGGTAGTGAATGATGGAGAGATTAAACTCTCCTGAGCTTAACTTTCTGAAAATAAGGTGCAGAATCTGAACAAGTAATCATTCATTTTGGGAATTTCATTTTAGTGTTACAATGAAGTTGATTTTAACATAAATGTCTCTTAATTTAAAGCTGAATGGAAAGCTAATTTGTATGTCCAGCTGAAAAAGGACACTTATGAGTGTTTAAGTTTCAGTCATACTTCAGTGACCATAGTATGCAGATACGGTTACAGATAGACTATAAAGATAGATTAGATAAAGATATATACAGTTAAAGATATCTGGAAATGAGTGCAAAGAATTTGACATCTGCTGGTGTAAAATACCCTCAGAAAACCAGTGGAGAATTTCCATAAGCTTCTATACCCTGGAAACTTATGAATCCATGAGCATTTTAAACTTTCATATTAGCCTCCAAGTGTGCCCTTGAGCCGTTGTCCCCAATTGCTCACACTGCCTGCCTGCTGACTCATGATCTGGCTTCTGAATCCAGGGTAAGCCAGCTAGATCTGCTGATGGGGAAATCTGGAGATAAAAGAAATAGAAGAGTTGCTTGTTCCCAAGTACTGCACTGTAGTCAAAGCCAACTGGTGCAGGGAGTTCAAGCTGAGTTGAGTATCAGTAGAGTTACTAGCAGCATCAGTGAAAAATTATTTGACATTCGGACTTTGATCTCAATGAGGACAGCCAAAAGTTGTCCAATCTCCATTTCAAAAATCCCGGGGAAAAGAAAATGAATCAGGAGTTTGGAACTAGGCCTTTACATGGAATTTCAGGTCTAAAAGAAACATTCTATTATAATATAGAATGAAAAATGTTTTGTTTTTTTGGTTGTTTGTCTGCATTAAAATTTGAAATATCTGTCTCTTATTTTAAAGCACATTATTTCTGTCCAAAAATGTCGCAATACTGGAAGGAATTATTTCTGGTTTCCAACAAAACTTAATTCAGTAAATTCGGTAAACATAATGGCAAAGATTTTCCTTCCCAGATTCAGAATTTCTTTAAGGCAATGAGGTGAGCGGTGAGGTGGGAAGAAGCGAAAGTTTTTTGAAGGAGATGTTATAGATCAGTTGTTAAATCATGGCACTGGACATTTAGGGAAAAGAAATAATGCCTGATTTATTTATTTATTGAGGATGAAAATATTGTAGGAATGCTAAGGAATTACTCTTGTACTTTTATGTAAGGATTCCAGCAGTTTCCGTGTTGGATCTTGTGTCCTAGACAGTTTCAAATTTGCCTAAATAATTGCATTCTGCCTGCTTAAATTTTGTCTACCGTTTCAACTGCGTAACTTATTTATCCCTTCCTTTTGTGTAGTGCTGCTGTTTTACTAATTTTTTAATATTGATTCTTTCCTTTTAATTCTAAGTCATCCCTATGCATATTTGATTACTCGAGAGCAGAAAAAAGAAAGATTATAATTCTGTTTTGGAAGTACATACAAGCTAAATTCAGGTAAGGAGTAACAGAAGAAGTAGGCAGATTGGGGCAGATGGACTTTGATTTTAGCGATGTGCTTATATGGTTACTCAACAACCTGCAGGCTAGACTGCCGACAATGGTTTCATGGTTTATTTTGCAAATAAAGAAAACAAATAAATTAAGGTGTTTATACATTCATTCCTTACACAGCCTGCCAGCCATGGGTCTTGTGGATGCATGTAAACAATAAAAAATTAGGTCAAGCGTAACAATAGACAAAAGGAAATTTCAGACACAATCATGATGAAAATAGGATTGTAAGCCTGTGTTGGAGAAAGATAATACTATACAAGCAGCATACAGACCAATATTTAAACATGTTCATCTGATTTGATTACTTTTAGGGTTTTTTTTAACTAGACTGATAGAAACACCTTATGATAATCACACAAGCAAAAAACTAATAGCTGCACAAGTTACTTCAGGAAACTAGAAGTCTGAAAGTTGTGCATCCCCTAACTTTATTCCTGTAAGTATAAAGCTTTTGATGGCTTTGATTTACTTTCTTTATAAACTGTTGAAATAACACCTTATTTACTGGGTGGATGGGGGCTCAGTTAAGCAGTCACTGTAGAAGGCTTCTTAAAAGTTCATATATAACTTCCCAGATTTATTTCCTATCATTTCAGTTTCATTACCGTTTCCAGTTTGGTAATAAGTCTCTTGGGCACGCCTCACAACATAGTGTCACTCTTGCTACACCTTTACTGCCACATTTTATAACTCACATTTGTCCAGTGTTTTGCACTGCAAAATATGGCAAGGGGCTATTATTTCTATGTTCTTATAACATTGAGCAAAATAGTACCCAGTTGGCTTCTCCACAACATGCTCTATAAATACTAAGTACCAATATTATCATTATTGTTGTTATATTGTGGTTATTATTATGTTTGTTACTATCATTACTCTTAGATAATGACATACTTAACATCTATAAGCCATTACATGCGCTTTGAACTTATGTTATACTGTAACATATTATCTTGAGACTATATCTTACACACGCTGAGTATTCTATTCATGTGCTTATATGGTATTTAAAGATACATTTAAAGTATACTTCCACTACACCAGAACTAATTAGCATATATTGTCAGAAAAGAATTAGAAACCCATATAACATATGCATCTATATGTTTGCATTAATTCTCTAGATGTGGTCTACTTTCTGGGGACACTCTTACTTAAATCAAACTTGATCCTGTTGGCAGGCAGCAAGAGAGAGCCAGATGGCTGATCTTCTAGAGGTAGGAGCCAGGCTGGCAGAGCAGTGCTCTCACCAACATGGTCACAGTCCTGTAGTCCTGTGAGAGTAGCCTGCTGCAACCAAGCTCTCCAGCATCCTCAGATACATCTGCAGTAGCCATGCAGGATTGAGAAGGCAGCATGAGAAGCCAGCAAGGCCAGGTCAGGGCCAGGAGGGCTGCAACCAGGCACAGGTATACCTGCAGTGTAGCAAGGGCTGAGCTGGGAATGATCTACAGATTAATGGTCTCCCCCTCCAGCTTGGGGGAGGCTCTCTTCTCAGGGCTCTTTGCACATCACTCTGCGCTGTGACTGCACTGTTCCAGCACTCACAAGTACCCACAGCTAAACCCAACGTGCAGAAACAGCCTTGGTGCACTCAGGGTCACTATGGATACATGGAGGTCTGCTGTGGGATTACCTGGATTTAGTCCATGTATGCTCTGGCTTGCTAGTTAGTAAGTACTGAAAATGAAAATTCATTCCCAAGTAGTCCCAAGAACAAAATAAAACCAAAAAAGTTGCTTGAAATATTTGGGGAAATGGTAATTAAGTAATTATTCCAAACACTGATGTAGTGATGGGCCACTGCAGCAACCTGAGGGCATAATGAAGCACAAGAACATAAATTCAGGGCTCATAATATTGTTTTCCATGTTCCTTGTCCTGTTTCTTAACCAAACAACAAGCATCCAGAAGAGACTACTCCCAAATATAGAGTATTCAGTGAGTCCTCTGGCTTCTCCTGTCACTTCTGATCCCACCAGTATCCACCACTGCCCTCCCCAGCTCCGATGCCATTGTGCTGGCCTATCCCAGGTACTTCTAATTGTGGTCCTGTCTCCTCTTAAATCATCCCCCAATCCCTTAACAGCAGTATAAACCTCTCCCTTTTTAATTTGATTTCTATCATACTCTTACCTTGTTCTTGCCCTCTTCCTTCCTAAGTGATCAAAAGGGTCAGAGGAAAAATCCTGATTTTTACAATGCTTTACAATTCTTCAAGTGTTTGGGAGACTCAGTTCTGAGTTAGATGATAGAGTTTTGTCCTATTTTGTGCCCGATTATATTATCATCTGCCTTAGGAAATCTTACGTCAGAAGGTAAACCAGAAGGAAAAAAATATGCAGAGAAAGGCAACCGCTTGTTCACTCCTAGACACGTGCAAGAGTTCAGCTGCACAAACTTTTGGATTTGTAATTATTGAAGTTTGGCTTCTTTAGGTGCTTGTAGGATTTAATATGAAAGCAGAGCAAGAGAATTACATTGTCCTCAGAGACCTGTGTTTGCTGTTCATGCCACCTTTCTAAAGATGGGTGAAGTTGGGTATAAATATTTTCATTGAGAATAAGAACATGCATATAGAGGTCAGTAAGCAGACAGTGGCTCTGAACTCTTGGCTTCAGAGATAAACTCTGTCTGCCTTTTAATTAAAATAAGAAATCATGGGAAGCAAGGGGGCCCAGGAAATCCCAGCTGCTATTTCTGATATTGCATTTAGTCTCCTCTCATTGCAGATCTTGGAATTATGTTCAACTTATGCTGTGCTCCATTGCGTCTTTTGCATGTTCCTGCGGACTTGAGCCTTCATAACCTGACTTTTTAATGTCATCACATGAGATGTGAGAATTATATGCTTGTAATATTTTAGCTGTAAGGCTGGATAGACATTTGTAACATTGTAACATGTAATATTGCATCTTGGACCTATGCTGGTATATATTTGACTGATCTTAAGCAAGTGGGAAATGGAGGAATGACTAGAAGATGTGTGGACAAATTCTGCTTGTTATCTCTCATCTGGATTGGACTCAGTGATTTAAAATAATGTGCAATTAAGTTAAATTACATACTTACTACTCTCAATTTGTTTCTTTTTCACAGTATATATAAAGATCAAATGTTTCTACTTTAACAAACCTACAAAATACTTTTATCGTATGAACATCTCTCAGGTCATAAATACTCTTTTTCAACATTTCTTTGATAACCTTTACCTGATGTAGTCTTCTTTAGTTGAACAGATTTTTTATCTCATGTTACAACTTGTATTACTTGTTTTTTTGCTTTTTATTGTACAGGAAGTAACCTTGATGAGAATTCCAGAAACTTCAAGTTCTTAAATAGATGTATTGATTTTCAAGGTTTAACTCTCTAGAAACTATAGCTCTTTGATAGCATATACAGGATTAATATATTGGTTGCCAAAAAAAAAAAGTGTAATTTAAAGTTAACAATATAAACATCTGTAATTTTCCAGATACACTATGAAAATATCAGATAACTTTTGGATGCTGTGCTAGAAGCTGCTTCTACAAATTAAATCTAAGTGTAAAACCATTAAGGAAATGAAAAAGCCTTCAGAAGCAAAAAAAAGTTTCAGAAGACTTTAGAACATTTTACAATAAAATAAAAGCATATTACTTACAGACCAGGCATCACAGCTACCTTAACACTTTTGTTCATGTGTGAATGATAGATTTATTTCTGAGAAATCTAGAAGTTTCTGTGTGGTAATATGATCTATATAATCCTTTTTAAAATAGGAATATTTAAAATGTAATCATTCAATATATATTTAGGATTTACTCCCTCTTTAAGTGTGCTTCTAAAGCTCGGTCTTACCATGCTAAAGCCCTTTCAATTTCTTACAGCCTCGACATTTCTTCTGCATCTGTTGATATCATCAGACTGTAAAACTTAGAAGAAGGAAGCTCCATTTCCAAGTCCAGAGAAGAGTGATTATAAATTCAATATGCCAGCAGAGAAATTCAGACAGAGGTCAAGTATCCTGTATCCTATTAGTATGTGGGGCTACTATAAGTCTTCCAGATTTTTCTAAGTCATCCCAGTTCAGCTTTATGAGAACTTTTGGACACATCTGTTTTTAGGTTTAAATTTTAAAAATGCAGCTTCCAAAAAATGATTTTTACAAATCACGCGCTGTAGCAACCAACTTTGAGGGAAAATAGATTTGTTCCAGAATACACTAGTCTAACAAAATTCTGTTCATACTGAAATGAGCTCCACATCTCCAGGCAACTTCATAGGAGTGAAAGTTTTAGTAGATTATAGAAAGCTGGGCTGGGAGCTGATGGAAAGGACATTTCAACTTGGCAATCACTGAGAAACTGCTCTTTCAAACATTTTGAAATCAGTGGCAAAACTAATTGATTATAGTCAACAAAGGCATCAACTTTGCTCCATATGATAACCTTTATTTAAAAAAAAAAAAAAAAGTTAAATTCAGACATGAAGAGCAAAGAATGGGAAATTGTCTATATAGTCACCATGTTAAGTTTCCAAAGAGTTGAATGCTAAACACTTTCAATTTTGCTTGAAAGTACAACTAAGCAAAGAATTGACCTTAATGTTTAGACGCAGAATGCAAAATAGTATAAATAAATAGAAATTTAGACTAATCAACGTACTTCTTTTTTTCTTTCTTTTTCTTTTCTTTTCCTCTGGAATGAGTCCTGTACTCTACAGGCATACTAAAAAATGGACTGTATTTTTTAAAAATATTTTGTCTGTAGATTTCTTGGGACTGAACGCAACCATGTTCCATTTCTATTTAAAACAACAATAGCGTTCTTGGCATAACCTAAAACCATCACATTCACTCTGGGTCTCTTTTAGTAGAATATTACTGAAAATGACATTTTCAAGAGTGATTTTAATTAGAAAAAAGGGTAGTAAAGGTAGTTCAAAATTTGTTTCAAAGGCAGCAAGTCTCTGCGTAGTTTGTACTTACTCAGAATCACAGAATTACAGAATTGCAGGGGTTGGAAGGGACCTCAAGAGATCATCGAGTCCAACCCCCCTGCCAGAGCAGGTTCCCTACTGCAGGTTGCACAGGTAGGCATCCAGGCGGGTCTTGAATATCTCCAGGGAAGGAGACTCCACAACCTCCCTGGGCAGCCTGTTCCAGTGCTCCATCACCCGCACTGTGAAGAAGTTCTTCCGCATGTTGGTGCGGAACTTCCTGTGCTCCAGCTTAAGGCCGTTGCCCCTTGTCCTGTCCCCACTGACCACCGAAAAGAGGTTCCCCACCTCCATTTGCCTCCCGCAACTAAGATACTTGTAAACATGGATCAGGTCCCCTCTCAGCCTTCTTTTCTCCAGGCTGAACAGACCCAACTTACTGAGCCTCTCCTCATAGGGGAGATGCTCCAGGCCCTTTATCATCTTTGTGGCCCTCCGCTGGACTCTTTCCAGGAGGTCCCTGTCTTTCTTATACAGGGGAGCCCAGAACTGGATACAGTACTCCAGCTGAGGCCTGACCAGGGCAGAGTAGAGGGGAAGGATCACCTCCCTCGACCTGCTGGCAATACTCTTTTTAATGCACCCTAGGATCCCATTGGCCTTCTTAGCCACCAGGGCACACTGCTGGCTCATGGCCAACCTGTCATCTACCAGGACCCCCAGGTCCCTCTCTGTAGAGCTCCTCTCCAGCAGGTCGTCCCCCAGCCTGTACTGGTGCGTGCGGTTATTCCTCCCCAGGTGCAAGACTCTACACTTGCTTTTGTTAAACCTCATCAGGTTCCTCTCTGCCCATCTCTCCAGCCTGTGAGATGGATGGTGACCATCAATATGATGGTTCTGCCTGTGTAAACAAAACACATAACGTTGTCA
Organism: Penelope pileata; assembly: GCA_013396635.1. Taxonomy (NCBI): domain Eukaryota; kingdom Metazoa; phylum Chordata; class Aves; order Galliformes; family Cracidae; genus Penelope; species Penelope pileata. The sequence goes on along the minus strand of WBMW01005484.1, from coordinate 308,807 downwards.
CAGAGTGGAAATAAAAGTATCTTGGTTCTTCAAAGTTTAGCATTGTTTCATCAGGTTTTAAATGAAAGCCACTGCTGAAACTGAAATATGGAGTACTGTATCCAGTTCTGGGCTCCCCTGTATAAGAAAGACAGGGAACTCCTGGAAAGAGTCCAGCGGAGGGCCACAAAGATGATAAAGGGCGTGGAGCATCTCGCCTATGAGGAGAGGCTCAGTAAGCTGGGTCTGTTCAGCCTGGAGAAAAGAAGGCTGAGAGGGGACCTGATCCATGTTTATAAGTATCTTAGTTGCAGGAGGCAAGTGGAGGTGGGGAACCTCTTTTCGGTGGTCAGTGGGGACAGGACAAGGGGCAATGGCCTTAAGCTGGAGCACAGGAAGTTCAGCACCAACATGCAGAAGAACTTCTTCACAGTGCGGGTGACGGAGCACTGGAACAGGCTGCCCAGGGAGGTTGTGGAGTCTCCTTCCCTGGAGATATTCAAGACCCGCCTGGACGCCTACCTGTGCAACCTGCAGTAGGGAACCTGCTCTGGCAGGGGGGTTGGACTCGATGATCTCTTGAGGTCCCTTCCAACCCCTGCAATTCTGCAATTCTGTGATATTCTTCAGGTACCTTGGGGAGGGAGTCAAAAAAGAGAGGTAAAAGACATTTTAAAATAATTTTATACTTAAATGGTTTACTGTAAAAGGTACTAAAAATGATTTTTGAAGATTAAGAAATTTAATTTGTATGAAAAGTAGGCTAACATCTTCTTGTTTTTCCGTATCACAGTGTTACAGCAGTGACTTTCTTCCTTGAGAATGCAGTACCATGCTGGGAGCTAAGACCCAGGTCTGCTGCTTTTGTGTAGGGTTTGTACCCATGCTACACAGCAGTATCCTGGACTCTGCCACACTCCCAGACCAGGCTTCAAAAGGTAGAAATCTGTGTCATTCACATTAAACACTTTTCATCTTTATTTTTAATCCAGTATATCAGAGATCAGAGAGAAGGGAATTTCAGCTCCCTTCCTTTGGTAGCAAGGCAGGTTGGGAATCCTGCTTCCCAGAACAGAATCTCTATTTCTATAACAGGACACCCTTGTCCACTTTTGTGCTGTCAAAAGTGTAAATAAAAGTAAATAATAAGCATTCGTTATGTTAGTAACTGGGGGAGACATCTATAACTTGAGAGTTATTTGTAAAATGCTCACCCTCAGTGACAGACTCTGTCTGTCCGAAAGAGAAAGCCTAAGAGTGCTAATTTTTGAAAGCGTGGCTTATCTTTCCATAATGGAACAAAAAATGAAAAGAAGGAGAAAACTTGTTTCTGAAAAAGTATTTTCATTGCAATTGACATCTTTCATTCCACATAAATATATGGTATAGTTTTTAAGGAAAAATAAGACATATTTTTCTTGTAAACCAAAATAATTTTATGACTCCAAAAACAACCTTAGTATTAATATTGTCATCCAGCATACTCCAATTGAATATTCTCAGCCATTTTACTGTTTTACCTTGTGGTGCAATCACAGAAGCAATCCCAGGTAAAGTATTAAAGGTTTAATGATAGAGAACAAAAGATATCGTACTCACAATCGCGATCTCCCACCAAGATGAGGAACAGTCAGGTCCCACACAGCGGAGATCCTTTCCCCTCAGTGGCTGGCTCTTAAATAAGCCCAGGGTAGTCCCACCCTGGGTCCACCCCTCCTGGTCGCATGGAGGGGGGCACAGGTGTTCCTTAGGCCAGCCACTGCCCTTCACCAGGTGCTCAATCACTAATTCAGGCTGTGACTTCATGTTTCCCTTACATACCTTAAGATACAGTTTTTTCTGTTAGTAAATCACAGTGAATTTTATAGATAGTGTCAACTATGATTTTCATGTGAGTACAGAATTAAAGTGTTCAACTTTTTGGTAAACAGAGCATTAGAACAATAAAAAATCATATTTAGTTCCAATCCTTATTTTCAACATCCAGCAAAAATTTTTATTTTGGGGATCAAGTTTTTACCATACTTAGTAAAAGTACGTGCTTTTATGAAATGTTAATCAAAAAGCATGTCAGATTTGTCTGGAAGGCTATCTGTAGATCAAAGGACTAAGAAGAAAAGTAGGTTTTGGGGTTTTTTTTGTCAGCTATAGTTCTTGCTTCTTAATATAAATAACATTACTCCTGTTTTATATTTAAAACAAACATGCAGTGTTTTGACTTGTCAGTTTAATTGATTTCAATACATAAAAATACACATTGATTTCATAAGATAGGGATCAGGCCCAGAATATTTAATTCTTCATTAGATTTCACTGGATGCAGCTGGAACACATATCACTCTGTCGTAAAGTGTATTTAAGTCTGGCTTTCTGCTTCAGCTTCACCAGGGAGAAAAATCCCACACTGACTACATTTTAAATTATTTGACAAATATACATTGGGATTAAACCTGCCACAATTAGAGATGAACAAGTTTTAAAGTGAGTTGCACCAAACCATCAGAAAGTAATAAAAATTACTTATTCTCTAGGACAATCAATCTTTCTATTACTCACCAAAACCTGGACTTCGATGTCAGCTATCCAATAATGTATCTGTTATTTGTCAGGAAGCCCTGCCAGGAGCATTTCTTTTTCTTTGCAGATATAAATATGAAAAACAGACTTCAGACACATAGGGGTGTCATTTCTTTTCATGTCTGCAAAATGAATTTCTGTGTCTGGAAGGTCCTTTCTGCAAATGGTTTGTGCTCTTGTAAGGGGATTTCAGAAAGTTTTTAACAACTCTGAAGGTGGATAATGAGGGAGAGGCACTCCTTCTCCAGAGTTATGTTATATTTTCATGGACTGTGGCCATATGCCGGAGGACTTGATAATCATTTTTCTGAGCCCCCAAATAGTTTCTAGGGATTAAATACGAAATAATTCCTTTGAACAGATCATTTTACCCTGCAGTTAATTTTCCCATGAGACTTGTGAAATGAGACACTTAAAAATCTTGCCTTCTGATTATGAGAAAATATGATTGGAATAGTTCAATCCATTGTTTGAAACAATTCTCTGAAAATTGAACAATTTACTGAAGTCCTCATACTTTTCTGAACTTCATATTTTTATTATTGTTTAGAACCAAACCAATCCTTACCACTATTTCATGGTTTTCGTGCACAAAGACATTGTTGAAACCTTCAATTTGGGGTCAAAGTTTTGGGTGAGCTGGAGACAGTCCAGTAAACTGTATCTGAGGTGAACTTGGCAGTTTGCATGTGGTCACCGGTAGATCTGAACTTCACTGATCTTAGGACTACACAATAGATGTGAGCATGACAGTCGCTGCTACATGCTCAAAGGAAGTGTGAGTCTAGAGACCTTAGGAGAGCTTGTTCATTTGCAAGGTATGCTGCTGACCATGGTTATATTTTTCCTTGCAAACTATAGACGGCAAGGGCTTGAGTATCACCTTTACATTCATATGCTGGCATACATCTTGCAAGTGTTTTAGACCAGGTCAGCTAGCAGGGTCCCACACAATGAGGGACTACAATTAAGGGTACGTGATGATCTGCAGATTTGTTTGAGGAACATTAGGGAGGAAGCATTTGGCCATTGATGATGTGCCAGTTATCTCACGGAATTGGTTTGTCATCTAGCATAGAGGCTTTTGTCACCTACAAACTGTCATGGAGGGGTCCAGCATCCCTTGTAACCTCCAGGAGCACTGCTCAAGTCATGGAACATCTGGTCTTCTTCCTTACATCAAAAAGTAGCCTGCTAAATCTAACAAAATTTTGGGAAAGCTACATAGTTCCTCTACAAAATCATAATAATAATGCTCTTCTGGTGAAATATTTTTTGTGCATGGGGAGCAAAATCAAAGCCCCACTTCCCTCTCCTCCTTCATCTCTCCCTCCAAAAAAAAATGAAAAATAATTAGAAAAACAGAAGAAGGGGGAAAAAGATGTCTTTGTCAGCTAATGATGAATAACTCCAAAATATAGCTCAAGTCCCAAGTCAGTTGGTCAGCTGCACAGATCCAGCAGAAGCTTTCAGAAAGGTCTCAGAAAGATCTCATCTGAAGGGCCAGAGTTAGCAGTCTACTTGACTTTGCATTGCAAGCTGGAAAAGATTAAACTGATTCATTTTGTCACTTCTAATTTGTTCTATGGTTTAAATCGCCGATTCTAATGACTATTTGCATTTTTAGGAAGATGAGACAATTATAGTGATTGCTATCAAAAAGTCAGCCATTGGAAACATTTGCTATTCATGGTATTTGAGACATCATAATGTTTCTTCATACCAAGTATAGGAAATAACTGTGGTATCACAGATACCTTGATAAATAGTTGTTCATAAATGCTGATTTTTTTTGAAAAAAGTAACCACAGCAGCCACTAATTACAGAGAAATAATGGAATTGCCATATGGAGTGTTTTATTTGTATCATGATATAAATGTTAATTATATGCTGTCATTTACTGTATCTGAAGATGCATTAACTACCCTGCAATCAACAGCTGATTAAGAATGAGATGTATTGCCCATCCTTCTCAAGAACTGGAAGCAAATATAATTATTTGACAGTTCTGCCTCTTGATGTTGTGAGTGTAGAAAAGTTTTCTATTTAAATTATTCATTTCCTGAGAGACAGCCCATAGCATTTTGCATGTGTGTGTGGGCAGGACCTTCTCTGTTCTGCAGTTTGCAGTGGGATCTGCCTTTAAAAGGATCTTCCTTTGCTCCTCACTGATTTTTGTCCATCAGAATGAACTTGAATAATCATTTTTATCACAAATGTATGACCCTGAGCACTTCTGAGATTTTGGCAGCATCTTATCTGAGCTAACCCAATGTAGCATGTATGCCATTAGTCTTGTTAATGTTTTAATTAAAGCCTTTTCCTGTAAAAACAGGGCTCTCCAGACATCTTGTTATTCTGACATAAAATAGGAGTAAACAAAAGATGAATCAGGCCTATGACATTTGTCATTGTTATTGGCTAATACTGTGAGTATACTACTCTTCCTTTGTTAACTTTAATTCCAATCACTCCAAATAATATATATTTTTTTAAATTTGTATTTATCTTGGAAGAAGGTGGTAGGTTGTTACCTATTTTAGGGGTAAAACCGAACTACAAGAGTAACACTTTAACTCTATTTTAAAGAACATAAATGAATTTTAAAGGTGTTAAAGAAATCCAAAGGAGCAGTTCATAAATGAACTTTCATAACTCAAAGCATCTGGTTTATACCAAATGATCATATATGTCAATATACTCTTCAAATATCATTTATTTTGTTATAAGGGAAAAAGATTGCCATCATGAACAAATATATATATATTTTTTCACAGAGATTTTCAATTATTTCTCTATAGTGCTGGACCTGTTCTGAAGGATTGTGATGAACAAAGTTTGGCTGGGGAGCAAACAGAATAAAGGCATAGTGAGAAGCAGCGTGTTTGAGTTATTCTGTATAAGAACAGCTGAAAGAGCAAGATCTGTTCATTGAATAGCAGGCTACAGTCTAACACCTTTTGTAGTATATGTATTTTATAGGTTTGGCTCAAACAAGACAGACTATATTATAATCAGCTGTTTAAACAAGTAAATGGAATACACACTGAACCAATACACCTTGAGTTAAACCATTATTGCTTTCATAGTATTGTATTGACTTCATGTGTTGGGCCCTATGGACACAATGTGGATTTGTGACCATTTAGTGGAATATTTTTAAGACAGTGTAGAGTACAAACTCAAATCATAGTAGACACTAATGGGTTTTATACATAGTTCATACAGACAATTTTAAGAGACTGTTCCTACAATGACCATGTGATACAGTTTGATAGAAGCAACAAGCCAAGTTGTTCTAATTCCCCATTGCATTCAAGCTTCTAAACCTCACCTGAGAATTAGGAGAGTCCTATTGCATGAGAATTTTTGATGTTGTGAGTGCTGCTTTATTCTTCTGCCAGGAAATGTTAAAATTTATTATAAAAAAAAGATTTACTCTAGCTGTTTATTTCCCACAGCAGTGATAATATAACCTCCTACTCACCTACCTCATCTTGGATGAATTTCATTCTAGCTATCAAGGGACACATATATGGATGCTTATTCTTGAAGGCTTTTTCTAGTTGATGTATTTCTGGAGATTTCTTTTCTGCTTTTGGCCATTGTCATTGCTCATGTATGGTACATGACACACCAGCTATCCTTCTCACTGCCATCCCCAGAAAGCTCTTGGGATATTTGTTCTACTTTCTTTGTGCATTTAGGGGCTTGTTTCTTACCATCATGGTATAATGCTTATCAATGCATGTCAAATAAAATGACTGATGTCAAATTTATTCAAATGTGGGATTGGACAAATATGTTTTACTTCTGAATCAGAATGACTTGGTACTTACTGTTCATGCAAGATATTTTTTTTCCAATAGGAAGGTTATTACTGTTAATAACAACAGGATTGTGTTTTAGAAAGAAGGTGTTTTGATCAAGATTTAACACAGTAAAACTTTGCACCAGCTTGAGGCTGAACACAGCCAGAAGAGACTTTTTCTTCAGCTGCCTATTTGTCATGGCTTGGCAGGACCAGCAATAATGAAAAGTCGCTCTCCATTTAACTGCACTTTTCTCCAATTCCCTCACCACACCACTGCCTCAAAATGGAGGGAGTGGGGTGGGCAAAAGTGCCTGCATTGAGGGCTCTCTAGACAGAAGGAGATTTTCGAAGGTTCAGCCCTGCTGCAGTTATACATGGAGACACTTGTTATACATGTTAACACTTGTGTTTATTTTAATGCGGAGGAGATAAGAACCAAAAGATACTATATTCATGAATTTATTCTCCAGTAGTTTTGCTCATTGATATTGACAGGGAACTAAAATTATAGCCTCTTATCCCCAAGCACGTCTTTCTGGAGTTCAGTCTTAATTTACTGACAGAAACAGAGGCAACCATCCGCTTATTTGCTTCGTCTGCTCAGTGCCATTTCTACTCTGTTCCCTGTGTTTAATTTCTTTTTTATTGTATGTTGCTTCTTTTGTTTAAGGCTCCTGTCCCAGACATCTTCACAGGTGTTACCACAGTCTTTACTACATTCTTTATTACATCTGGTTATGGTTTCATGAGCTAATTGAGTGACTTTATGGATGACTGGAATGATGTCAAATTAGACAAGAAAAGAGAACTGTGAGCTAGCAAGGTAAGTAAAGAGAGCTGCAATAAAAGGAACAGAAACTACATTTTTCTGAGGACTTGCTTCACATCTGTTAAAAAGAACACTTTTAAAAATGGGCAGTTAAAGTTTTTGTTGTTTTTTTCTCTTTTAATATACGGCTACTTTAAATAATTTGATTGCCATAGATACGCTGTTGATCAACTTCGTAATCTTAAAGTGGCTAATTAGAACAAGATGAAAATTTACATTAATATATTAATACTTTCCAAAGAAAAGAGAATGTTATTTTTCTTGAAAAAGCATATTCTTCTCATTATTGTATTGGGAAAAAAAATGATTTAAGCAAATCAAATGAGAACAACTTATTTTTCACACCTCTATACAAAAGCCCAGCTCAAAACTAAAAAAAGAAAAAAGAAAAAAAAAAAACTGCTGAAAATGTCTTCTTTAAGTGCCTAAAAAAACCCCCTAGAAGCAATGATAGTCCTCTTGTGACCTGCTGCTGAGATGATAATGGTATTTGAAGCATTGTTTTCATGAACAGAGCCTGCCTAGACAATGCGTCATTGGTTCATTGTAATTTCATCACGTGTTAGAAACTTAACTCCTGGGGCAGCCTGAGGCACAGTGTGGTCACGTTAAACAGATCAACCTTTTGCATGCAAGTATACTACACAAGGATGTAGAATAAGCCACACATAAACTTTCTTTCATACAGCAATAGGCTATTGGTCATTTTCAGATGCCATCCCAAATTCGTACCCAGTCTATATATCTATGCTTTAAAATGGTCTACAGTAATTTTTCCCTGTCCCTAGATAGCACTGTTAGTCCTAGGATTGTGAGACCAGGACTCAGCATCTCTGCTGACAAGGATTGCAGGAAAGATGTTAAATTGTGGTTTTACTGCTTTCTGTGTCATGTTTTATTTGGTTTTCAATTCAAACAACACTATTCTGGAGTAACAAAGGTACAGAGACCTTCACAGTGACTGCTGTCTCTGATGTCTGTGTTTTTCTGAACATGCAGAGAACTAAAAATCTGAGTTCCTCACCATCTATACAGTATTAAATGGTGAAAGCAGCTGTCCTTTGTAAGGAATGGACACATCTTTCCTTCCTGTGTAAAGGAAGATATTCTTCAGTGGGAAATCATGGAAGTATTTTGTTCCTGTGCAGGGAAACTGCTTAAATGTAATGTAAAAAAAGGTACACTGGCTCTGCAAGAGCAGACATTCTGTCTGCAACAGACCTTAAAACAAATGTCTCACACCATGCTAACAGGTCCTTCTAGGTATGGACAAGCCAGATAGAAAAATCTTTCCACGTCTAATAAATATAGAACTGGGATATATTTACAAACTCTGCAGATGAATTCAAGCCACTATGAGTTCTTCAGAAAGTGGGTACTTTACAAAAGAACGGCGAACATCACAGAATCACAGAATGGTTGAGGTAGGAAGGGACCTCTGTAGGTTACCTTGTCCAATACTACTGCTCAGCTGAGGCCACGGCTTTTGAATATCTCTAATATTAACGTATGTGTTAACAGACACTTGAAATTTTTGAAGTCTGGATTTTGTATGCAGATGGTATTTTCTGGAAGAGGGCCCAGAATGCAGCCCGTGGTGGATTACATGTCTGAGTGTCTGCAGCTCTAGATGTGAGGTATCTCCAAGAAAGCCTAGTCTGTATTGCTTACAGTAGAGTACTCTATTGATTAAAAAGAGGAAAAGCTGGGATAGCATGATTTAACCCAAGCAAAATTGCTGACTGAAGCAATCTGTATTATATTCTGCACCTGCAGCACACCTCAGAAAACCATACTAAGTTCCAGGGTTCATCTGACTTCATGAGCTGCCAGTCACTGTTGTTCAATTTCTAGCATGGGCAAACCTAAGATAACAAATGGAGGTGTGTCACAGCTGGTTGTTTTTTTGTATACTTGGGAGTTTAATATGAATCTCTGAAGACTGACATAATCTTTATTTTCAAATGATATTTTCAAACTAAATTACAGAAAAAATAGCCAAGTAACAATATCTACTGATATGCATAAAATAAAGTAGTATAAGTGAATGAAGAGTAATGTGTGTGGTGCATTCCTGCTTAGCCTGCCACTGTCCTAGATCATACCTTCTATTTTACAAAAATGCATTTCTGTTTGAAATCTTAAAATGAAGGAAAAGATGCAATAAAGCTGTATTTTCAGATTGTGTCCCTTGATAAATGACAACATATCCTATTTTCAGATTGTTTTCTGCTTTTGTTTTGTTATATATTGTGTAAGACCAAAAATATTAAGTTAATGATGAAAGGATTTGCTCACGTACATGTAGGGCAAGGCAGATTCAGATATTATAAAGTCAGAAAGAACAATTGTTTTGACTTCCTACATAACACAAACCACATCATATATTTAAATTAATTCCCACTTGATACGACATGCACTTTTGAAAAGCCTTGAATTTTGTTTAAGTTTCTACTACTCAGTTACCCACTGTATCTCTTCAGAAAGATGTCCAGCGGTTAATTATGTGGAAAATAGATAAAGATCGGGTGTCCTGTTTCTGTAGTTATGTTTCTTCACTTTCCAGCCACCTGAACTTGCATTTTCTCTGACTGAAGAAATTTCAGCTGTCAAATATTTCTTCCCTAAACAGTTACTTGCATATTCTAAGTCAACTTTCTTTTCCTTTGATAAGCTAGTGCATTTAACTAAGAATTGTTTCTATATCAAAACGAAGTGAGTAGTTCCAAATGGACCTGCTGTTATGCGTGTGTAGTACTAAGTGAAACATGCTCGACTTACATCAAAGCTGACACCTTCCGTACTGCCCTGAGTTACATATTCAGATGCACAACCCCCTCCCTGGGATCATTTGCTTGCCCAAATGAACTGCAGATTGAGAGAGTTTTTCTTGGCAAACCACACTATTTCTTGATAGGTTCCGGTATCAAATACTATAATTCTGCTGACCTCTATAGTTTCTATCATTTACATTTTAGACTGAACAAGTATAATTGTTACTATATAACTTAAAATTTTTCATATTATCCATATCACCATTTGTTGTCTTGTTTAGCTCTTATTACTGTCACTTTAACTTCCTGTCAAAAGAGTGATGTTTTCTAGCTGGTGCAGCATTTTTTCCCCATTTCAAGACTGAGTTTGAAATGTAGCAAAACACTGTCAAACAGATGTTTACGAGAGTCTTTTTATGTCCCTGTTCTTCCTTATAGTTGTACTCCATCTTGTGAAACCACTGCTCTTAAACAGCAGAAGTGTGCAGGTGTGTATGTTCATGTGAAGAATAAATACACACATTTTCTCTCTTGATGTTAAGTGTGGGCAAGTCATGATCACTTGAACTTAATCACCTTTCAGCTCTATGATCCCTTCCTCTAGCTCTGTCAGGATAACACCTAATGTTATTTTTCTCTTGTTGAGGATAATGTCCCTTGGACTGCTTAGGAATAGCACTGTAAGTACATCCTCTTCAGTGGATATAAGTGTTGGATAACACTGAAGAAAACATTTTCAGTTCAGCTTTTAAAAATTTTCTCCATTTCATCTTATATGATGCAAAATCGTATATCATAAATTAATATCACTGTGCAAGTACACAGAATATGTTATCAATTAGTGGTTAAGGTGGCCACAGTTTGGGACAAAGTGCCTTCACACCACTGAGCACCTAGCTGTCTGTCTTGTTATCTATTGGTATATCAGCCTTGGCCAGTTGCCCTCTTTCAGTATATGATAAACCAGTCTATTTTGTTGGGTGAATGGTCACACAAAGCATACATAATGCCTTGTAAATTTAATTCAGAGCAAACCCATTCTTCAAATATATATGACTTAGTTAATTAAAATATTACTGTAGAGCAAAACAAATATTTTTCTATTTTTTCAGGCAGTGAAATATTAGTTTTTTGTTCAGTCATATCTCACAGATTTTTCAACCAAATTGTTTTGTAGAAATATGTCACTGCCACTGTAAAAAATGTAGTCAGTTTTAATACAAAACAGAAAACATTAACAGGCAACAACACTAATCACTACCATATTGTGAAACTGTTGTTAGCTTCAAGCAAATTCCTAGTGATCAGTGCTCCTGATCACTATTAAGCTGCTGTCTGTATTCCATTTTCTTTCCATTTTGAAAATTACAATGCTTTTATTTTCCAATTATTTTCAAGAAATTCTGCATTAACAGATTTATCGAGGCTGGCTTATAAATTCACACTGGACACACTATTTGAACAAGAGCACTAGAGCAAGCTTGCACTTGTGTAAGTTTCTCCCTATAGATCTATGTAAATTTACATCAACCAAGCTTCTATGCTTATGTAATGTTATCAATAGGTCTCAACACTTTCCATAATTTATGCAAAATAAGATTATAAAAGATTATTCCTCCTTAAGATGTGGCACTTATAAACAATTGTTTCGTGCAGTTAAGTTTGATCCATCTAGATAAGAGGGATTTGTATTGCTCATGGGTGAAATTATATGGCCTAATGAACATCTTGTTGACTTCTTGGGACTGTCAGGCCAGAAAAAAGAAAATGGGTGACTACTCCTCAAATTCTGAAATTTCAAGGAAGTGAAATTATAACAGGTATCTGGAGCTACAGGAATACCATTCACAGAAGGGATCTCTATGAAAAGATTATCCAGCTCTGAATTTCTTTTCCCATATTATCTACAAAGAGACATGAAATAAAAGATGTTTTTTTTTTCTCAAACAACATTCACTCTCTGCATCCTTAATCCCATGTTTTTGTTGGGTACTTGATAGAATAGGTGAGCACAGTTGGGTTTGATTGTGAGATGGACAGAATCAATAAAGTGTGTTTTTTCTTTGTACATCTAGATAGTATATTGTGGGCTTCAGATGTCAAATTTACTGTCTGAATATAATAAACTAGTACAATTAAGTGTGTGAATCTTATAGCTTGTACGCTTGAGCTGGTGAAAATTCACTTTACCTCTATTTCATGTTAATGCATAAACAAAGATATTAAAGTCACAAGCATGAAGCATTTATTTCAGTACTAAAACAAAGAAACATTTTTTTGAAATTATGATATTCTGGATTAGAGTAAAATGTCTTCTATTTTATATGCTATTTGCAAACACTAAATTGACTAGTTTGGAAGAGAATAATTCAAAACAGTAACCAAAATATTAATTTGAAACTAACTTCAAAGCTTTTTCAAATTCACAACAGTATATTAACTTAAACAAATATATTTATATATATTAACCAACAAAAGAAAAAAAAAACAAAACAAAAAAAACACAGAATAGTAAAGAGTTATGAAACGTGCTTTGTTTGTACTTTGTTTTGTTTTGTGGTATTTCTAAAAGTTAAAATCAAGAACTCTTCAAACTCTCCCAGAAAAACAAACAAACAAAACATTTAAATATTTCTTGGAAGATTTTTGTTTTTTCTTTCTCTGTCATAAGAATTCCAAGTAAGTGCAAAGTAGTTTAGACAGCTAGTCAAAATGGACTAAATCTTAGATTATATAAAGTTGGGATACTACTATTTACGACAATGTTTTCATTTAGAATATACTAAACTTTTAACATCAGTTAAATTACTTGAGATAAGTCAATCCTGAATTCCTCTTTTCTTTCTTTTTTTCAGCATCAGTAATGTTAACAGAAAATTTGCAGTGTATTAATATAATACTCTGAATATGATGATGAATATTATAGTTTGGATTCTGAATCTACATTAGGGCTATGGTTCCATTTTTTTTTTTGCTTTGGTTCCATTTTCCTTCTTTTCAGGTTCATATGTTATCCACAGAAATATTCCACACCTGTTACATGTACATATTTTACACCTATACACGTGTATGTTATACTTATTGACATTCATTTACATTTACGTGTACAGTTATATACATTATGTGAACATACATGTTTACATACATATATACATCTGCATATACATACACATGTGGCCCTATGTTTAATGTTTCTTTAAAAATGCAACAAGAAATAAAATATATATGTTTAGATTAATGGTAGCCAAAAAGCTTAAAAATAAACCTATGTTCATATTTTCCTCTTTGAACATTTCTTTGAAATAGCTGGAACAATTAACATCAGGGAATATAGACAATGAGAATCCTTAATGCATGGAATTTTCTTGTATTTTGACATTTGTTTTCATTCTAAATTGTGATGGAAAGCATGGAAGTTTCCAAAAATTTTTCTCTGAAACATAACACTCTGTGGCTTCCAATATAAGCTAACTCTTTCACTACAGCTGAAATGAATATTTCTGAATTGAAATGATCAATTTATTTTTTAAGTTGGCTGATTAATCTTAAGAAAAATAGTTTTAACTTCATTCATCATTAAACTCATCCCGTTAAGTGCTGTTTCATCAACATTTGCTCTCCCATGAAGTCTATAGCATGTAATGCTGCCCTTGGGCCAGGCTTCTCAGCCAAATTCTTCACCTAAGATGCATCACATCAGTCTAGTACAAGGGAAGAGCAAAACACCTGGCAAAAGATGTGGCCAGAAAAACCTTACGGAAGCCTATGCTACAGTGCAAGTATTATATAATAATTAAAACAAACAGAAACAAAAACAAAAATGCACCACTCAAACCAAAATGGTTTCATGGCTGTAAGACAGGTGCTGATCACAGGGTGAAATGCATCTGTCACTGAAATGTTGAAACAAGATGTTTTAAGAAGTTTAGCATGTGTCTCTGTGTGTATGTAGGAGGAGAGGACACTGTGTAACAGCAAGTGTGTGGATAATTAATGGATGATGGTAATACAAGAGAAAAAAATAACACAAATTGCTACTTAGTACCCTCAGGCTTACATAGAAAACAGATAGAAGCAGATTGCATAGGGTAGGCAGAAGAAAGATTAGTGTGCATGAAGGAATAATTGAAAGCTGTATCCATGTGAGTGTATTGTTTTTAATTATTTAATGACAGAAAACCTGTACATAGAACAAAACAGCTAATCTTTATTCTGACAAGCCCTCAGGTCCATTAGACCTATTGAGGATGTAAAGAGGATTGATAAAGAGGTAGACAGAATCAAGAAGGATACAAATGTTGTCTTCAGTGTTCATTAACAGTATAAACTGTGCAGAGATTTCATAAATTAGACTAAATGTCTAATTCAGCTATATTTAGCTGGTACTGATGCATGTTTTAGTGTGATATAGGATAGTAATAGCAGTCATTTAAAACTATAAAAAGGCTTCAGTGATAGTTCCTCTCCCCTTTTGTCTCCGGCTATTATCTTTCTATTGAAGAAATGAGACAGATGCATTCTCTGAAACCATTCTCAAGAGGGATACCACATCACAAATATTCTAGTTTTTAATAAAATTACAATCTCGATGACTGACATCATGATAAAATTGACCTAGACAAATAAATATACAAATCTCCTAAGGAATAATAATGAAGTGAATGAGCAAGTAAAAATGAAAGTCAAAAATGAAGAAAGAAAAAATTTAGGTGAAAAATATTCTTTTTTTCCTCCCAGCTCAGGTATTTTTCATAGTTCACATGACAAAGCGCATCTGAGTTATCCCTCAATATTTTGTTAATTCTGAAGCTGAAGCATGGAAATATCTGTAGCTCTGAATGTTACAGTTAGGTCGTTTACTAGATGTGAAACAAATCCAATGAGAAAATTGAAAAGTGGCCTATTTGGATCAAGTGGCAGACAAGACAAGACCCATTGCGATCTGTACACCCTGCCACTACATGATTCCTCCAAGTGTCAATGTATCATGCACCAAATTGTGACTGGTCCTTTTTAACAGCCAGAAAGGCTTCTCATGCTAACAGAGGAGTACAACACAACCAGAGTGAGGACCTTGGGTACATGGACAAATCTCTCCAATTCCTTTTAAGTCTTCTGAAGCTAGCAATCATTAGCATACAAATAATTAGAGAGCCGATACCATCTTAGACTTTAAAAACTCCTTCGACTTTTGTCTGTCATGCGGCACTTAGTTGTATCACATATATTCACTGGAGCTAGCACAAGGTATGACTGCAGTGATTTATATTTCTCACACTGCAGAGTAAAGATTAGAAAAGCAGATGTGAAGAGCCTCAGACAAATCTGGTTGTGCTGAATTTTACAAAGAGCAGAAAGAAATCTGCATCTCACTATGATTAAACTCAGCAGGAAGAGTCACAATAAATTGTGTTAAATCAAGCATGACATTACAAATTCTTAATGCAAATCAAACAAATTTAGAAATGATTTTTCATGGGTAGGCATATAAAATACAGAATGGACAGAAATACAGGGAGAAAGAAAGAATGTTGCAATGACCCATATAAGGTGTCTACATTTTTATCATTTGCTGGATTTATTAAAGAATAAATATATTAAACTGGTTTTGTTTGCTTATATAAGTGATTTTAGGGACCTTTCCCTGCTGAGTCAATGGCACTGGAAACAGTGCTGTTTGTCAAGGTGGCAATATTACTGTTGCCTGCTGAATGCTCCTGAATGCTACTGTAGGTGTGGAAGATGAAAAACCATATAGTTTGTGCAACCTAGCATACTTTATTTGTGATGTAAATGCCCAAGCATCCAGTGCACGAAAGGTAGAAAATGGCTGGGGAAAAAAAAAAGCCATACCTGTCAGTTTATCAATTTCTTAAACTCAAGGAGCACAAAGATCATTATAAGGCAAAAACTGAAATTAAAGAATAATAAAGACTCAAGATGTCTTGGGAAGGTATAGAAGGTATAACATAATGGATGTTAATTTAGTGATCATTCTAATGAGGAATTGAACTTGGTATGTATCAGAACAGCAAGATTAAAGGTCCGATCACAGCTACAGCACTGTTTAAGTTGTATCTTTTCTTTTTTAATGCCCCTATTGAAAAACAGAGGCAAAGAAAGACAAATATCACAGAAATTGAAAAACTGGGCACTAGCCTGCTAAGTATTGTGTGCTTTATTAATCTGGAGTACCAAGTGCTTAAAAACCTATAGAAGAGAATCCAGAGGATAGTGTTTTGTCTGGACCTTGTGAACGCATACAACATTTCTCATGTTGATCGTTCTGTTCACATTTCTGAGCTGAATATTTACCACAACTTATGTGTGTATTGCTCAATGTTAATTATACTGTCAAAAGAGACATGGCTTTTCAGAAATGGAACTGCATTTCTTAGCATTTCTAGTGTGTACACTTTTCTTTCTTGGTATCAGCAATTTATTTTTCTTATCTTCATATTCGGTACATATGATAAATATATGAAATATTATTTTGTTTTTATAGAATCACAGAATCTTCAAGGCTGGAAAAGACCTCCAAGGTCATCTAGTCCAACTGTCCACATACCACCAAGGTTACCCGCTAAACCATGTCCCTCAGTTCCACATCCAGATGTACTTTGAACGCCTCCAGGGACGGTTACTCAACCACCTCCCTGGGCAGCCTACTTCAGTGCCTGACCACTCTCTCAGAGAAGTTTTTCCTACTATCTAACCTGAACCTCCCCTGGCACAACTTGAGGGCATTCCCTCTAGTCCTATCACTGGCTACCTGGGAGAAGAGGCCGACCTCCGCCTCACCACAACCTCTTTTCAGGTAGTTGTAGAGTGCAAAAAGGTCTCCCCTGAGCCTCCTCTTCTCCAGATTGAACAATCCCAGCTCCCTCACCATCTTTGTTGCCCTCCTCTGGGCATGCTTCAGGACCTCAATATCTTTCTTTTGTAGTGAGGGGCCCAAAACTGAATGCAGTATTCAAGGTGCAGCCTCATCAGAGCTAAGTACAAAAGGATGATCACCTCCCTGGTCTGGCTGGCCACACTATTTCTGATGCAGGCCAGGATGCTGTTGGCCCTCTTGGCCACGTGGGCACACTGCCAGCTCATGTTCAGCTAAGCATCAACTAGCACCCCCAGGTCCTTCTCCTCGGCACAGTCTTCCAGCCACTCTGCCCTAAGCCTAGAGCACTGCGTGGGGTTATTGTGACCAAAGTGCAGGACTTGGCACTTGGTCTTGTTGAACCTTGTCCCATTGGCCTCAGCCGAGCAATCCAGCCTGTCTAGGCTCTGTAGGGCCTTCCTACCCTCAGACAGATTAACACGTCCTCCCAACTTGGTGTCATCTGCAAACTTACTGAGAGTGCACTCAGTCACCTCATTCAGATCATCAATAAAGGTATTTTGGATAAGTCATTCCCTGACTATTGTATATCAGTTTTCCTTGAACACCTGTAAGCTATATTTAAATTCCTGGAACGTGTGTCCTACCCCCTACTGAGAAAGCTTACCTTTCTGAGTACTGGCAGTAAAGAGAAACCAAGGAACAACATACTCCAGATCACCTCTGAAAATCCTTCAGAATCTTGTATCTCTGTATTTTTGAAAGATACCATGGCATTACAGCCCTGCTGGAAATCATGAATGTAAATTACTTCATATAAAAAAAAGCAATATATTATTTAGCATATTTTCAAATAGCTTACTTCAAAGAAGAGAACATTAATAAACATCAGGGAATTTAAAGCAGCGGCGGTGGTGGTAGAAAGCAGGGAAGAGTTATGCCTTCAGCTGAAATATCTGCTACTCTGCCGATGAAATGCCAATCAGCAGCAAATGTGCAAAGCTTGATTGAGTGATGATACAGGAGTGCAGGGAACACAGTCCTAAAGTAAAAGTTACAAACTGCAGGAATATGCCTGCCATGACCCTACATTTCCTCAGTTGTTCAGTGGGGTCAAACTATCATAGCACATGTTCCTCAGATTACAGCAAAATATGAATTAATCATAAAGAGTCTTGCGTTTAGCTCCTAATTTAGCAATGCAAACCACACTACAGTTTGAGCAAGAATTTATTTTGAAATTTGTTAGGAAATATATTGTTGATATTTTTAATTGCATGTCTCTGTGAATGAGTATATATCAGGCGTCAACAGACAAGTGCTGATTAGACTGACACTCTATCTACAATAGGTTTATATATATTATTTTTCCCCCGTCTGCAGCATCCCACCTCTTCACCTCATCATTTCTCAGTTCTGTACAGATTTCACTTTCCTCAGTGGCCTCACAACCAAAACCCTGACCTTTCCCATCTGTGTCTCTTTCTTTCTGGCCCTTTGGCTTTGAGAGCTGTCTCCCACCACAAAATGACACTTTTAAATTGATCTTTTTCAATCAGCTTTCCAAATAGGTTAGATGTGCCACTCGTAGCCTCTGTTAGCCTAACCTTCTGCTCCATCAAACTCTACGTCCCTCAAGGTTTTAAATACTCTCATACTGTGGTTTATTATTTTTGAAAGCAACATGAAATTGCAGCAGGACCCAGCAGAGTCAGTCTGAGATAATCAACCAAAAGCTGTTTCAGAGGGGTTCTTGAGAGAGCTTCTATCTCACATCTGTGCAATGCGATTCCAACTAAACAGAAAACTTTTTCCTATAAATGTAAGATGTCAGAAGACAGACCTTCTATCCTTTTACAGTTTATTTTCAGCTACGTCCTTGTTCTTTTCTGCTGTTCTTGTTTTTCATTTTTTCTTTTCTTCATACTCCATTTGTCAAATTAGTCTTCTTGCACAGTTACCAGACCACTGCTCTGTAATTGCCATCACAGTAAGTGCATAAGGCCCAGCCAAAGCTACAGCATGAACATACAACCCTGTACACATGTGGTGAGTCTGTGCTGGGATGCCCCAGCAGTTCATGTCTTCCTGAGGAAGACCTCTGGTGCCTGCTGGCAGTGCACTGGCCGTGACCGCTGTGCTAAGTAAGAGGATGCTGTTCATCATTGTGACAGGTCTGTTCCCTCTGCCAGCACTGTCACTTGGCTCAGGAAGGAAAACTGAGGGGTTGTCAGGAGCAGTGGTAATGCAGGTATCCAGATCTAGCAGATCTGGTAAATGCATTACTTTGACTAGAAATTTTGTAAAAGCACTTTCATAATGAGAATACAATAGAGCAATGTCGCTTGGCCAGCCCACAGGCTGAAGCTGTTCTCAGTCAGATTCCAACATAAAACACAATTATAACTTAAAANAAAAAAAAAAAAAAAAGCGCCTAATTATGCTACTTTTTTGCATGAAAAAAAAAAGGGGGAAAAATGTTCCCAGGAAAAATATGTCTTTGCTGAGCATCTTCCTTATCTCCTGAGTGGGATTCTTCCCTTCAAACTGGCCATTGCCCTGGCATTGCCCTGACTGAGAGGGTGCTCACAGCTTTTGAAACCATGCACAAGAGACAGCTAGGCCGGTACAGCACTTGGTTCCCTCCCCTGTGAAGCAAGCTTCAGGATGAAGTACTTACATTTTGTGCTTTTTCAAACTTCAACAATAATAACATTCATCAATAGATCTTCAACAATAATAATTCTGCAGTAGAATTTTCTTTAGTGCTGACTACTGGTTTTTGTGGCCAAGGACTAGAATAGAATGAAGCCCTCTGGGTCACTCTTGCTTTAAAGAAGATGCCATTGTTAGAATTCTCCTGGAAAAATGTCTGTCAGGAAGATCTCTTTCTTGAATAACCAAATACCTCAGCATCCAAATTTTGACTTGCCTAGAAAGACTTGCAGAATTGTTTCTGAATTTATATAATATACACTAACGATATATGAATATATTGGAAGTGCATGTTTTTTTGAGTATTTCAGAGCTTATCAAATTTCAAAGATACAAATTCTCCTTCAAACAGGAAACTGAACTGTACAGACTTCCCCAGGATAATAAAAATTTTTCCAAACAATATTTGAAATACACAGCCATTCAAATTGAAGGCAAGAAATTGAAGGCTGAACTAGGACCTGCTGGTCAAACTGGAGAGCAAGAAGAAAATGCACAGGCAGTGGAAGCAGGGGCAGGTACAGTGGGAAGAGTATTAGGGTGTTGCTAGGCTCTGTAGGCATGGGGTCAAGGAAGCCAAGGCCCAACAGGAACTAAACAGGAAGAGCAAGAAAGGCTTCTGCAGGTACCTCAATCAGAAAAGGAAAGTCCAAGAGGGTATGCCCCCCTAGTGAGTAGTACATGTGGGCTGGTAACAGTGGGCTGAAGAAGGCTGAAGTACTCAACAAATTTTTGCATCAGTCTTCTCTGGCAACTGCTCATCTCACAGCCCTCAAAAGGAGGGGATTGGGGATGTAATGTCCCTCCTGCTGTAAGTGAAGATCAGGTTCACGACCATGTGAGGAACCATGTGACGATTCATATCTCATTCCTGATGAGATACATGCCAGAGCCCTGAGGGAACTGGCTGATGTAGTCGCCAAGCCACTGTCAATGACATTAGAGAAGTCATAGCAATCAAGTGAAGTTCCTGGTGACAGGAAAAAAGCAATGTCACACCTGTTTTTAAGAAGGGTAGCAAAGATGATCTGGGGAACTACCGACCTGCCAGCCTCACTTCTGTGCCAGGGAAGATCATGGAGCAGATCCTCCTGGAAGCTATGCAAAGGCACATGGAAAGCAGGGAGTCGATATGAGACAATCAGCGTGGCTTCACCAAGGGCAAATCCTGCCTGACCAACCTAGTGGCCTTCTATGATGGCTTAACTGCATCAGTGGACAAGGTAAAAGCCACTGATATCATCTATCTGGACTTCAGTAAGGCCTTTGGCATGGTCCCCACAACATCCTTCTCCCCGATTTGGAAAGATATGGATTTGATGGGTGGACTAGGAACTGCCTGCAGGATCAAACCCACACAGTGGTGGTCGATAACTCAGTGTCTGGGTGGAGCTCAGTGATGAGTGGTGTCCCTCAGGGTTCGGTGCTGGGACCGCTGCCCTTCAATATCTTAATTAAAGACATTGACAGTGAGATTGAGTTCACCCTCAGCAAGTTTGCAGATGACACCAAGCTGTGTGGTGTAGTTGACACGTTTGAGGGATGGGATGCCATCCAAACAGACCTAGACAGGCTTGAGCAGTGGGCCCAGAAGAACCTCATGAGGTACAACAAAGCCAAGGTCTTGCACCTGGGTTGTAGCAACCCCCACTATCAATACAAGATGGGGGATGAAAGGATACAGCGAAGTCCTGCTGAAAAGGACTTCTGAGTACTGGTGGATGGCAAGCTGGACGTGAGCCAGCAATATGCCCTTGCAGCCCAGAAAGCCAACAGAATCCTGGGCTGCATCAAAAGCAGTGTGGCCAGCAGTGTGAGGGAGGTGATCCTGCCCCTCTGCTCTGCACTGGTGAGACCTCACCTGGAGTACTGCAACCAGATGTGGAGTCCTCAGCACAGGAGAGACATGGAGCTGTTGGAGCGCGTCCAGAGGAGGGCCACAAAAATGATCCAAAGGATGGAACAACTCTACTACAAGAACAGGCTAAGAGAGCTGGGGCTGTTCAGCCTGGAGAACAGAAGGCTGTGGGGAGATCTGATAGTGACTTTTCAGTATCTTAAGGGTGGCTACAAGAAAGAAGGGGACAGATTCTTTAGCAGGGTCTGTTGTGATAGGAAAAGGGGAAAATTTTTCAAACTAAAAGAGGGGAGATTTAGATTAGATTAAAGGAAAAAGTTTTTACAGTAAGGGTGGTGAAGCGCTGGACTAGGCTGCCCGTCCCTGGAGACATTCCTGGCCAGGACCAGGCTCTGAACAACCTGATCTAGCTGTAGATGTCCCAGTTCATTGCAGGGGTGTTGGACTAGATGACCTTTAAAGGTCCCTTCCAACTCTAAGGATTCTATGACTCAAAAAATGCCAATCACAGTTTTTTTTTTTTTTTTTTTCCATCTCCCTGTTTCCATAGGGTAGAACACTGGCAGAAGAAGGCTTCAGTAATAAAAGGCTAAATATATTTTAGTCCCAAATGCAGTAGCCTTATCTGAAAGATAACTTTGTCTTGGGCAGCTTTATGGTAATGCTTCAAATTACTGTTGGCCCTAAAATAAGATGCCCAATTTTGTCTTTTGACTCCTGTGAACTCATTATGACACTAAACTTGTTTTTAGAGAACAATTCCAAAGATTTGTAGAATATGCTGGCCTTCATGTGCTCACTGCCCAGTAGGGAAAAAGTAAAACAAAACAAGAACTTCTAAGTTGCAAACAAGACACAAAGCAGTGCTTTCTTCTGATTAGTCTTCCAAACATATAAAGTGATATTTTCATTTCCAACTGAAATGAACTCTCATTGATGTTTACTTTTATTTTGGTGTACCTTGGTATTACTTTATCATGACTAAATACCTTGATAGGGAAGGTGTTGTCTTAAAAGATAATTTTAAAAAAGCAAAAGAAAAAAAAATTAATAAAAATCATTTATTTTGAGGATCATTGCCAGGCTATCTATTTATAATTATAGATATCATATATTATAATATATAATTTAACATATTATATATTATAATTTGTAGAAGTTTTAAGTTTAGGTCAGTTTTAATATGAATAACAACATATTGTATTTAAACCTAATGGTTTCAAAGTTATATATACAAAGAAGCATGGAATGGAATATACCTCAGGACAAGATGTATAACAATACACAGAAGAAGATTTTACACAATATATCATTTACACAAAAATACTATTTAAAATATTTTTATATAATGTTCATTCAACCTTTTCTGTCCATGTAAAACCCACTGCAAATCTGGCTGCCTAAATGAACTAATGCAGATGGTAAATATTTTGACTGAGAGTGAAAATGGCCAAGCAATCCATAATTTCCTCTTCAGTTGTGAATCCTGTTCTTTGGATTTATAGAATAATGATCTCATAATCCAACTGGATTTTCTTGTGTTGAGAAATTTAATGATATACCCAATGTAGAGTCCTGCCAGAAGATCTGGGGGAAAATTCAACAAGAGAAGTATCCAGGACTTATTCTCAGACTACTCCCCATGCAGAAATATACAAAGTAGCTCCTGGGAGATCTGCTAGTTCTCAGAGCCATGTTCCCTTGATTTCCCCTCCTAAATGTGAGATGCAGTTTCACAGGGCAGTAGTCCAATTTCTCTTTAAAGAATTACTTTTCCAGGCCTCCTGGAAATCAAATTGCTCATTAATTTTCAGTGAATAAGAATATGAAGGCAGTAGGTCTTAGTCTCTGTGTAACCAATGTCATTCTTATTGCCAAAATGGCAGAGAAGACAAAGTGGTTTCTTTTTCACTCTCCTTTTCCTTCTTCTATATAGATGTTTTTGTTTGTTTTCCATTGTGATTTTTCGTTTTGTTTTCTTGATTCGTTTGTTGGTTTTAACCATTTATGTCTGAATTCTTGTCTGAATGAGACAAACATAAAAATGTTTCAGAATTGTGAAAAATCTGCACTATATCCCCAAAAGCTCAAGACAACTCTGACAAACTTTCTACTTCTTCTGTGATATCTACTAATCTTTTTCAGTCTCAGTAATCTGGCAGATTTCAAGAAAAAGCTAGCGAAGAGAATTCACTCTATATGCCCCTGTTTAAAATTATCCTAATTCCTTAATGTTCAACAGTACTAGGATTTCAGAGCTAAGAAGAGAACATTTTGATGGTCTAGTAGGTACTTCTCCCCAAACGTTCCATGAATTTAAACTCCTTCATGGGAACAGCTATTGAATTACAACGAACAGCAGACATCTCTGGGAGCTCTGACTGTAGGTGAATAACCTTAATCTATTGCTAAAATAGAAATTAAAAACCTTGTCTTCAGTTTAACATTGCGGGTAAAGCTCTCTACACTTTCATTTCAGAGTCACAAAGGTAGCAAAAAGGCAATTTCCTTCTGTTGACACACAGGTTGGTCAAATTTCAACCTGGGAAATGGTTGGAACATTAGTCATAAGTAAAGAGCTATATAAAAAAGTGTTAAAACTGTGATCCAGCATTTGTCTTTCAAAGTCCTGTGATACTGAAATGGAAATAGCTCTTATCAAGCCCATGGTAAAGGAAAATTGGCAGATTCCTCTTTCAAGCTGGTGAAATCATAAGATGTACTAATTGTTCTGGTTTCAGCTGGGACAGAGTTGCTTTTTTCTTCATAGTGTCCAGTATGATTCTATGTCTTGCCTTTAGGAATAAAACTGTGTTGATAACGCACCAATGTTTTAGTTGTTGCTGAGCACAAGGCCAAGAGTGTTTCAACTCCTTTTACTGTCCTGCCAGCAAGGTGAGCTGAAGGGGTACAAGGAGTTGGGAGGGGACAGAACCAGGACAGATGACCAAAACTGGCCAAAGGGATGTTCCATACCATATGACATTATGAGAAAAAGCTTTAAAAATTGTGGGGAGTTGGCTTGCGGGGCAGACACTTCTCAGAGACTGTCTGGGCATCATTTGGAGTGGTAAGCAATTGCTTTGTGCATCACTTGTTTTGTAAATATATATGAGGGCTGCTTGGAAAGTAATGCCTCCTATTTTGCTATGTTGGTCAGAGGTGGATGTTGGTGGTATGGCAGTAGAGATTGAACTTTCCCACCAATATTCCATTCCATTTTGTTGCTGTGCAACAGATGGCAGCAGAGGAGCAGTGTGACAAACGGGCACCTAACATGAAAGTGCATATGAAGCAAAGGTGTGCCATTGAATTCCTCCATGTGGAAAAAAATGTACCTATTGACATTCATTGATGCTTGCTGATCGTTTCTGGAGACCAAACAATGTATGTGAGCACAGTGAGGCGGTGGATGATGTCTCAGCAAAAATACCATCATAGCAGCTGTAAAACGATGGGTCACCTCCACTGATGCAGATTTTTATGAGCGCAGCATGCAGGATGTTCATTGCTAGAAAAAATGGTGATGACTATGTTGAAAAACAGTGTTTTGTAGTTGAGAATTTACTCTATCAAATGGTACAGTTTTCACATTCAGAATAATTCCAGATCCTTACACTGTGACTGACAGTGTTTAGTTTGTTGGGCAAAGTTTCAGTGAACTGTCTTTCTTGCATTGCAGGTGTGAACAGCTTTACGTACAACTGCTTTTTCTACATATACAGAGAAACTGTTCTGAAAAACTGGATAGAGACTACTGTCTGTCTTGTGGAGACAATTCACTTCTACTTCTGCCCAGATGTCAGGAACAGGTTTACATAGCAATGCTGGAAATGGTGATTACTTCCCAAAGATGAGTTTAGAATATGTCCCATGAGATTTACAAACTTTTTAATGGTTTGTTCTTTAAAATATGTTGTGACATTGCTAGATGAACTGAAAAGGAGTCTAAATCTAGAGATTTAATTAAAAAAAAAGCCTCTTTTTAGCTTTTTTTTTGCTTATCTGTGCTACATGGCCACAAGTTGCGCCAGGGTAAATTTAGACTGGATATAAGGAAAAACTTTTTCTCTGAAAGAGTGGTCAGGCACTGGAATGGCCTGCCTAGGGAGGTGGTGGAGTCACCGTCCCTGCCGCTGTTCAAGAAGCGTCTGGACGAGGTGGTAAGGGATATGATTTAGTAGCTTAGTGGGTAGGGATGGTGATAGGAGGACGGTTGGACTAAATGATCTTGTAGGTCCTTTCCAACCTAGTGTTTCTATGATTCTATGATTCTACGTGAATAAAACATTATTGTTGAATGACCTAGTAATTATAAATGTCTGCAGCAATTGCATCACAGGAGATATGCTGAGAATTGCACAAAAGCTAGGTTTGTAAGTTCTATTTCACATGTTATTGATTGAACTTAGACATTACATTTTGTGCATTGATTCATATAATCATCCATAATAGACTTACTGAAGAGGAAACAGCAAAGGAAAGTTTTTGAAAATTCTTCTCTAAGATAATTCTGAGTTTTTCAACATAAGCACACCATAAAATCTGTGATACACACTTACATAAACTCATTTGTACACATACATGCCTCAAAAAATTTCACATGCAGACAAATTTTGAAAGTTTTCACCTCAACAATGAGTTATTTGTTTGTCTTTATTTCAGTTCATCAAAACCACAGCAGTGTAACTACTAGTCTGCTTATGTGTTTTTGATACTTTCTTCATTGACTCCTTGTGTTTTGACTCTACCATATTACCTTGTTGCCGAAAGAAGAACTTTCCAGCATCCTGCCTTCTCCAGTCAACTCTAATATGTCACAGTTTTCAAGTTTCATTAAAAAAAAAAAAAAGATAATACAGTCTCATACCCACAGAAAGAATATTTATGTTCTCATCAGCCAAGGTAGATGGTGGCATTTATGGTGGAGATAACCTTTACAACCTCTGGTTCCAGTACATTTGTCCTAGTTTCTAACAGAAGTTACGCTTCTCGTAGTGTCTAGTATGAATTTATCTTGTACCTCCGAGATACTGATAACATCCTGGCAGTGTTGAACGGAGCCGAGGACATAACTCACTTCCGCATTCCTCTGCCAGTGAAATAGTTAAGGGGGGCATAAGGAGCCGGGAACTGGGAGGGGACAGGACCAGGGCAGCTGACCCAAATTGACCAAAGAGCTATTCCATCCCATATAACATCATGTGATTGGTTGCTGCGTTTTCCGGGTTCCGTTCATTATGGAAGGGGGCTAGCCGGGAGGAAGGGTCACCAGTGGCTGTGAGCCCTTGCTCTGCGTATCCTCTTTATATAAATATATATATATATGTACTGTTATTTCTTTTGATCTCTTTACTATTTTAGTGAATAGCATTTATCTCAACCCACGCATTTTACTGCATATCTCTCTACTTCTCTCCCCCGTCCCATTTGGGGAGGGGGGAGAGTGAGTGAATAACTGTGTGGAACTCAGCTATCTGCTGATATAAACCATAACAACATTATACTGATATTACTTTATAAAGACAACTACTACTTCTAATTTAGTTTGTGGTTTACTAGAAAGAAATTTGAGTCAAAGAATCTTCAGAAAATTTTGCAGTCTGAACTATGTCTGTTGAAGTTGTCGTTTATGAAGGGAGATGTCTGGATAAGTTGAGAGACAGTAATAAGGGTTGTCCCTGGTAATTACCATAACCCTACAGGAAACTCCCACTCAGTTTGCAGTCCAGCTATGCTTCCTGGGACTTTGAACTCACTATTCTGATTTCCATTTATATTCTCTTTTATCTTCCCATATACTCGAGCTTTCACAGAATGACAGAATTGCAGAATGGTTGAAATTGGAAGGGACATCTGGGGATCATCTTGTCCAACCCTGCTCAAGCAAGGCCACAAGGAGCAGGTTGCCCAGTGCCATGTCCAGGCAGCTTTTGAAGGTCTCCAATGAGGAGACCCCAAAGCCTCTCTGGGCAACCTGTGGCACTGCTCCATCACCCACACAGCACAAAAGTTCTTCCTGGTGTTCAGAGGGAGCTTCCTGTGTTTCAGTTTGTGCCCAGTTAAGTTGTCCTCATGTCCTGGCACTTGTCAGCTGTCAAAGGAGTCTGGCTCTGTTCTCTTTGCAGTCTCCCTTCAGGTTTTTATAGACATTGATGGGATCCCCTCTGAGCCTTCTTTTCTCTGGGCTGAACTGTCTCAGCCTTTCCTCATAACAGAGTTGTACTAGTCACTTTATCATCTTCGTAATTCTTTGTTGGACTCTCTCCAATATGTCCACATTTCTCTTGTACCAGGGAGTCCAACAGTGGACACGGTATGAGAACTGTGTGGCCTCACCAGGACTGAGTAGAAGAGAACGATCATCTCCCTTAACTAGCTGGCAATGTTTTGTCTGATGCAGCCCAGGATAGCTGTTGCTTTAAGCCTTCTTATATATGCGAATTCCTCTGCACTGGAGAACAGCGCACTATTTTAAGTATATTCTCTTAAAATACACTTAGTTAAGGTCTGACATATTCCTGTGCATAACTAGGGCTTAGGAAAGAGGGTTTCAAGGACCCATGAGACTAGTGAGCAATTCATCTGTATAAAGGGAGAAGGCTATGGACGCAGCTTCACGTAAATCCATGGGAAGGTGAGCTGCTCTGTGGAGCTGCCATAAGCCAGATCCAGCCACTGACTTGGCAGGAATGGGCAACAGAGAGGACTGAGTCCATCCCAACACTGGAGGCCTCTGTTTTTTTTTTTTTTTCGGAGATTTTATTGGTAGGAGATTTTGAGTTAAAACCACACGGGAAGTGAGATTTGTCTTTTTTTTCTGACAAAAACTAAAATGGCACAGGCAGTATAATAACTTACTTTAATCTGTATTATCTGAATACTGGTCTAGAGAGGCCAGTTCCTAATGTTCCTTCAGAAATGACCTTTTAGAAACTCAACAATGGACAAGCATTGTGGAGAAACAAGTTCTCCCATAGAGTCAGTCATACAGAAAGACAGACTTTTTTGTCTCTTTGCGGGTAAAATTCACTTATGTCATTACAAAAAGAGGCAAAAGCAGCCAGCCTTATCTCAAGCCAAACTTTAAATCAAAGTATGATTTAAAAAATGCTAGGCAGTTCATAAAAATAAGTCCTTCAAACCTCAACTAAATTTTGTTAGAAATCTATACAACCCATATATATGGTTCTAAAAACACTGATTTGAGCAACTTTGTTAGTTTTTGAACCATTTGCCTTCAGATCTGCAATCATTAAATCTTAGTCCAAAGAAGTTTACTTGACATTCACTGATAGTATTAGCACAAGACATATTTCAAGAACAAAGCAAATTAACTAAGTTATCTGCAGACACTGGTTGAGATTTGGTTTTTTAAAAAGCCTGTCAGGTCTATGTAAATAATCAGCTCAAATTACCTAATAATTACCTAATAATACCTGACAGACTACCAAAAGAGTAGGAAAAGTAAGATAAGAGCATAAATAAATAAATAAATAAAAGAAAAAAAAAATTAGTGCATAGTTCAAAGATGGTCGATGACAGACAAAGTGTATCTGAGCGCTGTGAGGTGGTGGGGTGTACATTTCAGCAATGACAACAGTGATGTAAAAGACAAGCCACATTCCCGATGGCCATGCACATCTGTCACATGACAAAATGAAGAGCTCTCAATCTGTCCACCCATGCAAATCAGCTAATGATTGTGACTATGTTGAAAAATAGTGTTTTATAGCTGAGAATTTGCTCTATCAAATAGTGCTATTGTGCTCTTCGTATTAGTTTTTGTTTCTATGGAAATGAATAAGAGACATTACTTTCAGAGCAACCTATGTATATAGCATACATAGTATACACTTAGTTTATATATGATTGTAGATAGTCTATACTTAGTAAATATGTATATACTTTGCAGTATTTACTGGTTATTTTTCCATTGAGACAGTGCATTATTGTTCATAATTGAAAGGTAAGAGCACTGAAAATTCTCTCTGCAAACAACCAAAATTTGAAGTGTTAATTTATTTTTATGTCATGAAGAGGAATACCAAGTATTACATGATTCCATTCAGATCGTGTTACTGGAAATACAATAAAATAAAAAAGGTAACAAAAGGAAGAGGATTTGGAGTTAAGATCTGGCAATATTCATGCAACTATACAATACAGTACTTTGCTAAAATTTGTTATGAACAGACATGCTAAAAACATATTTTTAATTCAGGTTATGTACAGTGAACTTATGTGGCTTCACTGTAAACTTTGGCTTACAAAGAATGCTTTCCTATAGGCAGTTATCATGGATGTAGTAAACCATATTTCTGAAATTAGATTATTGCCATTAAGTGATGACATTGTAATATGTGAGTGAGACTATAGTAATCCACAAGTCATCTATGAACCTTGAGAATGTACAAACTGTACTTTAATTATGTATCTAGCCATAGATTTAAAAAATAAAAAAATAGAGAGATTCTGGGCATGTCATAATGTCATATGACAGTCTGTCTCATGCCCATGTTGCCAAGGTCTAACCTCCACTGTAACAGACTAGTCATGCCCACTCCTGAATAGCATTTGTCTCTAGGCATCTTCTCCAGGGAACACTCTGCAACCCTAAGACATAATTGTTAATTTAAAGGAGCTTTAGTTCAAAACATCTGATATCCATGTTACAATTCACTATTGGTCTGATAATATGAAACAGAAGGTATGCAATGCATACCCTTGAGGTCTGTTGGAGTGCTTGAAGGTACACACCTTGTTGAGACTGTGCTGGAGGACTGTGTACAGCAAGGAGGTCCCATCTTGGTGCATTTTCATCCATATGTCATGTTTCAGGAATTATCTGCCATCATTTCTGGGGATTATTTGAGAGGGAGCTTGAGTGGTCCAAAACACATACAATGAGCATGTTGAGAAACTAAACAATGTGGGACGCGCAGAGTTCAGTACTTAGACATGTTTATTCTCTTTTATTCTTGTAAGTTTAGAAGACTGAAGATATTTAAATACCATGGGTCAATAAGTGCATATGATAGTCCTTCCCCTCAAGGCTTCTTGGCCTTGAAAAACAATTTAAGTAAACATCAATCTTATGTAATAGAAACACATCAATATCTTAGCACACTGAATGGAAAGTTGGTAAATCACAAGTGAGTCAGTATGTAGTCTATCACAGCAATGAAATAATGCTGATGGCTGTATTTAAGGTGTTCTATGATAAAGAAAGAAAGGAAAAAAAAAAGGAGAAGGTGTTGCTTTAACACCCTTGCTTTAGTTAACAACATTTCAGGAGAGTGGGCAACACCAGTGCATGCACATTCTTCAGAAAATTGCGTGCTGTAACTGTATATTGATTTTAGAGTTGTAAAAGACTGAACAAAGAAGCAGTGCATGAAACAGGATATTGTAGACCCCTCAGAGGTCAATTGGAAAACGAACTGTAAAACAGCTGACTGTTAAAGGCTGTAAAAGTTGTCAGTACGAGAGTGAGTACCATAAAAGAGGAAGATTTATTAGAAATTATATAACAAATATTTGCCACATGGAAAAAAATAAAACTACAGATAAGGCTTGCTAGGGTCAAAAAGGGATGAGCCAACAGTGAAGTCTGAGCTTTAAGAGAATAGTGCAGGCAAATTAAAAGAAAGAAAAATCTTTCATTTACGACTTGCAATGTAATGCTGCAATTTAGAATCTAAGAGCTTTTGTGTGGCTGTATGTTAAATTTTTATTTTCCTTAAAATAACAAAACATGAAGTATATTTTGGAAAATTACTTGGCAACGTTCTTCCAAAGCATATAAAAGCATTCTTCACAGACTTACTGTGATATCTGTTTCAGTGTTCCATATGTGTTTCAGTTCACTCTCTCCTTCCTTCCTCCCCTTTTTTTTTTTTCAGAAATTCATCTTTCAATTACAAATGGAATAAAGAAGTAATGATATTTTATATGAATTCTTTGAGAGACAGAAGCAAATCAGTTTGTTAGTTGGCTATTTCAAGATCTAGAGTTTCTAGGAAGCATAACCGGAAACTCTGTGGTGACCTTGGCATCCTGTGTAACTGACTGACCTGAAAGCAGCTCAACAGAACCCAAGGGTCCTGGTGGACATCAGGCTGAGTAGGAGCCAGAAATGCATGCTTGTACTGATTGTGCTAACTGTATACTACCTTAGCAAAAGCATATCCAGCAGATCAAGGAAAGTGATTGTTGCTCTTTGCTCAGCTCCTGTGAGGTGTGATACAATCACATCCTGTCAAGTGTTAAAAATCCTGAATCACAGCAAGTATTTTCATACTCTAATCTCTTCTTCAAACCAATTCTTCATTTTATTTTGTGTAATTTTTTATAACTTCATGCAGCAGTTCATGTTCAAATACAATTGATATGAAATGAAGATTTAAAATCCACTCACTTTTCATCATATTATCGTTTTATGACTTCTGGGTTACTATGAGAAAACTTTTACCATACTATGATAAATTGTGCTAACGTGTGGTTCCCAATCTTTGTGGCCTCATTACTTTTATTATTCTGAAAGTTCTTACCATAGACACCAATATTTTAATGCAGTAGATTGAAGATAACCATATTATCATTTGAATATTTAAAAATACGCAGTCTTAGTTCCTGGAAATATCAGAAATACTCTCACCTGGTTTATTCCGAAACTGTTGTGTTTAACACAATAGAGCAAGTAATTACATTTAATTTTCAGTTATGATAATTGTCTGTATAACATGAGTGAATCCACTTTAGAAGCCTTAAGAACAATTAAGTGGTAAAGAATAGCATCAGCATGAAAATATGGTGAGAAAGGTTCAACATGACCAAGTGCTGGGTCCTGCACTTTGGTCACAACAATTCCTTGCAATGCTATAGGCTTGGAGCAGAGTGACTGGAAAGCTGCACAGTAGAAAAAGATCTGAGGGTATTAGTCAACAGGTGACTGATCATGAGCCAGCAGTGTGCCCAGGTGGACAAGAAGGCCAACAGCATCCTGGCTTGTATCAGAAATAGCACAGGACCAGGGAGGAACAGCAGTTATTGCTTTGTCTAATATCCTGCTTTAATTATTGTTGAAGATTTCTGGCATAAAAAACAGTAAAACATTCCTTTATAAGAATAATATCTTGACTTGATTGTGGGTTGGATTTTGATTTCAGGGTTCACTTCTTTCTACCACTGGGTTTATGATGTGTCAGATATCTTCCATGTGTCTAAGTTTCTCTGTATAATACAGAGAAATACAGGTAATAATAGTGATTTATTAATAAAATTCAGGGAAATTGTAGGCAAAATTTGGCATATAGAGTTTGGCTTGCTTTTACAAGCTTTTTTTTTTTTTTTTACTTTTTTGTTTTTTATAATAATTTACACTATATGTATGAACTCATTCTCATCAGCCTCTGGGGAGGTATTTTTTATAACGCCAATCCTCCAAATGGACAAACTCTGATGTAGAGATGTTAGTGCTGGCATTTCCACAAACTCACAAAGACACAGCAATCTGCTCTGAAAAGACACAGAGTATTCATGGTCCCAGTGGTTGTTTTGAGAACATCATTCTCCAAAATATCCAAGTTCCTGAAATACATAAGAGAATCACTGCCCATTTATGGTTTTCACAAGTAACACAGGTAAAAATTACGTCAAAGATGATTTAATACAATTAATCCTTCAGCTGTGGATTTTTTCATGTTAACGTAGAGTTACTATGCAAGTTTGTTAATTTAAAGGGGGGAAATGTGAATCCTATTTTCCAGCACTGTGAATATTTCTATTCTGAGCGCCATATTAGGCCCGTTGGATGACAAATTGGGAAAATGTCCAGGGTTTGACTGAATAAACAGCTGGAAATTAAGGGAAATATGCGTACAGTCAAGGAGAAAAGGACTGGAGAGGTTTTAGGGGTTCAGGAGCTGTATAGGCTAAAATTCTTTTCCAGAGACTTTATTTTACATTCTCAATGATATCATTACCTTTACTTCCAACCAGGTTTTATTTGATGAATATGAACAGTGAAGTTGGCATGACTGATGGGAGCAATTGGTTCTTTAATGTGAATCTGTTGCTTTTTAGCATCTGAAATACCATTAACACTTTAGATTATGAGCTCAGCTTATTGATTTCTTCTCTGAGGGTCTTTTACTAACAAAAATAACTCATCTTGCACACTGGAGTATTGTCACTATGTAAAAGATCTGTTGCTACCAAACGACAAGGAAAAAAATCAATGGGAATATTTTCCTTAGAAATGCTGTAATGGTCATAATGCAGATGTTGAGAAAAATGTTTGTTTACAAATAATACAAAAAGGTTTTTACCATACAGATGGTAGGAATGCATTGTGGTTAGCATTTGCTTGAGCATCATGAGTTTGGCATTTCCTAATAAGACTTAACATATTTTTTATCCTGCTTCTTAATCTTGGCGGAGTGGGTAGATTTTTGAGTACTAATTCCTTCATATTTCCCTGAAAAGCCAGCTATATTATAACAGGTGTGCAGAGCAGCTGTACATTAGGAAAAGAACAACTGTGATTGCCTGCTAGAGAATTTTTGGAAGCTTTGACATGATCAGGATTATTACTTTTGAATGGCAGACAAAACTTCTATAAATATTTAAGGTGAGTGATGTTACCAGGCTGGGGCTTTCCAATTCTTTAAGAGCCCCAGGGAAACGTACACCTAGCAGCATGGAGGAATGCACCTCTTAAAATCATGAAGGCCCAGTGAATAGGGGCTACATGAGAAACAAGGGGTGGGAACTTTCCAGACACATTATAGATCAAATAATCAAAAAAATCTATACAGGAAAGCAATCCATATAGTCAATGTTTCCCCTGAGTAGAGGAAATATTTGTACATGACCTTGCCTGTATCACCAGATAATTGCGATGAGAAGGTATGTTTTCTGATGCATGCTGGCATTCTCTAAGAACATTTTTGACCTGCAGCTGAAGAAATAACTAGGTTTACCCTGGAAAAACCATTGTAACCTCTGGAATCAAGTAGGCCATCTTGCTCTTGCCAAGAGTGTCCACGTAGGAATATGCAACAGAATAGCTTGTGCAATGTAAGTTCATATCTCATTTTATTTCAGCCACTTTCCATAATGAAATTTGCATTGTGTTGTGAATATACTCTGGCAGCCATGTCTCAGAGAAAGACAACAGATTTATGTTTTTCAGAGCATTCATGACTTTTGAAAATGAGACATTTAAAATAGAGTTTTAAGAGAATAATTTACTCAGTATACTTAGTCACTTTCTCTGCTCTTGGTACGCTCCTAAGCAAGTTACTATATATTTTAAATTATTCATTTGAATTGATTCGGTGATTTTTTTTCTATTCTGCTTTTGCTCTGTAGTTGAACACAGGATCCTCCTACAAATAGGTAAGCTAATTAATTCACATCAGATCTATCATATTTCTGATTGTTCACAAATACCATGCAGACATGCACAGACATTTGTAGGTTCTTAATTCCCTTTTCTGTCTATATTCAGGTCAGGCCATTTTTTTCAGGGACTTTGCAAGAGCCACAATTCTATCATCAACAAGATGTGGAAACAGTTCTAGACCCATTAATTAGTCAGCAAGTTGTAGCATTTACGAAAAAGCCGAAGACAGGCAAGTTTAGGAAATATAATTCTGTAGTACAGTATGCCCATAAATCCATCTTGGGCTCCAGAGGAGACATTGATTCAATGTTCTGTGAGGACTTGGGGAACTTGGATCAGTAGAAAGGTTATTTAGAGTCTACAGAGGGCCACCAAGATGATGAGGATGTTGGAGAACCTGTCATATGAAGAAAGGTTAAAGTAACTTGCTTTATTCAGCATAGAGAAGTCTTAAGGGGGATCTAATCTCAGTCTTTCAACACCTTAAAATTAGTTACAGAGAAGAATGAAGTACTGTATTTACAAGAATACACATTGATAGGATGAGACAAAACACAAATTGTTTCAGGGAAAATTCTACCTTGATATTAAAAAAAAAAAAAGCTCTCTCGCTAGATATTTTCAAGACTCAGTTTGACAGAGACCTGGGTAACCTCATATAAGGCTAGGCCTTCAATATCTGTTTGACCAGATGATCTCCAGGGATCCCTTCCAAACTACACTTTTCCATGATTCCATGTCTTTTATACCATAATGACATAAACATGTAATATTCTGGCCAAATAAAATTACTGGGATTACGTGAATATTAAAGTGTCATTGAAGGTGGATGGAGGTCGCAGGATATAACCTTAAAAAACAAGAAGAAGTATAGTAAAAACGAATATATTCAAGAATATAATTCAAAAGTTTTAAACAATTCAGTTGTTCTTTTCTCTACACTCATCAGTTGGCAGAGGAGTCAAGTCCCTGATGGAAATGCAGATTTTTTTTGAGTTTTAATTATTGTACAGTATATCTGTACAAACTTTTTAGCTCAACATTTTGAATACTTACATTAGCTTGAAACCAACAGTATTTCTGAGACAAAAGACATTTTTCTTCCCCAGCTGTTATCATCCAACACTGGAGATGATGATGGTGAAGAATACGTGTTCACAGCGGTACAAAATCCATTGTCTTACTGTGTTATTATAATACCTAACACAAATGCAGTGCATGCTTCTAAACATTATATGTCCAATCCCAGAAAACAAAGATGTGGAAAAAGTTTATTACTGACACTTTTACATCACTTTTTCCCAGTTAATAGTTTTGGAGGTCTGCTTGAAAATATGCATACTTTGGATACACCTGCTTATTGTAGATTGGCCAACTAAATGATTTGCCTTGATGAACACAATTCTTCAGACAAATCAACTTCAGAAGAAAACTTCAGAGAAAAAACATGCAGCCCTGCGGGATTCCTGTTTTTTATTTATTTATTTTAGAGAAGACCATGGATAATCTCTGGCATTTCACTTATGAATTAACATATAAGAGCGTTTCCCACTTTCTTTTCGGTGCAACCATGAGTAGCAGCTAAAATGGAAGTTAAATGTTCATCGTTTCAGATGAGATGACTGAGTAAAATGTCCTTTATTAACTGGCAATTTACAAAGCTGTTGCAGTGGTATCTTCAAGGAGCCTGTACTAGACAGAAACTTTCCTGAGACTTTCTTCAAGTTTAAAAATACGCGAGCCTCCCTCTAATTTCTCCACTGGCTGATTAGTACACCTGGACTTAAGTACTGCCAAGGACATAGTTTCTTATCTGTTCTCATTCACTTCCAAAACACACATTTCCCAGCCGCAGCATTGACACAAATCTGTGTTAGAGCTGCAGACGGGTGGCAATAGCCACTTCTCTACAGCCACATCATCCACAAAATGGTATTGCCACAATCAGATTTGCACCAGGGTTGGAAAAGTCCTGCTGGGCAAAGCCCCCAGCATGAGGCTGCTATTCCCAGTATGTCTGTTTTTTTGGGAATACTTTATTTCCCTTGCCACTGTGGAGTCAGAATTGGGCTAAAAGGAGGAGTAGGAGGGTGATTTGACCCTTTATCTGCACACATTCTATCTGAGGCTGACTCTGTAACCAATAATGAATGAATGATGAACTGGTTCTTCATTAAGCAGCCTTAACTGTCAAAACAAGAACAAACAAACAAACAAACAAACAAACAAAACCTTCTGTCTAGTCTTCCTGTATTTAATGCTGTTCATGCTGTTCATGATAAGGTCCTTGTAGAATTGAATTTTGAATTCTTTATTTATTGTAATCAGTGGTAGGCTTTTGACATGGAATTTTTTTTGTTTTTGTAAAACGCCATGAGATGCCATCTATGCTTAAAAAACCCTGTCCCATTTTAAATACAGTGCACTAGTTGAAATGCATCAACTGATGACTGGTCAAAATAATTGTCAATAGCATCTGATATAGTATAACAAGTTCCTATTCAACTGTCACAAAAAATCAGGTATATGCCTTGATAAAAAAATAAACTGAGTGGATTAAAAAAATCATGGTTAAAAATGTACAATCAGGTATTCGTCTTCATTGGTCAAACGTTTTTTTAATCAAAACATGCAAGCCAGCAACTTCCCTTTTAGTTTCAGATAAAGGCTAAGATTCTTAAGCAACCAATTAAAACCTGGAGCTGGGTCCTTACAATAGCACAGTATACAAAAATTCGTAATAATGCAACAAAGAGTGCAGTTAGAGGAGTTACTTTGTCCAAGTGCTTAAATTACAGCCATTTGTAAGTACTTGCTTGAACTTAAGCTCTGCTACTCTTCCTTGATCTAGTACAATCGCTCATATTTCATAAAATAGAATAAAATTTAAAGTACATTATCTTAGTTCTGGTCTCCATATCATAGAGAACTGAATGCGCTTTTACTTAAAATAAAATACATCCTTTTTGTATAGTGAATATATGATTTCTAGATGTATTTATAGTTGTATTATAAATCATTTCATCTGTTATGCTTAGCTTTTATTTTCTCTCTTTTACCTCTCAGCTGTAGTGCTCATGAAGCATCTTACAATTCAATAATTTGAATTTCACAGACATGTAAAATTGTTGTTTAAATAAAGTCTAAACAGCGCAGTGAAAAACAACAACCAACCAAACAAAAAAACCCTCAAAAAACAGATGAACATTATTGCATTAATAATGATAGGTATAATTGGTATGGTAAAGCTCATTACTAGATTTCTTCTACATTTCATCACAGCACTATAAGAAAGGTTATCCTGTCTCATTCATTTTTTGGTATCTATACAGCTTGTATCTCCTAAATATCAGTCAAAGTTTATCCCTACTGTAAAGCTTAACGGGATCAGTGGAGTTTTACCCAGGATTCATTTGTTCCATTCAAATTCATAATTTAATTCAGGGATGCTACAGTTATATGAGATAGTAGTGTTTTGAACAGAAGTATTTATTTTATATGAAAGGTATTTCCATATGATCAAACTAAACAGAAATAAGCAGTCTGCTCACTTTATTAATAGATTGTTTCAGGTCCTCTTTCAGTTTCAGAAAGCATTTTTTTACTACATATCCTTCTTATACTGAATATATTTTTGCACGCAAATAAACTGTTGTGGTTTAACCCAGCAGCAGCTGAACACCACATAGCCTTTTGCTCACTCCCCCTTTTCTCAGTGGGATGAAGGAGAGAATCGGGGGAAAAAAAAAAGGAAGATAGAATTCATAGGTTGAGATAAAAACTATTTACTAAGACAGAAAAAGAAGAAAGAAATAATAGTAATGATTATATATATGCACAAAACAAGTGATGCACGCAGTAATCACTTACCATCCACCAATGGATGCCCAGCCAGTCCTTGAGCAGGGACCCTCCGCCCCAGCCAACTCCCCTCAGTTTTATAGATTTTTCACATGTTGTCATATGGTATGGAATATCCCTTCAGCTAGTTTAGGTCAGTTGTCCTGAGTTCTGTCCCCTTCCAGCTCCTTGTGTTCCTGCAGCTGCTCGCTGTCAGGGCAGTATGAGAAGCGGAGAAACTGAAATGTCCTTGGATCCATACAGCACTGCTCAGCAACAGCTAAAACACTGGTGTGTTATCAACACTGTATTCACCATAAGCCAAAATATAGCATTGTACCAGACACTAGGAAGAAAAAAATCAACTCTGTCCCAGCTGAAGCCAGGACAGGAAAGGTATTTCCATATGCTCAAACTAAATGGAAATAATCGGTCTGCTCGCCTTATTAACAGATTTCTTTTCAGGACCTGTTTCAGTTTGAGAAGGCATTTTATTAGTACATATCCTTCTTGTAGCAAATACATTTTTGCATGCAAATAAACCTTGGAGTGAAAATTATTTTTATTGCTTCTCACGCAAATAAATGGAACGATAGTAAATAATAATGTTTTTGCTGCCTATTAAAATGTCCCCACTTCTTGTTCCCAAAGATGTAAGGTGGACGTTCTGGACATAAGCCTTACATAGCTTGGCCTGGTCATGCACAGAGTGAGGACTGAAGGCATGTAAGAGACTGTTATCTTTTGTCTCAAAGCTTGCTGCGAGAACTCTTTTGTCTCAAAGTTTGCCCACCTGCCTGCGGCCCGAAGGTTTGCAGACCAGGGGCAATGAGAGACAAGCAGCCGCTAAACGGCCATTGAGCAGCCTTTCAGCCTGGCACCTTGAGGGAGGCAGCCACCAAAGGGAACGGGCAANTCTCCCTCACTGGCCAGAATTCCTATTAAACTGGTCAGACAACATTTGACCTCGTTTGCATCTTAATCTCACTCCGGGTATGTTAAAGAATCTCCCCTCACTCCGATAATCGGAGCGGGACAAGGCATTTTTAAGAATATCTAATCTCAGCATTCACTTCAGATAGCTATGGCAGTACAGTTATTGTGTTATTGATAACATCAAATTCCTTTACAGCACATTGAAAATAGTATAATTTAATGTTTTCTCAGTGTAGGTGCCATTCTGAAGTAGATACTTTCCAGACATTCAAGAAGGGATGAAGCCAAATTCTACATAAGGATAAACAAGCGGGAATTATGCATGTATTGACTACCTTCATTAGAGAAAGTAGTGCAGCTATCAGTTTTGAAGAGGAATGTGGATGTTAGTTACTGGCCTTGCAAGGAAATAGGAACAGAAGAGTTGTAAGAAGATGACATCTTTGTGGAGCATGATAAATATGCATCTTCTGAATGGGAACTGTAAAGACTTGGGGTTATATTCAGCCTCAAGAAGGGCTCCAAAAAATGCTGACATTGATACCATTCATAAATTATCACAACACAGGGAAAATGTCTAAAATGTTACATCCCTCTACCCTGCAAGAAAGAGAAGTAATTATGAGAGAAGCATTTAAGTATGCCTCCCCAAAAGTGCATTTTTCACAAGCACTCTCTATTTTCCTTCTCCCTCTGTGCCAACAAAGCGCTTTCCCACAAACCTCTGTTCTTTCTCTCTTCACTACACCATTGGTACCTTCAAAGAAGTGAAATCAATCCTGTGTGAATATCTGCCTATCCCTCCTTGAACCTGCTTTACAGTCATAACAGCAGGTCATCACTGAACTAGGCCAAGACTTACCAGTGTCCCACTGTGTGAGCTTGCAATGATGTGCAGAAGGTGCAGTGATGTGCATTTCATTCCTTTCCTTCTCTGGCAATAGTCTGGCAGCAATTCAAGATGAAAAAGAGTCACTGAGAACTGCAATAAGTTTGCCTTGCTTTACATACTTTTTGTGGAGGTGGAGGAAGGCTAAGAAGTGACCAAAAGCTTGGTTTCACTTTTTAGAAACCACAGGCAGTATGGCCTCATTGGCAGGCTGGCAAAGGGTTCACTCTTATGTCAGAGGAAAAGCAGGAAGAAAATGTGGTTCTTGGAACTGAAACTTTCTTTCCAGCCTATGCCAAGGCAGTTCAGATATGTGCCACCCAAAGGCTTGTGACAAAGCCACTTTTAGCTGTACAATTGGCTGTGCTGGCAGCAAGCTCAGCTAGAAGCTTTGGCTCATGTTTGATAGGGCTAGCCTATGTACAGACACAACAAAAATAAAATGCTGCCTTGGCTGTGTGCACTGATGCCCTGAGACTTCTACAGAAAGCA
This sequence comes from Penelope pileata, assembly GCA_013396635.1. Taxonomy (NCBI): domain Eukaryota; kingdom Metazoa; phylum Chordata; class Aves; order Galliformes; family Cracidae; genus Penelope; species Penelope pileata. The sequence goes on along the minus strand of WBMW01005484.1, from coordinate 267,854 downwards.
ATGACTTTCCGTTACAGGTAGCCTAAGACAGCCTCTCTTCTTCCATGCCGCATTATAATTTGGTGGATATATGATTCCTTCACACTGTGCATCACTTTCAGCAGTAATTAGAGCCCTTGTTATCCCTTCTTTTGCCCTTTCAAAAAATAGCCTTCTCACAAATTTAATAAAATCTCTAATATGTAAAATAGAGCTGAATGAATATTAAATGCTTATTCCTGGAAAATATATTTGCTCATTAAATGTGACAGCCGGTGCTTATGTGGTAAATGTTGCCAGTGCCAAGAACCCTTTGGCAGTTTCTGCCAACTACAGGTCCATTATTTTAATTGCCTTTAACCTATAATCAATATTTGCCGCTTTCAATACAACTAAATGCATAGCTAAGCAATTCAAAGAGGGGGCTTATAGTCTCCTGCACCACACCTTATACTCTGCTTTAATGTGTAAGAGATGCAGCAAAATGCATCATTACAATAATTTTTCCAACTATTCCAGCTTCTTAGGCAACCTTTCAAAGCAGAAACCAAAGCATCTGTCTCTTTTACTAAAACAAAATTGATGTGCATTTTTAGACTAAATACAGTTACATCAGTGTAAACTTAGAATGATTAATTAGTAGCTAGTGGAAGTTAACTATAAGTCATTGCAAATGAGAAAGGGATTCTACCCACAGGACTGGACCACTTATATTAGCAGTTGTAAAGCTGTACATGATTATAACAGCTGTTCCTGAGAGGTCAGTGGAAATTGTAACTCCTGTAAAGGTCAACTTTTCTCTGCTCTATGTGATGGCTGTTAGATGCTGTGTCCAGTAACCGTGCAAAAGGAAGGACCGAGGAACACCATGTTTCCAGAGAACTGCACAGATTGTTGGATTCATTCTGGATGCATCAAAGAATCTGCAACTTCAGTTAGATAATTTTGCATTTCTAGAGGTTTTATGTTTCATCTTAAAAGCAAAATGGCTCCACTTTTATGTGGGAAATATGTAGATAGCTTTGGTCTAAAATCTTTGTGCAAGTGATGTTTGGAAGGCATGACTCTAAATGACGAATAACATTCTTGTCACTAGCTGAGCATAACTTACATCACCTTCTGTAGATAGAGATTTTGTCTAAACGTGACATTTAAACCAGGCCCATTCATCTCCTGAATCACAACCTGTGAATTCCATTTCAACAACTGTTGCTACTGAAAGGAAATAATTCTTGGTAAAGTCTCAGCTTTATCACAGTTAGAACAAGTAATCCAATTGACTTCAATTGGAGCAGAATTTCATCCTTAAAGTTTAAACTTTGTTAGGATAAACTGCCCAAGGGGAGTATTGCTTAGGCTTATTTCATGAATAAATCAAAATAAAAGAAAGAGAAAATACTTTTCTCAGTGTTTCTAATTGCATCAACAAAATAAGCATGGTTAGTTTAAGTAGATAATGCAAAACTATTTGGAAGGAAGGAGGGGAAACATGAATGGGAAGCAAACAAAAGAGAGAGAGACACAGGAACACAGGAAAGATTATTATATGTCTGATCTATTTCCATTAAAAAGGAGTTAGTATCACTGGGTTGTCTTCCAATTTATCAAGAATAAGCCTAATCTTCTTTGCATGTTTTTCTCCCCATGCACATCATGCATTTGCAAGCACACTCCATCCACCACTTTCTACTTGCTCTTCTGCAGCCTGGCAGAAGCAATGCTGCTCTTGCAGCTGATGCAATGCTGCTGCCTGGCCAGCTGGCAGAGTACAATTTTACACAGGACCATAGCCTCTCGAGGGATCACAAGTCCATCTCTAAGCTGTAGCTGCACTACTGAGCCAACTCAATAATTTATGCTTATTAATAATGCATCTTTGTGAATCGTTATTCCTTTAAATTTTAAAACAATTGTTTTAGCATTTTTGATGTTTACATGCCATCGAGGAATGACTCTTGTTTATTTCATCTACAGACATACTGGATTACAATAACAAAGACACCGGCTCTCAGCAGACAAAAACAACAAGATTCTGAGTGGAGGTCAGGCTGGTAATTAGTTATGAGAAAAGAGACTGAAGCAGGACTACACATAACCATTGTAAAAGTTGGAATTTGAAAAAGGAAACGAGATGCTGCATCCTGTTGATACCTTTTCCCTACTCAAAATCTGTGCGGTACCCCAAACTGTGAAGTACTAAGATATTTGTGAGACAAAGATCTTGGAACTGTTAGGTTATATCATAATGCCAAAGGTAATGACCATAATACATACGATCAGCAGCTCACTGAACCATATCACTTTTGAACTCTCCTTACAAGCACAACATACGTTGCAGAGCCATTATATCTATTGGTGCACATCATAAGGCACTGTGGGTCTATCTTACGCAGCGGAACTCATAAATTAACCATATGACAATCCTGAGCTCTTAGCTGCTATACTGTACTAAAGCAAGCAGATGCTTCTTCTGATATAATGTTGGTGCTTCTAAATATTGCAACTTGGTGATAGTTTTGGGGCCTAGTAAAGATTAATCTTTCTCACAAGCATAGTGTTCAGCAACAGAAGCGTACCTCATGTGCAGAATGGCACCGTAAACCAAAAATTTCTCATTTAACAGACTCACGGTCTAGTCTTACAGTAGGTTGATCACACAGATACTCAGAGAATAGTATATATGTACCACAAGTACCATCTCAACAAGTTCAGAAGCTGACTAAAAATGCACCGTCATTTCAATATTTTTCACGTTTGGAAAATAAAGTCGAATTTTCCGGAAGTAAGAGTGTCAAGTAAAAATATACAGAAGGTGTCTTTGCTTTTCATGACTGTATATGGACAGTGCGCCTAGGATGATATGTGGAAACACTTCAGGAAAAATGTAGACCTAGTATAAATGCTTTTAGTATCAAAAGAAAGAACCACTCTGTGAGTTTCTACAGCTGCCTAAAAGCCTGCCTGTAATGACTTCCTCAATTCAAGCTTGGCCTACAGTCCATCTACATAGGATTAGCATCTAGCTCAGCATCCATTCAATGACTAAATCATAAAAACCGTCTTTCCCAAAACATTGCAAGACCTAGTCCCAAGAGAACATAAAAGAGTGCTATCTTCATCCTAAGAAACCCCATCTGCACAAGGACCCTCAAAAGTGATGGAGCAGTTCTCATGTTGTTGTGCTTCTCCTACCACACCCAGTTGAGACACGTCTCACAGCATGGTCATTACTCCTACGTTTTAGAATTTGTTCTTCCTAGACCAATTTTTTAGATCAAATATTATCCACTTCCCTAGATTGTAGAAAGAATATAAGTATTAAACTTGGAATAGCTAGGCAAAAATCTGTTTTGTTCTTCCCACGTAGTTTTACTTCATGTGAAACTTAATTACTTGATTTTTTATTTTTTAAAAAATGTTTTGTTGAAAAATGTTGCTTAAAGTTTTCCAGTCAACTAACAAAACCACAGAATCTTATGGTAATCTTATGTATTCTGTATGCCAAAAGAAAGTCCACCCAAAGTCTCATTCCTCTATCAAAATTATTCTGAAAGATAAGCATTTTTTGTCCAGTTCAGGCAATTTGTATTATAACTACCAGAGTAGATCACTCTGAATGTGTGGGTCTGCTCCTCTGTCCTCCTGCTTTTATGGTGCTTTAAAAGCCTAATTGTGATTGATGGAATAAATCTGTGGGAAGAGAAGAGTTCAGGAAAGGCAGCTGATCAGACAATATGAGTTCCATGGCATCTCCCTTTGGGGTTTACAATCCTAGCTTGTAGAGTCATACAGAATGCAATCCACTGCACATCAATTTATCTGGATTTAAATGCATATATTTTTGAAACACAGATTTGCATATATAGCCAGGAAATTTTTTGTTATCTGTCAGAAATAATGACAAGTGTTTTACTCAAGACATGGATCTCACTGGATAACAGGTTTTAAGTCAGACAAAAGACTGAATAGATACCAGAAACCACAAAACTCCAAGATTGCTAATCATTAAATCACTGTAGATCTTGGATTTTGAATTAAATTAATGTCGTGTTATCTGGTCTTCTTGTGCTAATACTTTTTAAATGGCTGACTGTAAATTCATTTGGTGTTTTCGTCCATAGGAATTGCTATTGATTGCTCAGTTTGTTCTGTTTTTAAACTGAAAAGATATCAATTGTATCTCCGTGAGTACTAAACGAACAAAGCATGAGTACTTAGTACTGTTAAGAGTTTAAAACTTAATAAAGTCGTATTTGCTCAATAAAAAAGGGAGTAGGTGGACAAACGGGATTTTGTCTGAATCACAGCAGAGACAATATCTAAGATTCTTTAGGAACTCTGTGGAAAGAAAATCTCCAATAGATTGGAAAACTTCTGTCCTTTGTGCTGTTTAATAATCCAGCACAGTTTCAAAAAGCTAACTGCTGAGTCCCAAGCTGGCTGGAGGCTTTTTATGTATTCTAGATTGATTGAGAATTGGTTTCTGATGTCAGGTTTTGGTCTCTGCTAGACATATGTCTGTACCTCTGATAGTTATTTGCAAAGATTTTTCAGAGTCAGCTCGGGTAGTCAGAGACTCTGTCCCCATGTGTATTATAATTACCTATCATATTTGTAAAATCACCAGCACCCTTTTAATGAAGATAAATAAAAGAAAGATAGTATTGCATGAGGCTTTAATAAATGCTAGACAAACCCTTGTATGTAGGAAAAGTAAATTCCTAATGGCTACATGAAAATTGTGCCTCAGGTTTAGACCACAGATGTCCTCTCCTTTTGCCCATGTGGCCCTATTTTTTATGTTGCCTATCTATTCTAAAAACAGCCGTCACAGCTCCCAACATCTGTCCACAGCCATCATATAATACTAAATAAAAAAACCACAACAGTTTAATTACAATTGTCTCATTAGTCTTATTTAGATTTTGGAAGCTTTGAACACCTCAGAAATATAACTTGCTGCCTAATACAGTTGAGTGGAGCATGACTGTGCAATATCTCGGGAATTTTTCTTTCTTTAAAGTCCAAAAATTCTTCATTTTAGTTGTAAAATGACACTATAAGCTATGTCATAAGGCTGGGAACCCCTCCACAATCATCCTAGAATCTTTTCCATTTCCTCTTTCTAGCTGTCCTGGTTCACTTATACCAGTTCTGAATTCACCAGTTTTTGTGTACTTTAGGTAAAATTAATCAGAGTCAACCAAGTAGTGCATTCATATTCTTCAGCAGAATTCTGAATGTTATGGTATTTGAATCATCTGTTATTCATATTCATGCACTCAGGTTTTTTATGGCCCCTAAAGAATTGCATTACAACAGCTCCCGTAATAAGTATCCAGCTCAAAAGACCAAATGTCTCGTGGTTGTTTCTTGCATATAGAATATCATTATAATATGGAATTTCTATAACATGTCCATTAATTAACACTAAATTACAATGCAGCTCTTATATAAAAGATGATGAATACCGCACAAATTCATTTTGATTACTGTTATTACACAGAATACCAAATGAAGCTGGTAAGATAGGACCTTTTAAGTGTTGGCAGATGTATTTGATCAGTGTTTATGCTTTTTGGTGCAATTTAATGAGATATCATATGTTAATATGCAGCTGGAGTAAACCACCATTCAGACTCAACAAGCCTGAGAAGAATTTCCAGCTTCCATTGTATCTACCAGAGCTGTATTTAGAGACGTAATTTCAAACTGTATTTTAAGAAGCAAAACACCCAAACTAGAACAGGTGACACTACACTGGGAGGTGCTGTTGATTCTGTGGAGAGATAGCAGGCCTTGCAGAGGGATCTAGATAGATTGGAGCATCATGTTTCAGCAAGAGCATGAACTTCAACAAAGAAAAATACTAGGTTCTGCATCTGAGACAGAGTAATGACAGACACAGGACAGACTCAGAGGTGAGCGGCTGAGGGGATCTGAGTGTGCTGATCAACAATGGGCTCAGCATGAGCCAGCAGTGTGCCTTGGCAGCCAAGAAGGCAAACTGAATGTTAGGATGCATTAAACACAGCACATCCAGCCAGTCTAAAGATGTGATTCTTCCTCTGTATTTAGTGTTGGTGTGGCCTCACCTTTAATATTGCATGCAGTTCTGGGTTCCACACTATAAAAAGGATTTTAAGGTCCATGCAAGTGTCTAGAGGAGGGAAACAAGGCTGGTACAAGAAAAGGAGGCTGAGAGATGGCCTCATTGTTCTCTGCGACTCCCTGAGGAGGGGAAGAACAAAGGGAGGTGCCAGGCTCTGCTTTCTGGGAATTGATAGCAGGACAGGAATGACACAAAACTGCATCAGAGGAGATTCAGATTGAACATTTAGTAAGATTTCTTTACCATGAGGGTGGTCAAACAAAGCAACAGGCTTCCTAGAGAGGTGGTTGATACTCCAGTCCCGTCAGTCTTCAAGAGACATTTGGGCAATGCCCTTAATATGTTTTATCTTTTGGTTAGCCTGCAAGTTGGACTAGATGATCTTTGACAGTTCCTTCCAATTTATCCTATCCTATCCTATCCTATCCTATCCTATCCTATCCTATCCTATCCTATCCTATCCTATCCTATCCTATCCTATCCTATCCTATCCTATCCTATCCTATCCTATCCTATCCTATCCTATCCTATCCTATCCTATCCTATCCTATCCTATCCTATCCTATCCTATCCTATCCTATCCTATCCTATCCTATCCTATCCTATCCTATCCTATCCTATCCTATCCTATCCTATCCTATCCTATCCTATCCTATCCTATCCTATCCTATCCTATCCTATCCTATCCTATCCTATCCTATCCTATCCTATCCTATCCTATCCTATCCTATCCTATCCTATCCTATCCTATCCTATCCTATCCTATCCTATCCTATCCTATCCTATCCTATCCTATCCTATCCTATCCTATCCTATCCTATCCTATCCTATCCTATCCTATCCTATCCTATCCTATCCTATCCTATCCTATCCTATCCTATCCTATCCTATCCTATCCTATCCTATCCTATCCTATCCTATCCTATCCTATCCTATCCTATCCTATCCTATCCTATCCTATCCTATCCTATCCTATCCTATCCTATCCTATCCTATCCTCATTCTCTCTTGAAACCAAAAATTATTTCTGCTCTTTGGGATACGTGAAGCCCACTGGTGAGACACTGCACAACATCACCTATATCCTTATTTTTTTTCAAGTTCTGGTGTGTACTTTTGAAGGTCTTTGAAGTGAAGATGTATGTCTCTGTTGGTCTTGTAGGCCTAAGTTGTATTTCCATTTTTGCTTAGACACAATTTCCTAAGAACTGACATAATCTTTCTTCTTTGATGGCTTGAGTCATTTGATAAATAGCATACTTAAGAAAGGTTACTACCTAAAAACACTTATTTTCTCAACTTTTATGCTGCATTTCAGAAGTTTCTTTGATTTTTTCTGTCAGCATATAATGCACAGCTATTTAATTTATATTTATATATTCTCATCTAGCATTAAAAATATTTGTAGAATTTCCTGAGCCAAGTATCCTTTGTCAAGAGGAGCTGTATGTCTCTTTATTCAGGTACACAGCAAGAATCTCTGAAAGAAGTGTTCCTGTAGTAAATTGAATTTCCCTAAGTAAAATGGACTTCCTCTTCTCCTGGAAGTACAACTCCCATGACATACCAACTTCATTTTCTGTCTTTGAATTCTCTTAATGCAAAGTGTGCTCTGTTTTAATGGAGAAGGAAAGGGTTTGGAATAGGCCATGATCTTCTCCAGACTATATGAGATCCTCATTAGAACCAAAATCAGAAAATAAGAGCTGAGTCTGTGAGGAGACAATTTTTCTTCTAGATTGGAAATCCAGACAGGTAGTCAAATCCCATACAACATGTAAAATATTTTCTGCAAAGACTTGTTTGGGAAGCAGGCCTTATCAATAAAGGAGAACACACATTTATTTATCAATCTTCTTAACTTCCTCTGAAGTAAAACTTTCAAATTGTCTTTTGTGGAATATATACGAAGAATGCTTTAATCTTTTCTTTAAGGAAATCAGAAGGAAAGAGACTGAATGCCAAGAGATTTCTTACTAACTTATGGCAAGTAGTAGCATTTGGAGATGTAAAGTTCAAGAATCCATTGCAACACTATCTGATGATTGAGATGAAAATGCTAAAAGTCTTTGTCTGCGGAAAAAATGCGCAGCCTGAGTACTGCTGTAATGTTGGTTGACGGCCAATGACTTAGGCTCAGGCAGAGTATTAGGTGAATTGCCCTTTTTTGACACTTTGCAAAGCGGGTGACCTAGCAGATAGGCACACCAAGCAGAAATGTACAGCAGCTTATATTTTCTGTACCCAACTGTGACGCTTCCGGCTCTGGATCCTCATTGGGTGAGTACTTCAGGGCTTACAGCCTACGACCTATCCAGTACTGCCAAATGTCCCGCACCTGGTTACTACTTGGCTAATTTTTCCCAATTCTCCTCCTCTCTTTGCTTAATGTCTCTTTTATGGTAAGTTTAAACATTGTCCTTTTTTAAAATAACCTTTGTGCCAGTCCGGATTCAGGCCACAGAGACAGTTAGCTGGTACCCCTCCTGGTGCCCTTCAGAAGCACTGACTCTCAGTTCTTGTTCTTAAGAATTAGCCAAAACTATACCCTGTTTTGATGTGATATGCTGTGTTTAAACTTGCTTTCCTGGTCACAGTATTCTGTTTCGCACCATCCTGTCACACAGTATCTTAAACAAGGTACAGCACATTCTCACAGAAATGAATCCTTCTCCTACAATCTTAAAGAACAGAACAGCATATATTCCTAAAAAACCAACATCTTACATTCTGTAACATAAGGGGGAGGCGGTGGCAACGGATCCTGGGGGAGACATTTCAGGGACCTTTTAGGGTTTTTAAGGTCTTTGCGGAGGTTTGGGGAAATTTGGGGCTTTAGGGGAGCATTCCTGCAAAAACAATGTTTTACATTTTCTCACACTGCAAGTTTAATCCACTGCAGCTTGAACTGTGCTGTAATATGCTGGGATAGTGAACAACAAACTGCATTTCTCCATATATTGGAAATGGCAACAGGAAGACAGGTATATATACTCAGGTTTCTCTGGAACCTCTAGTCAGAAGAACTGTGAGTATCCCTACAGGACTGTAGAGTTAGACTTTAGATTTTCAAGCCGAGGCTAAGAGGACTTCTTCTAGATAGCCAATGAAAAGTACCCCTCTTTTTTCTCTATAATTCTCGTTTTGCTACATAAAAATTCTGTACCTTCACTGGAAAATATGTCCACAGGGGGGAAAAAAAAAAAAAAGAAGAAAGAATGACTAAGAATTTTAGATGTTTGATACAAAGAATTTTCTGGGCAAAAAAAATTGTGATCTTTGGTGGATCACACAATAAAGATCAAATTAAAGGAGAAAAAAGTAGAAGTACAAAATCAAGCATAGCAAAAATCTTAGCAAGGTAAGGTTTAAGCAAGGTAAGGTAAGAGATATGTCTGAAGTAAGAGTTAAAAGGAGGAACTTAAAGGACCAAATATCACAGAAGGGTGGAGATGAGTTTCTTATCTTCACTCTTTACTGAAAATATTAACTGTGATTGTAATTAATAATAATAATGAGTAAGCGAATTCACAGTTCTTCATGGTTTGAACAAGTAGGGTTCCATGAGCCAGCAGAGTGCCCCATGAGTCAACAGTGCGCCTTTGTGGCCAAGAAAGTCAATGCTATCCTGGGATACATTAAAGAGATCATGGTCAAGGTCAAGAGATGTTATCTTCCCCCTCTACTCTACCCTGGTAAGGCCACATCTGGAGTACTGTGTCCAGTTCTGGGCTCCTTAGTTCAAGAAAGACAGGGAGCTACTGGAGAGAGTCCAGCAGAGTGCTATGAAGATAATTATGGGCCTGGAACACCTTCCTTATGAGGAAAGGCTGAGAGACCTGGGCCTGTTCAGCCTGGAGAAGAGTAGAATGTGTGGGGATCTTATCGATACTTACAAATATCTAAAGGGCAGGTGTCAAGTGGAGGGGGCCAGGCTCTTTTCAGTGGTGCCCAGCGACAGGACAAGGGGCAATGGGCAATGACTGGAACACAGGAGTTCCATATGAACATGGGGAAAAACTTTACTGTGAGGGTTACAGAGTACTGGAGCAGACTGCCCAGAAAGTTTGTGGAGTCTCCTTCTCTGGAGATATTCAAAATTTGCCTGGGCACTTTCCTGTGCAAACCACCCTAGGGAACCTGCTTGTGCAAGGGGGGTGGATTTCCGACATCCAACCCACAGCCCATGGGCCACATGTAACCTGAGATGGCTAGTAATTAACCCCATCCCCTTCTGTTGCATGATCATAGTGGCAGCTTTCCCCAACCTAGCAACCCAGCCAGGCCCCAGGTGTGAACCTATTACTCAGCAACAACCAAAACATCAGCCCAAAACAACTGCTTTTCACTCAGTGTGGCTCAGACAAGCCAAAAGTTTGGACACCCATGGACCACTTTATTTCCAGAAGTCCCTTCCAACCCCTACAATTTTGTGATTCTGTGGCATCACTTCAAGTCTTTCTGGGAAAAAAAAAGTCTTTAAGGGTTAGCTGGTCCTTCGTGGATTAGCTTGCATTAGGTGTTTGAAAAGCATCCACATGTTTTTTGGATATTCTTTGATGTAACTAGTTTCTATTGGGATTTTTAGAAAGAGTGAGATAAATGTGTTGCCTCAATTAAGCAATTGCCTATTTCAAGAGACCTAAGTGTTTTCCAAATTATTGAGCATGATTTTCCTTTATTGTTACTAATAGACAAAAATCCATTGCAGCTGTTTTTCTCCTCAGTTTATTCTCATTCATTAGACAAGTTTCATTCTAAATGTTTCATAATTTATCAAAGGTAAATTTGTGTCTGACTGTGAGTATATTTCTGTCTGTGAGAGTGAAAGCAAATTACAGCTCACACGTCTAACCCTAATTAAGGTAATCAAGATAACCTTCAGAAGAAGGAAGACTGTGTTATTCTAGTCTGAGAACCAATTTTCCCCAAACTGTTTCCAGTGCCAAATGTCAATTTATGTCAGGCACTTACTGCTGCTGGGACTTCATTTTTTAGTGGGTGTTGTGGTTTAACTCAGCAGGCAGCTAAGCACTACACAGTGGTTCACTCAATCCCCACCACAATGGGATGGAGGAAGAGAATTGGAAGCTAATTTTCTCAGCTGAAACAAGAACAATATCCACTCCTAATTCCATGTCATTTACATCATACTCAGGACTCACAATTTCTCATACATTCTATTTAATTACACTGATATTATTCCCATAGTCTATGGGACATCCCTCTCAATTGTCCATGAAGTTCATTTAGTCCATGACTTTGGGCTCCATGTGTTGTAATGCTCCTTCAGGGCAGAAAGAGTGATGCACAGTGTTGGATTGTTGCATGCTGAAGCCAGTTCTAGTTCCATCAGAATTCACTCTTCTTTAATCTGGGTGATTCTTACTGTAATACCGTTGATAAGGCATATAGTAGCGATGACATGTAGTATTATGCAGCAGTTAGCATTATACAATTCAAACTGTTGGCTGTTCTCACCCAGAATCAAATCTCCTTGAGGAACACACCAGACATCCTCATCCTCCCGTATTATCCACCAAGTGCACCCAGGTCCTTGAGCAAAAGCAATCCCATGAATGGGCTGGTGTGTGCCTGAGGCAGGAATAATGTAGATTGTCTTGCCCAGCATTTTTCTCATGTACACTACAGAGAATTTATCTCCTTCTACAATACATAAGAATTTTGACCGGGCAGGGCCAGCTCAATTGGCAGATTACCAAGAGTTGACTAACCAAGTGGCTTTTGCTAAAGGTGTGTCCCAGTGTTTGAATGTCCCAGCTCTCAGCATAGTCTTTAACAGTCCATTGTATCTTTCAGTTTTCCCTGAGGCTGGTGCATGACAGGTAATGTGATATACTCACTCAGTGCTGCGCTCTTTGGCCCAGGTGTTTATGAGGTTGTTTCAGAAATGAATCCCATTGTATGACTCAGTTCTTTCTAGGGTGCCATGTCACCATATGACTTGCTTCTCAAGGCCCAGAATACTATTTCAGGAAGTGGCTTGTGGGATGGGATATGTTTCCAGCCATCCAGTGGTTGCTTCCACCATTGTAAGCACATGGCAGTTGCCATGGCAGTTTTGTGGGAGCGTGATATAATCAACCTGCCAGGCCTCCCCATATTTACATTTATGCCATCATCCTCCATACCAGAGAGGCTTTATCTGCTTGGCTTGTTTAATTGCAGTACATGTACCAATCACTTTTGCACCAATCACTTCTGAAGTAGCTCAAACCCCTTCATATACTGCCAGTATTTCCTTTTCAGTTGGAGTGTAGCAGGCCTTGGATCCTCTGTGTCCCTGATTCCAAAACACCAGGAGTCAACCTTGAATCTCCCTTAGTGCTTTCTGCCAGAGTTTCCAGGTGGGGTCATTCTCCGTGGCTGTGGTGTAGAGCATGTTTTTCACCTTTTGTCCTGCTCAGACTGTCCCAAGGTCTGCTGCATGAACTACCTCCTGTTTAATTTGTTCAAAGTCGTGTTGCTCAGAGCCCCATGTAAAATCATTCTTCTTCCGTGCCACTTGATAGAGAGGGTTTACAATCAGACTATAATCTGAAATATGCATTCTCCAGAAACTCGTAACACCTAAGAAAGCTTGTATTTCCTTTTTGCTTTTTGGTGGGGACATAGGATTTATTTTACTGATCACATCCATAGGGATCTGAGAGTGTCCGCCTTGCCATTTTGTTCCTAAGAACTGGATTTCCTGTGCAGATCCCGTTACTTTACTTTGCTTTATGGCAAAACTGGCTTTCAGAAGGATTTGAATTACTTTCTTTCCTTTCTCAAAAATTTCCTCTTGTGTAACCAATGTATTGAAGCTGTTCAGGAGTTTCCCCTGTTTCAGTGCAGTCTGGATCAGTCCATGGCAAATCGTAAGGCTTTGTTTCCCCCCCTCGAGCAGTTGATTCCAGGTCTATTAAACATTCTTAGAAGTAAAAGCAAATTGTGGCCTTCACTCTGCTGCCAAAAGGATTGAGAAAAATACATTGGCAATATCAATCATGGCGTATTACTTGGCTGCCCCTGTCACTCCAGAAATACAGATGGGTTCTGCTCCTTTATAACTTGATGGCATTAGAGTACACTGTGCGCTGGTGTCCACTGCAATCTCCTGTAATTCTTATTTGCCAGGCCATCAAATCCACACAGTCCAATAAACCCAATTGTCCTTTTCCACCACCTGGCTGGAGGCAGGGCCCCTCTAGTCGTGTTTATAATATTTGTTACTCACATGTCGTGAATGCAAACCAAAAGGCTCATTAACAACCTCAAAAATAAGATCAGACCATCTTCTCCGGAAACTGTAGTTTTTCTGGGAGAACCTTCACTTCTGATTGTTTTCCCTTGCTGCTCACATACCCATGCCTCTTATTCTATTCTTCCCTACCTGTTTTTCCATACCTGCTGCAATAAGCTAGTAACACAGTTTTAAATAAAACAGTATCAATGCTAAATACTTTATTTAAACTCTATTGCATTATGAATTGACAATGAATCTTCCCAGTGGAAGCATAACAAGGGAGCTGTGCAGTAGAGTGGGAAGGAGGCAGTGACTGATTGAGAGTGATGCTGATGTAAAAGTCGTGATGGCTTTTAAATATGTGCAAAAGTGCTTATTTATGTCTCCTTTAAGTTTTACTAAAAGCCATAGCTTGGAACAATTGCAATTATGAAGATTTTCTTAGTCCAAACAGTAGGAAACTATCTAGTTAGTGCTTGCAGCGGAAAAATGCACAACAGAGACAAGAAACAGTTTTGGGAGGAGATTTTGTAAGTGCATTTACTTACTAATTCCCAGTTAGATCTGATATCATAACCCATGTTGCAGGATGCACAGTTCCTAAAAGTCTGTGTAGTCCTACAATGCCAGTTTGCCCTCTCTCTTCCTCTCTCTAATCTCTCACCCTCCTTCCTCCCCAACCCTCTCCCCTGCAAAAAAAGGAACAGAGATCTCACTGCCTGAAGTGTTTTCCAAGACACCAGGGTATCACTGAGATTATCACTGACATATTTACCAAATACTTATACACGTCTACAGCAAAGGCAGTATGTTTCCAGTGAAGTTTGCAGTAGTATTCCATTAACCTGTAGTCACCATCCATCAGAATATGAAGTAGGAAGCTTGTTTATCTGGAGAATCGATATTTCCTGTTAATGATTATTGCACATGTTCATGTTTTGAGAGAGCAAAATCACCTGTTTCTGACAAGTAAACTGAAACATCAATGTACAATTTCCTATGCTAAGCTCTTGCCTGCACTCAATTCTTAATACCTATAACCTGATGAAGAAACAAGGAGAATCAGTAGAAACTGCCAGCAGAGCCCTACAGCTGCTCTCGTCTGATTATACTACTTTGGCACCAGCCCATTATTAAAGATTTTTAACTGATGGTGATGGGCAGGCCACTGTGCAGAACAGGATGTTCTCAAGCGGCCAGTCTAAGCAGAGCACAACCAGCTTACAACTCACATGATTCTCAAAAACTGTGGGAGTCAGGCTGTGCCAAGCATTTATTCTGGATGCTGCTGTATTTCAAGGCATGCAATAATAGCTTTTCTAGCAGAAATATAGTGCATCCCTAATGAATCCCACAGTGCTGATCTCACAATAATAGGACACAGTGCTCAGTTATCTAATCAACATAACCCAAGTACAGTAGTTAATTCTGAGGAAAATAAAGAAAAAGAGAGGAATATTCCATTTTCTTAACTCAATTGCAAGATAGCATGTTGAATAATAGCTTTAATTAAATTAAGTGAGTTTAATTAAGATTTGGATGGTTCAGGGAAGACAAAGCACAACTCAACACTTTTAAAAAGCTCTCTTTAATTTCTTTTCACTTCATGTGGAGTGTGTTTAGCTGTACAGCATTCTAAAGTCATCTGTTTCATAGCAATGCCAATCTAATAGGCTTCAGTATTTTGCCAGTGATAACAGCATGTAGCATTTGAGAGAGGGGTGTTGTAATCAAATGGTTAATGAAAATAAAGCATAATTTCATTTGTTAGTACAAAAAAAAATGAAAATTTGGCAGCATCTGGTTATGTATTATGCATTTGTGAACTATAATACTGTTAATATTCTTTAATGCAAATAGTTGTCTATGCTTTGAGAGTTTTATTACAAACTTAAAAAACAAAACCAAGCAAAAAAAAAAATCACAACAACAAAAAGACCAAAAAAAAAAACTGAACCCATTAACTGGGAAACAAGCTATAGAAAAAATAAATAAATAAGAGTATCTGTATTTCTGTATTAGTTTTGATTTGATTTTAAAAAGTAAGCAAGTAGGAAGAGAGGTTCTATCTAGATGTTCCAGTTGTAAACAAGAAATTGTAAAAAATTTGTGAAAATGATTAAGGGACGGAAGAACTGCTCAGTCTAAGGAAGAGAATGCCCAGTAAGAGCTTATTAATGTATAGAAATACCCAAAGGGAGAATGCAATGATGGTGGAGTCAGACTCTTCTCACTGCTGCCCAGTAACATAACAAAAGTCAATGGCAGCATATTAAAGAACATTAAATTTCATGTGAACACAAGAAGACACTTTTTTTTTCTGCTAGGGTGATCAAACACTAGAACTGATTGCCCAAGAATATTATGGAATCTCCAGTGATCGGAATATTCAGAGTCCAACTGGATATCATAGAATCATAGAACGGCTTAGGTTGGAAGGGAACTGGATGTGTTTGGGCTACCCAAAGCCCCATCAAACTATATATGTATACATATCCAGTGCAGCCTGCTCTGTGTGACCCTGCGTGAGCAACCAGGCATTGAACTAGATCTTAATAGGTCACTTACAACTTAAACACTTCTTCATTTTGTGTTTCAAGTACAAGTAAGAATAACTTAAAAAGAGTAGGAGGAGTGGTTCATGGCCTCATCCTCTGTGAATGCTGGACTGTTGCTGCAGAAGCCATCTCAGTGACATACTGCAGGAAATGATTAAGCAGAAATGTCAAAGAGTCAAGAAACAAAAGTGTTTGTTTCAACAGGCTAGAGGAATCTGCCTGTTATGTCAGTATGGGAATTTTCAAAGATAAGAGCCAAGTCTTTGGTTGATACAAATAATCATTGTTTCAGTCACGTCAAAGAACATGCTTCATATTACATCACTTGTATATTCAACCAGTAAGAATGTCTGATACCAAGAAACAAAAAGATATTAGGAAAAATCATTAATATTTTATTAACTAAAAATTTTAAAGGGTTTTCATCTGACTATGGAAACTTGCTCAATTTAAAGTCATTGAGCAGTGGAATATTTGAGTACACTTGCAAGCAGAAACAGTAGAACTAATACATGCAATATTCACTAAGGCTTAATATCACACAGAGTATCTTCTGCATAAAATTCATATCTTTGCAGTTTCCATTTTATTGGTTAGTTTCATAGAATATCCAATTAAGAGAGAGAAAAAATACTACATTTTTAAACTGTGCACTAACTGAGCTAAAGGCAGATCACTAGCAATCTAAACACGAAAAATTATTTTGATGGGAATTACTTCAATAATTTCAAATCAAAAATAATTTATAATTTAAAAAACTTTAATTGTTGTTTTATATTCTGACCAAAGGGACTCATTTCAATCTCATTCACAGCATAAAAAAATAGATAAAATCTTGGAATAAAGGCAATAATGGCCAGGAAATACTAATGCTGAAACACAGACCAACTTAGTTAATAAAAGTGAGAGAATGTAAATTCTCTTGATAAATTCAGCTTTATAGATTGCAGAAGTTAAAAAGTTCCACTCCACTGAAAATCTTGAATCAAGGTTTAGATCTTCTCTATTGTTGCTAGCAATGTTTGTACAATGGAGTTGTGAAAAGGTCAAAGAAGAAAGATGAATCACTAATCACCTCAAGACGAGATGATTGGTGGTAACCAACATGGCTTCACCAAGGGTAAATCGTGCCTGACAAATGTGGTGGCCTTTTATGATAGAGTCACAGCATCAGTGGATAAAGGGAGAGCAACTGACATCATCTACCTGGACTTGTGCAAGGCGTTTGACACTGTCCCGCATGACATCCTGATTGATAAATTGGATAAATATGGATTTGATGGTCGAACCACTCCCTGGATAAGGAGCTGGCTGGATGGCCGCACTCAGAGAGTGGCGGTCAATGGCTCAATGTCCCAATGGCGACCAGTGATGACTGGTGTTCTTCAGTGATTGGTACTGGGACCGGTACTGTTTAACATCTTTGTCGGCAACATGGACAGTGGGATCGAGTGCACCCTCAGCAAGTTTGCAGACGATGCCAAGCTATGTGGTGCAGTCGACACACCAGAGGGAAGGGATGCCATCCAGAGGGACCTGGACTGGCTTGAGAGGTTGGCCCATGCCAACCTCATGAAGTTCAACAAAGCCAAGTGCAAGG
>WBMW01005484.1:147863-250151 GCA_013396635.1 Penelope pileata | reverse complement strand
GCCAGGCTGGATGGGGCTCTGGGCAACCTGGTCTGGTGGGAGGTGTCCTTGCCTATGGCAGGGCGGTTGGAACAAGATGATCTCTAAGATCCCTTCCAACCTGAACCATTCTATGATTACATGAAAACATTGTTTGAAGAAAATGAGTCTATTTGCAGGGACACAAAGAAAACAATTAAGTTTTCCAGTAGCAAACCAATCAGGAAAGTCCTCTGAAAATGCACAGAACTTCTCAAAGTGAAAAAAAAAATAGAGAAAATTTATGTTGGGAACAAATGCTGGCCCAGTAGGTAAGACTTTTTCTGCCTGATACTGCATTACCTATTTGCCCTTCTCTCATTTTAATACAATTAAGTGTCTGGAATTGGGCATAGATACATGAATAGCACAGCTTCAGATGTGTGGAGAAAGTACCTGATAAAGAGCTTAGTATGGAGTACAGTGATTCTCTCAATTAGATTTCTGTTTAAACATGGGGACAGACTTCCAGAAGGAAGACGAATCAGAAAATATTTTTAATATATATTAATTACTGAAGTTTTTTTCCCACATTATTTGTTGTCTGGTTCCTGCAGGTGGCAAAGAAATATTTTGTAGAATGCCTTTATATCATATTTTAACTGCTACATGGCCAACTTTACAAACATTCAGGTTGGGACTTTGAGGTTTTTCTTGCCATTTTGGATATATTTTAGAAAAACAGCAGAAACACCGGACTTATCAAAGGATGGATAAAGGGTAGCTGGCTTAAAAATGGTAAAGGACATACAGGCTATATAATGAGAAAGCTTTCAATCTGTGTGAACAGAAAGACATTTGCACAGGCTGATTGGGGAATTTGTGGACTAACACTGAGTTTTTTAGGAAAAAAAAAACATCTGTTGAGATTAAGAGCAGATTAGCAAAATTTTGTTGGAAAATGAGTAGTTATTTTTTTTTACTTTCCACAATTTCTATGGAGATGCAAATTGATGAGACAAGTAGATGTTCATGTCCCTTCCCTGCTGCCACAGCATCACACTGTGTAGAGAGCTGCAGGTATCTCCTTCTGGCCCAAAGCTGCTTGGCCCTTGAAATCAGCCTCCCAGGATTTCCCAGAGATTCTAATTTCAAGCCTAACTTCAAGAACATCAGATGAAAAATGTATAGATGCTGAAATGGTGATAAGTATTCATGTAGGTGTCATCATTCTATGGTGCTTTGTTGGTGGGATCTCCCTCAAGTGGCAGGGCCTGGCAGCCCAAGGGAGCAGGGCAGCAGGGGCAGCCCCAGCCCTGGGCACCAGTCACCTCCATGAAGACAGGGATGGGATCCTTGGTGCATTCAGTGAGATAACATATTACTATAGACTGATCTACAATTGCCTGGAAATACAGAAATAACCTCACCAATTAAATGATAAAGTATGCTATTTTTCTTTATTGAGTGTTTCTAAAAACGATTGTATAAGGTAGATTGAAACTGGTTGGGACAAAGGGAAGTGGAAATTATTTCCTCTTGGAAACCTCCCTTTCTGCCATTGAGCCAGCTGCTGGTATAGTAGAAATTCATCAGTGGATATTGGTTCAATAAAATACATTACAGACAAGTAACAGAAATCATTTCTTGGGTTTCAAATTACACCAAAAAATTCAGTTCTAGAGACTGTGATTTTTTCCATCTATATTATGTAGAATGTAGAGTGGCTGGTCAATGTTCATGGTTGTAATTTCACGAATGCTAAAAGGGAAAGATAACTCATGAACAGGATTGTTAAATGAGAACTGCTGTTTCCACTGTAGAAGAGGAGAAAAGCAGAACAGGAAAACTGTGATCTGTATCCACTTCAAACATGAAAAAGATCGCCCTGATAAAATAAAAATAATAAAAATAGCAAGTAGGTCCCTTCCTTAGCACAAGATTGAGGTTCTTGGATGATTTTTTACAATTGTCTAATGTTTTTGGTTTTGTTTGATCTCCTTGTTCAAATTTCTGCTATGATTTCTCTCAGTAGCACTAATCAAGTATCAATCTATCTTTTGTTATTGTAGGTTATATAGAAACAATAAACGGCATATATCTGGTTCTAGAGACCTAGGTACCTAGATACCTAGAATCCACAATCTAGGACCTTATTTGCATGGAAATGTTAATTTCAATGTAAATCAGTATGTTTCAGCTTTATATGAGTAATCTGTTTTGTATTCATATTTAGATAGCCTTTTATAATTTTATCTTGAGTTTTAATTTCTACTCTAAATACTTCATAACCATATTTCAAAACCTATAATCTACTAAAAGATTCATGTTAATGCATCTCTATTTTGAATAAATATTTCAAAACTTCTCTCACTGTACTTCTAATCTCAGTTGCTGGTTTCTAACTACATGCTTTCTACTATTTTGCTTTTACCCTAACAAAGTGACCCTGTCCTACTCATATGGTAGTGCATAAACACTTGTGCCTTCTTCTTGACAGCAAGTTCCTAGACTCTGAGTTCTTTTCTGCCTCAATATTGTGTTTACATGCAGGCTTATTAAGTGATCCTGAAGTATATTGCTAAACACGAGAGAGCAAGTTTAGCCTCACCTTGCCATTTGTCAGTGAGATCTCCATATGTATAGACTACTAGCAGGCAAATGAAGAAAAGATATTTTCTGGGACATATATCAGCAAAGCCATGAAACAGACTCTCCTTTAGGAGAAAATAGTCTCTAAGTCATGTTTCTAATAAGTAACCATTCTCTGAGAACCTTAAACAAAAATGTTGCCAATAAATCATCATAGAACATACCTGAAGAGGCAACAGCAGACAATGAAAAAGAGGAAATTACCTTAGATGGTCAATACAGTGCTGCCAGAGAAGCAGCTTTGGCACTACCACGAAGACATGGTGTTAGGAATGTATTGAAGAGATGACAGGCATTAAATATTTTATATTACTGCTATCCTCAGGAATATGAAATGTGAAAATCTTTGTCCATAGTAACAGCTATGAGGAGAAGGGTTTGGTAAGCATTGTAAATTATTATAATGAATTATAGAATTGTCCAGTGATGTAGTAAGTTTTTTGCTAGCTCAGTCCTGACTGACACACACGGAAGATATAGACTTCTGACTAGCAATACACAGGTTGCTAATTTATCACCATCTGAGGGTTCATCTATTGACTATTATCATCTAAATGAAGATGTTCATACACCAAATGCAGAGAGAAACCTTTTATGGTCAATACTAAATACTTCAGAAAGTGAGTCTATAACTGTTGAAGAAAGCTGACAAGTTCAAGAGGGAACAGAAAGATTTACCCATTTCAACCTTTTCTTTTGTCTCCAAGACTAGCAATAAGAGTAGGAGAGTTTTATTCAAAAGCACATAGCTTCAACAATTGCCAAAACACCTCAAATATTATTTTCATAGCAGTTATCATTGGGATAATAGTGCTTAGTTGTGCTTTCTACATCCAGTTTGATAGGAGTTTGAAAATGTTTCTGATACACAAAAAAAACCTGAAAATAGAATTGCAACTAGGCAACTATTCAACAAAGCAGAAGGAATGGTGGGACTGACTCCAGAGTCCCAAATTCAAGCTGATTCCACAAGGTTTCCTATAATCAACAATGACAAAGAGCCACTAATCTCCACTGCCTAGCAACACAGCATTGACCCAAGGTATGTGCTGAGAGCATGGTGTCTTGATTGTGAAGAAAAATCAAACAAAAAAATCATTTTTATCAATGTGATTCAGAAAAGAAACAAAGTCCCATAAGAGCAGTGTCAAAAACATATTGTTGGCTGGCATTTCTTTGTGTGTGCAAGAATTACATGTAAGACAGACTGCCAGGGTAAATGAAGCAGATGCAGAGTGCCTCAAGGTTTGGAGGATGAGGTAACCTCAAACATAAAGCTCAGCAGAAAATAATTTGTTTTAACTTACCTTTTCTTTAATTTCTGCCAGATGGTAGTGTTATCATGACTGAGGTAATGATTTCAATGAGAAGATGGTAGATTTATAATTATTCATGGAAAGTATGGTACCTATTCAGATTGAGTCTGAAGAGCAAGGTGTTAATTTTAATGTATAAAATTATAAATGGTTTCAGATTCAGTGATATGAAGAACAGTCACCTTGCTAAGCAATTCAGTGTTGATAACAGACAGTGCAAGTTTCTAAATTACTGTGGAAGAGAAGGAACTACCAGCAGACTACTTTTAGCAGTGCATCCATGAGCTGCCAAACCCATTCTCTTTACTTAAGGATAAATAATTATCGTAAGTTTTAATGAAGTCAGTATGCACCTTTGATGTTCTAAGTGTTTATAAACTGGAAAAAAATCTTATCTCTTCCTTGAAAACCTTACAGTGTGTGTAGTGTGCCAGTGAATGCTCATACTGGCAAAGCAATGAAGTTGAAAATTTGCCATATTTTGAGGAAAAGTCAAGTAGCTTCTTTAAGAGCCTACAAAAGGCATTTTCATATAAAGTAGGACATGAAAACAGAGTTTCAAAAATATATATATTCTGTGGAAAAGAAGATAGTGGTAGTAATATTCGTATGTTAGAATTGGAGATATGCTTAGGGAGTTCCTGTCACTCATCTAATCCACTTCGTCAGCCAATGCATGGGCAGAGGGAAAGCACAGGAAAAGAAACATCACATCACATCCCCTTTAAGGTACTGGGAATATCACAGAAAACCTTCCAGACAGAGCATCTGCCAGGACTACTGTTTCTCTGGTCCTTATATGGAGTTCACATATGGGAATATTTGTACTCTTTCCCTCCCCCCAGTCCTTTAACTACACAAATTCAATTGCCAGGGACAATCTGAACCTTAATTGTAGAGTATGTCAACAGTTTGTCATTTTAAGTCTTATATAACTTGGCAGTTTTCCCTGAATCTTGTCAGTTCTCTTTTTGAATGTTTACATATGGGCATAATAAATGTTACAGATAGCTGTGGCTGGATTTAAAACTGTATGTCCTGTAGTTTGAAATTCATGGCAAGCCACAGAGAGCTGTATATGATTCAAGAAAAAGATTCCTTGTTTGTCATCGTGCATCTTTTCTCTTAAAAGTAGCATCCTTGGATATGTATATTAAAAAAAAAAAAGATATTTGGTTTTAATTCTGCCCTCAGATCATATATAGAAAATGTCAAATTTCATATCAGGTTAATTACTTGATACATACAGCATATCAACAAATCTCAGATCAGATTATTTTCCCTAACTTATTTAGAGAAAACTTGTGCTCAGACTGAAGGTACAAGTTCAGACTTGGCAGTGCTCCACACAAATAAAGGATGACTTGCGCCCCTAGAATCGTACCTTAAAAGTCTGGAGATCATTTCTCATGCATTTAGAAATTTTACCTGCTGTCTTCAATATTTCTAGAATGAGATAAAGTCAAATGATATTTAAGAAATACATAAACATTTACAGATAAACAGTCAAGAATAAACTGTGCACATGCTTTATCCTAAAGCATGCATCTTTGCTCAGTTGCTGCTTTGAATTTCAGGTTTTCATTCCCTCTTCTTCTTCCTAGGTTGTAATCTAACATGCAGCTTATCCTAGCAATACCAAAGTCCTAAAGGTGTGAAAAACCCCTCCAAAGTGTGATTAAGCAGAGAAATGGAATTTACAGAGAAATAAGTATTTAATTGACATTGTCCTACCAGTGTCTTGTCTGGTAATATCTTACTTAAAAGTTATGTCATTTATGATATTAATAGCATTGTGTACAGATTGTGTACACATCCTGAAAACTAGATTGGAATAGAAAAGCAGAAGTGCACACAAAATGGCACGCAGGAAAAGCCATCCTGAATTTCGAACACTGTTAGTTGTTGGCAATGCAGTAGGCTTCCCACATGCCCTGACAAAGGACAAGCTTATGATCTGCAATAACCACTTTAAAAATAATAATAATAAATTATTTATTTCACACAACTGAGTCTTTGTCTACATCTATTCTAGAAAGATAAATACAGCCATGTAACTTTTCTGGGCACCATGGCTGTCTGTGTGCCTGGACTGTGAGAACTGTCTCTGGCATGCTTTGGGGTCTGATAAAAATGGCGGCAACCCAGACAATCCCTGGGAATGTTTAAGGCGTTAGGATAGACTAGAGGCTATTCCTAGAAAGTAGTTTATGTGAGGCCACGCTGTTCTGGAAGACAAGTGGATTAAATGTTACAGACACAGTTCATGCCAGTTGGCCTTGATGTAAGAGATGATGTTCTGGACCCATTTGCTTTTCTAATATAGATGTAACCCTCAGTAATAATGATGATAATGATAAACATCATCTTTCTTATCATACCAATTAGAAAATACTGGTAAAAATCTTTCTTTGGGGTTGAAGTTGCCTAAACCTAAACTGCAGGCAGCTAATCTTCTCTGATGTGACACAATCACTATAGAGCCATAGAGACATCACTTACTGTTGTAGCACAGCTCTCTCTGCAATAGATTCAGATGTGATAAATGCATTTAGAAAAAAAAAAGCCTTTTAAACTGTTCAATGTGAAATGTGGATATTTCTGGACACAGTGAACTAGCAGTTATGGTGAACATACAGATATTGTTTTCTCATGAAGGTTGATTTATGAAATAGGAATGAATGGCAGTTCTTTCTGTTCAAAACACATTTGCCCCCAGATTGTAACTCTTTTATATGGTCCTTTTGAACTCAGGAGGAAAGGGCAAGAGTATATTTCTGAATCTTGTTATAAATATGCCATTTGAGGTGCAACTTAATGGTGTTCATCATGCTAATTATAAATTTGATATTTTTCATCTTCTATGGATTTAAAAAAATCTTTACCAGCCTTCAAAATAGAATTAATTTGCAAAAAAGCATACTTGCTACTTTACACTGTGCAAAATTGTTTAAAAGAAGCTTAAAACAAGTGCCAAACGTTGTCTTCCACATCTTCATAGCTATATAGGGAAGAAGAAAAATCCCATAGAAAGGATTTGTTTGATGACTTCACCCTCATTCTCTGAGGTTTCCAATGTATTGTAGCCCTGATGTAGAGGGGACATTCCAGAGGCTGGCAGTGGAGCTGTGGGAGACATCATTTAGATGATGCTGCCACCCGTGGGTGTTTTATATTATACTGCCATAACTTAACTTTTACACTACTGACAAAGCCAACTTCATTCTGTTCTGTGCATGCAGCCATACAGGTTGCCTGTTTTGTCCTGCCATACACTGCATAGCAGTATCCTGCTAAGCATAAATACGAAAAAAATGTACTCAAAGACGTCAAATTTCTCCCACATTTCTTTTGAAAATATATTTGAAAACAGCAAGAGAAAAACTACAGGAACTCACAGAGAGCCCTTCATCAAGGAAAAATATGTAATTTTTATCTGTTATATCTGATGACTGAGGCCAGCAAAATAGGAAGACGAAAATGTTTCTGAAGCCTTCCCTAATCATTCAAATCATTAAAACATACAATTACAAGTGTTATCTGAAATAGCTTTATTATTAAAAGTTATAACTGAAAGTCATTATTAATACAACTGCAGAGGTCAACCCTTTAAACCACTCTTCTTCCTTCATAGTAACCTTAATTTTTCCTTACAGTTACTTTACTTTTGTATACATCCTAGCCTTCTGCTCCTTTTACCACAGGAAATGAAGTGCCATGAAAACCCCAACAGTTAATTTTATATGATCCTTCTGTGGAGTAGGATATTAATTTAATTAAAATACTGGAAGGTCATAGTTTTTGTGATTCCTCCCACAGCTTACAGACATAATGGGAATACATCACAGGCAGAAGGTCTGTTCATCTTGTTTTAGGGTGAGATAGAGTTAATTTTCTTTAAAGAAGCTTCAGGATTTTTTGTAACAGCACACTGATGTTTTAGTTGTTGCAGAGCAATGTAAGCACAGAGTCAAGGACTTAGTTCTGTCTCTTGTGCTGCCCTGCCTGAAAGGAGCTGGGGATGTGCAAGGAGCTGGGAGAGGGCAGCTGGATGCTTGACCCAGACTGACCAATGGGATAGTTCACACCATACGATGTCAGCTCAGCGATAAAAGCTGGAGTGAAAAGGAGGAAGTGGAGGACTCTTGGAGTGATGGCATTTGTCCTCCCAATAAACTGTTACATGTGATGTGCCCTGCTTTCCTGGAAGTGGCTGAAAGTGCCAACAGGAAGCAGTGAATGAATTCCTTGCTTTGCTTTGCTTTTGCTCATGCAACTTTTCCTCTAACCAATAAACTCTCTTTATCTCAATCCACGAGTTCTTGCACTTTTAACTTTCCGATTCTCTCCCCCTTCCCTCTGTGGGGAGAGTGAGTGAGTGGCTGTGCAGTACTGAGCTGCCTGCCAGGGTTACACCACAACGCTTTTACTCAGGAATCTCCCTAGTGCAAGGAAACTGACAAAGGGAGAGATGGCAAATAAAATAGATCTGCATCAGCCCCTTCTTGTCCTTTTTTTTCACCTAGATGAAGTGCCCTGAAAGCAAGGCAAAAATCTGGCAGTTGTTTCACTTTATTGATCTACAGCTTCTGAAACGTATCTCTCTGCCAGCTACCTTGCTGACAGATACAACTGGAAGATTCTTTGAAGTTAATCTTACTTTATGTTGTCGTGTAAGTGTGGCATTTTACTGCATCCCTCTCTTTATTAGCCCTCTGAAGTCTAAATGTCATTTAATTTTCTAGTGGCAGAAGGCAATAACTGCCACTCAGAGAAACTGATCACTCTTCATTTCATTTTTTTAAAGTTAAAAACTGTCTATTATTAACAGTTTTTTCTTTGGAAATTGGCACATTAAGAGAATTTCTTGCCTGCATGAAACAGCACTTGTTTTCTTCAAACATGGAAAATATTCCATGAACCTACTGTGGTATTTTCCTTGGCAAAGGAATGGAAGGACACAGTCATAATTTTGCCATAGATTGAATGTTCAGTGTATGAAAGAAAAAGTACTATCTTTTGTGATGAATTCAAACTAAAAATACAGAGTTAGTGGAAAGATGTAGAGTCAGATGGTGGAAGATATTTGTAAACCATCTCTTATCCCCAGAGTTTCTACCTTCTACGGAATTCATGATAGCTGCCTTTCCAGCTGTCTCTGCTCTTCCCTTTGTAATTTTTCTTCTGTAAGAATCCTTCTCTTCATCCATTCCAAGATGATTTTGCCTTCCATCAGGCAGTGTTTTGCTCCTTTTCTTCAGTCCCCCAATTACGGATGATGATGCTATCTGTTGAGTATATTTAGAAGAAATCTTGGTGTGCTGTTTTCTTGTAATGTTTTATTTTCCTTCTAGATGGCTCTGTTCTTGGCCAAGAATCCTTCTCCATACCCTCACTTATGACTCCAGTCTGTGATAGATATTTGTCATCTCTGAATCACCTGTGAAACATTCCATTTTCTTCTCTATTCTTTTTTTTTTGTTTGTCACTTACTAGTTTTTGATAATACACTGTACATTTACCCTGTATTCTTTTTTGACAGCTCCCAGATTCTCTGGATGTGAGCTTGTCAACTGGGCTGGCTAACATCTGCCTGGATATGAACATTTGAAACACTGATGTTTACATCTGAGCAAGTTACTCTCAAGCTAACCAGAATTTCCACTCAGCAGTCATAGAATCATAGAATCATAGAGTGGTTCAGGTTGGAAGGGACCTTAGAGATCATCTTGTTCCAACCCCCCTGCCATGGGCAAGGACACCTCCCTCTAGACCAGGTAGCTCAAAGCCCCATCCAGCCTGGCTTTGAATACTTCCAGGGAGGGGGCATCAAAGACTTCTCTGGGCAACCTGTTCCAGTGTCTCACCACCCTCACAGTGAAGAATTTCCTCCTTATATCTAGTCTAAATCTAACCTCTTCCAGTTTATAACCATTACCCCTTGTCCTGTCATTACCTATCCTTGTAAAAAGCCCCTCCCCAGCTTTCCTGTAAGCAATAAGCTGCAGTATGCAGCTTATCTCAGTCTAAAATAGACACCTACACTTTTTGACGTGAATCATACCCTGGACTCCATCGATAGCTGCTGAAAGTTCTGTTGACTGTGATGGAAGCCTACACAATCAGCTCAAATGTAGAAATCAGTGTTGTAGCCCTTAAAGTTAGTTGTGACAAATGTCCCTCTCAGATTTGCTCCTTTTTTCCCTTTATAATAAACAGCTTTTTTAATCAAGGGAGAAGTTATGACAGGATTGATGCTAGACTTCCCTGGGCTGATATTCTGTGCCAAAGGCAATGTAAACTGAAGGCAATCATAATGTAGCTGCTATATTATCTCCCTTGTTTGTCCATCCTTGAAGCTGTGTGAAATGTAGTGCTTTCAACTAGCATAACTACTTTATCTAAAATAGTACATGGGTCATGTATTCCAGTAGCTCCATTGGAACAGAATCATTGCTCTTTCTTTTTTGTACTGAACGTTTCCTTCAAGGAGACATATCTCATGTAACAGGTACCATAAATGACCTACAATAGGTACCAAGTCATCACAATGTCAGTCGTATGGTTCTCCACATTTTCTGACCCTGTACAGCTTCATCACCTCAGTACTGTGTATTAAGTTAACTTAGCTGTCTCCCAAGGGCAATTTTGAAAGTCTTACTCCAGCACTGAAGTCACTAGGCATTTTTTCATAAATATTGTAGAGGTCAGCTTTTCACTGGCCTAATGTGTCTCATTAAACTTTTCTGGCTTACTTATGTGACTCACTGTGACTTAAGAAAATTTGATTTTCAGGACATACACTCATTATAAGTACATTATAAGTACACAGATAAATAAATCTGAAGACCTGAAACAAAATTCCTCAAGATTTCTAGAAGCTTCATTTCCATAGTTTATTCTTTTGCCTAGTTTTATATCCCGAAACAGAAAGTCTGTGTGTCTTATAAAAAAAATGGAAATGAGATGGAAATATTCAAAAACATGATGAGCAAATGAACATATGAAGCAGTAGGGCAGTTATAGAATGACAGCATTCCAGAAATTCCTGGGGCAGCCTAAGTGTAAGTTTATCAAAGTTACTAAAAAATGCCTCACCATGGGTAGAGGAGTTGGTTAGCATGGAATTATCTTTCATCCCTTGCATGCATTATGACCCTTAAGTACTTAAACCCTTTGCTCTTTCATTAAAAAGGAATGTGCCAGCAAGGAACAGAAAAGACAGCAGAACAACAACTGACAGCAACAAGAGCAGTGCTGAAAGCTCTGAATCTCTGCCCTTAAAAAGAGAGGGCAGTGGCCAGAGCGGTATGGAGCTGAGCTGATACAGCAGAATGGAGCAGCATGAGCACAGACAGAGAAGGCCGTTACAATGCAGCAGCAGCCAGCTAACAATGATGATCACTAGTTCAATGGATGCAGATGTCAGACACACAGCAGCTAGCTCAGTAGAGAAATTGGAGGTTTTGATATGATTAAATATACTTACCCTAGAGAGAGATTCAGACAAATTTAACTGAAAGGAACTAATCTCCAGTGAGAGGAAATAGGAAGGGACTGGAAATGAATGATAGAGAGATAGGACAAAGATTTGGCCAACAGGAGAGAAAACAGAATGTAATCTAGTGCAGCAGAGTACTTAAACATATGCTTAAAATTTAATGTGCAAGTAATCCCATTGACTTCAACATATGCTTAAATGCTTTGCTGGATCTGGGCTTTAACGTACATTTGAATTAAACTGTAGCGTGATGATTTAGAAGTGAGCTCATTTCAGGTTTCACTGACTAGCCAGAGTTTTAGGTAAATGATGTTTGGAGTGGGGATTTTTAACGAACATCTCAGTGCTTCAGGAAGCATACTGCTGTTCAGTGATGGCATTTTTCTCTCTGAAAAACAATTCCTTATTTCAGATTTATATGTTCCAATTTAAGCATGGATGACACCATGCTGCTAGTGCATAACTATAGCCATTGCATAAGTGCATATATACATACACATATACATATATACCTAGCTATGTTCTGTATAAATGTATGTGTACTACATATATGTATATATATAGTTTATTTCCAGCCACATCCTCAGCCTTCAAGATGTTTCCCAAGATCTGAAAGTTTATGAAACAGCAGATAACTCTGTTTAGTTCTTTATATTCGAACACATGCAACAGAGTTAAAGGAAGCTGTAAAGGAAAGAATCATCAAGAAGTAGAACAGAACTAAAGGTATGGCTACGGATTGTGAGTGGTCTAGACTGCAAGACATATGAGGAGTGGCTGAGGTCCCTTGATTTCCTCAGCCTAGAGAGGAGCAGGCTGAGGGGAGGCCTCATGACAGCCTACAGCTTCCTCACAAAGGGAGCAGAGAGTCAGGCACTGATCTTTGCTCTCTGTTGACAGTGACAGGACCCAAGGGAATGACATGGAGTTCTGTCAGAGGAGAGGGTCAAGTTGGGGATTAGGAAAAGGTTCTTCATGAGACGGTGGTTGGACACTGGAACAGGCTCCCCAGTGGTCACGACCCTAAGCTGACAGAGTTCAAGAAGTGTTTGAACAACAGTCTCAGAAATAGGGTTTGAATTTTGGGTGGTCCTCTGTGGAGCCAAGAGTTGAACTTAATCTTTGTGAGTCCTTTCCAACTTGGGATATTCTATGATTCTATGATAAGACAAAACAATTAAGATAATAACAGCTGGGCCACTGCTTAGGAGATTCTAAACTTCAATACTCTTGAGTAGCATGGTTCACCAGCTGGCATTGGTGGCATCAGCTAGAGAGATACACTGTTTCAGCACTCTGACTGCAGTGCTTTTACTGTGCTACAGTGCTTTTTACATTCTCCCCTCTGTCCTACTTTGCCAGCTTTTTGTTGCTGTAAGCAACTGTCTGTTTTAGCTACATCTGGGGAAAAGAACTAGGCTTGGTACTAAAACAGTAAGAAGACCAATGAAAATAATGAGCTGGAATTTATCCATGGAAAGCTGGAATTATTGTACATGTTTTTATGATGTAACATTTAGTATTAAGTGTGCTAGTCTTGAGAAGGAAAAAATGGGTGTGCAAATGTGCTGTCTGAACAAAGTCTTATACACGACCAGCGTGCATACTGGGGTAGCAGAAAACAGGCCTAGCTCTCCAGCCCTGAAGTGAAAATAAACAGAAACAGATTAAATAAAATATTGAATAAATGTAGAGAAACACAAAGCTAGATAAGTGCTTAGGGGTATTTTTTCTGATGGCAATTAACATAGCTGGTGAACAAGACAATGCTGTCTTCTTAAGTAATTCTAATCAGACCAGTATTTGGTTCCTGAAAGAAAATGTATGGCAGGTGATAAGCCCAGCTTGGCTGGCTGAATTAGCCTGGCAGTCAGAAGAACACCATATCCTAATGTCCACTGTAAGAGCAGTTGAGCTATGTGGCTCAGCTCTGAACACAGTGCTGGGAACCAAAACTGACATCTGGAAGATGTGCTCTGGAAAGACTGCAGTGATGTTCACTGATGTAGATCTGTGCCTAGGAGATTTATTCAGAAGAGAGGGGAAGAAGAGTAACGAGTAGCAAGAGAGTAAGCAATTTTTAACATTGATCTTCTGAGAAAAAAAAAATACAGTTTTGGGGTAGAATGGGCATTAGGAACACAGTTAAACAGCAACTTTGAAAGTTTTGCCCATTCAGAACTTCATGTCCTTTCAGCTATTCATCTATTACTTACTTAACTTACTTCTCTTTTTAAGCCTCTGATTTAAAAAAAAAAAAAAATACTGCATATTGTTGTAACCCCATCATTTCAAGAAAAACTTTCCATCCCGTGCTTAATTCTCACTGATTGCAAGGAGACAAACAAATTTTAAACCAAGCACCATTCTTGACAAATGAACTTGATTTATATTCCTGTGTAATGTTCCCAGGTGCTGCTGAACTTCTGCTTTGTCTCCCCATGGGAGTAGCAGACTCCTGGGTGCTGCCATGTGATGCAGTGTCCAAGGATCTGTAGAAGCAGAAGCAGAAGATGGAGTCAGTATGGTACTCTTCACAGGGTAATGAGGCCTGCCAGCCACCACTGCTCTAATAAAGCTATATGGCTTCTGGGGCTGGAGCTATTATCTCTGCAGGGCAGCACATTATACAGGCAAGCATAACATTAGTGATGGACAGATAGCTTCTGGGAAGAATTCTGTTACGTGTGGCTGTGTTAATGATAGCTACTCTGAATCCTTGGATTCAGTAGTACTTAAACAACCAACCAAGATTGAAAGACTTATCTGTCTCATGTTTATATTATACCTCATGCTGAAAGGTTAATGTTGGTCTTCCTGAGTGGCTAGACAGGAACTGCCTTTAGTGCATGGTTTGATTTCTGTAAAGCAGTTTTCTCTTTCTCAGAAGCGCTGGAGATTGGCCACAGCTACATGGTGTAGGCAGGCTGTGCTGATACTGATGATAGCATTATATTTCTTCAGTAGTTGCAGTACATGTCCTGTTGTCATTTCCAGAATTAAGTCAAACTGCAGATCTTTTTTCTCGTTCAAATTACCAGGCATCATAAAGGGGGTTCACTTCCTCTGTAACCTGACTGTGCAGATGCTGAATTTGTTACAGGCTGCTTATCAATGTTATTTAGTGGTAGTGTTTGGAGTAGAAATTCTGTGTACCCTTCAGAAGTAGATATCTATTTCATTACTGTATATGGTTTTATATGTCTTGACATAATAACCAGGTGGTGCCTCTAAGTCACACATTCATACATTATATTTAGCAGAAATATCTGCCAGCTTATCTTATATTGAGATATCGCTTTTGAAACAAGCTGTTCCACTTATGTCTTCTGGCAAGATTAGTGAAAATGGTGGAATCAGGCTGTGTTTTTCTGAGCAGATATTTTCAGTGAAATACAAATAAATTATTCTCAGTCCTTAGAGATTACCACAAACTAAAACTGCAGGAGAGTTTCCTTCCTTGAAAAAGAAAAAAAATCTGCCTCTATTTATTTTTTCTGGTGATATAAAAGGGAGAGAAACCTACTTTCTCAGCCCTGCTTATTAGTTGTGGCTTGATCACTGTTACAGGTAGAATTGGTGATTCACATGGTACCATCTCATGGACCCTATGGTGCAGGAATGTGGACTGCATAGAGCATTTCAGACAGTATCAAAAGTGATGTGAAGACAACAGACCCTTCTTGATAGACATAGCTCATTGAAAAAGCTGTCCCCACTGAAAAAGCTGTCCCCACAGAAAAAGCTGCCCCTACCCCTTAACTACAAACAGAGTATAGCTTAGCAGTAGGAAACTGTGATTGATTTTTCCCAGATCTTAAAGAAGTTTTCAGCATTTTGTGTACGTAAGAACATAATCTGAGACTTTTGCTTTTACTCCTGATCTGCCATAGTCATACCAAAGTTTTGACCATCACTCTTTTTCAAGAGTCTGTGCTTTATTGGTTGCAGTAGTGACATACTGCCTTTTCTGTGTTGAACAATTTGTTTCAGAGTGTGTACCTTGAGTTTAGAGATAATTCAGCTCGAAATAGGAGGAAATAAGGCACCTCTTTTTCAATAGCTACCTATACCTACTAACAGTCTTACAAAAACAAAAAGGCTACATGATGATTTAGGTTTTCTTGCATCACGCTTAAACCTTTTGATTGATGATTAAAGTCTTTTGCAAGTATTTTTTTGTGACAGAATACTCAAAAACATTGGTTATGGGTAGGAACTTGCAAGACAATTTTTTAGAAAAGGAGTAAAAACAATTCCTTTCCTGAAGTGCTCACAAATACCACAGCAAAAAAGGTTGACATGTTTGGCAGGACAGTATTTTTACCAATGTGATAAAAATAAAGCTCATCAAGTGCTATGAAGCCAGGCCCACAGTTATTAAAGACAATCTGAGTAGAATAGATCAATGAGGGCTTCTGACCAGAATCGGCTCAGAAGAAAAGGGTACTGGAATGGCTTTTATTCTCCATGTTGGGAAGCTGCCAAAATAATGTTTTTTTCCCCCTAACAGTGTCAGCAACAACAACACAGCCATTTTAAATTACTTCAAATCATTGTTAAAGCTCTATCAAGATGTCCAAAATCATTTTCACCAAACAGCTTTCAGCTGCTCATTTGAAACCATAACATCACTGTACAGGTGAAGAGTTCTAAATCCTGTTTCTGCTCCTATGAGTCATGCAATGCTTCATGATGTTTATTTTTCTGAGAAAGCATTTCAGTTTGCCACTTACAGTTAAGACACATTTACCGCCAAATAGTTGAAGCCAGAACTGGATTTCTCTAAAAGATTATGTTCCTAGCAATCTAATCATGAAATTAAAACTGCCGCAAAAGTAGATATTCGTTGCACTGAAGATTGCTTTGTAGTATTTGCTGTTAAAACATTGCAGAACAACTAGATGTTGTATTGAAAGTTTTGAAAAATGACACAAAGCACTGACAAAAGACTTAGTCTTCATCTTTAAAACTAGCAATTTCAGCCCTTGTTTGCAAAAAATATCTGGAGGAACACTGGATATTTTAATAACACACAACATGCAGGCCAGAAACAGCTTTATATACTTGCTAGAAAATGTCAATGTGGTCAAAAAAGCAAAATTTGTATGGTTTGCTAATGGAGATGAAAGCTAACAGTGGTATTATCTTTAAATTTAGCTGTGTAAAATTTAGAGACTAAGCTAAGAGAGCCTTTTCTCTGTACTTCTGTTGAGCAAGTCACACAGTGCAGTTAGCTGTAAAGGGAGGCACACCTTAGACCACTAATGTTAGGGGGGTGACTTTGCCAGTAGCACACTCACCTGTCCATGTACTGAAAACACAGTTATATTCTTCTAGCAGTAAATGCACATTTTAAACATTTGCCATAAGAGACCCAGTTGCTCCCACCTAGGTCAGAATAAAGTCACCAGTGAACTCTTTGGCAATGCAGAGGCTAGGGAAGCATTACAAAAACCTGTGTATGAAGGAGAGAAATTAGTTTTGCATGACAGATGATGTAAAAATTCCCATGGCAGCAAAGGCATTCACTGTAATTGTAAGATTTTCATTGCTTGTGTCTCTTGAGGGCACAGATATTCAGTCTCTTAGCAGTAATGCTAAGGAAGCTGCTGAAGAGTCCTGAAATCTCTGTTCTCTCCTAACCAGCATTTTCCTGTTCCAAACATTCTTTTGCCAGCTCCATTAGCCACAAAGCAAACCTTGTTACTATTGTTGTTTTGTTTTTCTAGGTGAACAGGAGAAGAAAAAAAATAACACCAACAAATGAGAGATAGGGACCTGCTGGAGCACAGCCAGAGGAGGGCAACGAAAGGCCCACAAGGGGTGGAACACTGCCCCTGTGAGGACAGGTTGAGAGCTGGGGCTATTGAGCCTGAAGAGATGGCTCTGGGTAGACCTTACAGCTGCCTTACAGTATCTAAAGGGGAGCTACAAGAAAGAAATGGACAGACTCTTTAGCAGAGTGTGCTGTGATAGGACAAGGGGAAATGGTTTCAAACTAAAAGAGGGGGGATTTCGACTGGATATAAGAAAAAGTTTTTCACGCTAAGTGTTGTGAAACACTGAAACAGATTACCCAGAGAGGTGGTGAATGCCTCATCCCTGGAGACATTCAAAGTCAGGCTGGATGGGGCTCTAAGCAACCTGATCTAGCTGTAGTTGTCCATTCCTTGTAGAGAAGGTGGACTAGAAGACCTTTAAATATCCCTTCCAACTCAAACAATTCTATGATTCCACAACTTACTAGTAGTATTTGAAATACAAAACAACTGAGAGCGTCGATAAATACAACAAAAACATATAGGACCCTGAAATTAAGAATAAATACTATATATATATAAATATATAAATATTATATTGTTAACTTGTTTCTTATTTCCAGCAACCCTCCATTTGAAATGCCAGGATGTATTACTGGAAATCCAGCAATAAAGCCAAGACACATAAAATTTTGAACATATTAGGACTTAAATTAAAATTCTTCTTGCAAATCAAGTACTCTCATAGTAATTCCTATTTATTGTACATCTTCAATAATATGAAATGAAACAAGTGTGCCATTACACTGCACACCAAATGCATCAATAAATGTCATCTTATTATGATGTCTGTTTCAATTTTTAAAAAAAGAAATGTCTTTAATCATTTTTTTTAAATCATTATAATATAGGTCTTGAGAAGGTTGATAAATAAGGTTACTTTATTAACAGTAGAATTTAGGTGTAGCTTATAAGGTGGGAGCACTGCCACCAAGTGGAAGTCAGAGCTGTATTAGTTCACACCAGAGAACCGTCCCATTCTCTTGTGTTACAGACCATGGCATCCAGTATTCAGCAAGTTTCAAAAGGTTGTCCAAGTTTCAGAAAACTGCTAACAGCCTGTTCCTTGTGGTATAGGTATGGGATGTGGGTTTTACCAATATTCTGTCAAGGGAGTTCTTTTGCTTTTGCAGTACAGTGTGCATACATATTGAGTTCTGCAAGTACAACTGTCTTTCTTTATCCAGATAGTAAGTTTCAAAATCCTGTTCAGTTTTTTGTGTTTATTTCTTGCAACACTGAGTTGCTCTGATTGGACGTTAAAATTGTTAAACAATACTTCTGATTAATTTTAAACTGCTTGTCCTTTGAACTTCATTGATTCCCTCTTTTTGCATTACAATATGTTACTAATTTGTATTAATTGCTGTTTTGGTCAGAATCCAGTTGCATTTGTTACTATAACATTCATTCCCATTGTTGTAAATATTTTTGCTCATATTTGTCAGTAGTCTTTTTAGATTCTAGTACTGTATATATATTACCGTACATGCAGCTTTCTTCTAGACACTGTGTAAGCTTGTATAAATGACCTGTTCAAACAACCTTCATTTCTTATATCATCATTCTTGTTCCATAAAATGGGGCCAAAATCTCCCCATCTCAGAAGGGTTGATGTCAGAATAAGTTTTGTTATTAGTAGTTGAATGTTGATACAGTATTGAAGGCCCTATTAGTAGGTAAGTATTTGGAAAGAAACTTGAATAAAATGAATCATCCTTTTAATGCAAGCATTCTATAGATAGAGAGATAGAGTGCTCCCATATCATTCAAAAGTAACTTTATTTATTGAACTCACCCTTCCGCCATAAAGATAGAACTGTAAAAATAGAAATGTATGTCTAAATTAATTGTGTTGATTTTTTTTTAATAGTCAGAAAACAACATTTGTAAGTTCAGAAGTTGTATTTGCTTGCCTAAAATGAAAATAACACTGATTTTATTGGTACCATACCTCATTGAAACATTTTGTATATGTCTGAACTATGTCTAAACTATCAATGTATGTTGGGCCCCTCCACAGTCAATTAATCTATGTTCACAGGGTTCATTCCTTGCAGGCCAATCACTTTTTAAGTTAAAAAGAGAGTCACTATATGTGACTTAATACCAATGATTTATTTATTTATTTATTTATTCATTGCTTCTCTCCCACTCCTTCAGCATTTGTTGATTCAGGGAACTATTTGTGCCAGAGACATGAAATACTGCAGTGGATGACATTTTTTTTCCCTCTCAAAACTTGAAGTTGAAAGGAAAATATTCCTTTTTGTAGAGATGATAGAGATTCTTCTGCTGGGTAGAGTTGCTCTGTCAAGGGGTTTCTTTGGTAACTGCTTATGGAGACTAAACAACCTTCCTACCACTGGAACTATCTGCTTTAGAGAAAGAAAGGTGGTGGCAATTATCTAGTGGGGAACTAAAAGCACCAAGAAGGCATGATTCTCTCTGTATCCATAAGAAATATGGCTAAACATTTACTTTTGTGTGTATTTATAAATGGTTTAAAAGGAGACAAATTACAAGAACTGTTCTGAAAGTAATACCTCCTACTTTGTTATGTTGACCAACAACATCAGAGGCAGATGTTGGTGGTATGGTAGTGGAGGTTGAACCTTCCCACCAATATTCCATTAAATTTTGTTGCCGTGTGACAGATGGCAGCAGAGGGGCAGTCTGACACAATGGCATCTGACATGGAAGTGTGTATGAAGCAAAGGTGTGGAATTGAATTTCACCATGCAGAAAACATTGTACCCATTGACACTTGATGAACATTTCTGGAGACCAAACAGTGGATGTGAGCACAGTGAGGGGTGCGTGGTGCGTTTCAGCAGTGGTAACAACAACAGTGGTCACCTCCACTGGTGCATATATTTACAAATACAGCATGCAGGCTCTTGTTTATCACTAGTTAAAAAGCACTGCTAATAGTGATGACTATGTTGAAAAATATTGTTTTGTAGCTGAGAATTTGCTCTTTCAAATAGTGTTATTGTGCTCTTTGTGTCTGTTGTAGTTTCCATGGAAACAAATAGGAGGCATTATTTTTGGAGACACCTATATAGATTTTATTTTCCCTTACTTTTGTTCAGATATTTCTTCTAACAAGAGCGTTCCTTGGAAAATGATTTCTCTGCTCAAAGTGAATCAATTGAATGATTGTAAAAAGGATTTTTTTTCCTAAAGCTGCAGTGTGTGCAGCAATTTTCCACTTCATGCAGACTGACAAACACTCAGGACTTTATCACAATTCATGCAATGCTTTTCCCCTCAATTTTCATGCATCTGTAATCACTTGCAAATATCAAAGGGAACAGGGAAATATAAAAATGAAAGCCTTAGACACCTAAGATTTGTTATGTTTTAGCTTGACTTTTAAAGTAGTGTCATAACGTTGGTGTTAGTCTTTATTCCTAATAGTTTCAGATATGTGCAAAACTGGAAGTGACCCCAAGGGATCTATTCTTCTACTCCAGGAGAGACCAGCTATGCTTACAAAACTCCTGATGGAAGTTCTTAAAAATAGGCAATGAAGAATATTCCCAGACTTCTCATTCAGCCCAGCCTTTACTTATCTTGTCATTGGAAAGCTTTTCATACTGCTTAAGATAGATTTGTATCCTTTATATCTTGTACTACTCAACATTGGGCATTGTAAAAAAATTATTTGCCTGCATCTAACATTTTATATACTTGAAAACCTCTATCATGTTTCTATCTAATCTTCTTTTCTCTGTATTATAATGCTCAAGTCCCTTCAGTTCTTGCTTGGAGGTATTGTTTGTTATATCTGAGCTCATTATTTATCTTGTTGTTGGGATATTCTGATTCCTAATTCTGTAAAGGTCTCACAACTATCCCCAGCTATGGTCAAGGGCAGATTTCATACAAATTTTTTCCATTCTGTCCACCAAGTTACTAATAAAAACATCAAGAACAGGTATGTCTGGATCCTTCTGTACCTAGTTTTTCTTCTAGAAAGCTTGATTACATTCTGTGGCCCTACAACCTCCAGTTGCTTGAAAGGAAAGACAAACAAGAGGTGTATGTTTCCACTCCGAACCATTATATTTCTTACCGTCAATCTGTCATGATCTTTTCCAGTCTAAAAATGCTGTAATTTAAGCTGAAAATGTGCAGTCCATATTGTTATATTCATCAAGTTCAGTATGCTTTTTCAGCTCACACCTGCTTCTCATCAGGAGAATTAAGAACAGAACCAAGCTCTTTCATAAATACAAATATATATATATAGATATATATTCCCACTAGGGAATTCTAATATATAGACAGATTTTAAATATTACCAAATTTTTCAATTTTTAGATCCACTGTAAATGGATCTCAATTTTTCATATAGCAATGATTTCAGAAAACTCAGCAACTTTTTGAAAATATGAATGTAAATATGCAAATGCAACTGAAATGAGTTGTGGGGTTTTTAAAATGTATATAGATGTATTGCTACATTGTGTTTTAGGATAACAAATTTCATTTTTAGTGGTAACTCTCCCTCAGTTGTAATAATTTTACATTAAGCTAAATCTAAATTAGATTTGTCATGAGAATTTAAGTCAAGAACTGCATAGTTTTTACATTTCTCTTGTATTCACCACCCTACATGCATATTTTAATTTTTAATCTTTTAGGAGGCCATAACTATCCTATTAATATTACATTAAATGAATGTTTTACAAGCTTTTAGAAAGACATTACTGTTCATTGTATTTGGGCAATGGACTCCAGGGACATATGCAGAAAATGAGCACATCTTGAATATGGTTTTGTTGTTCTCTGCCACCAGACACTATTCCTATTTCTAAAGAAATAGTGTAAGAACTCATTCAGGACTCTTAAGAAGCCTCAGCTTTTGCTCATCTGTGTAAACAGGTCAAGTTTGTAGTTCACAACAGATGGGTATTCACACTGTCTAGAGCAGAGATATAATACTTTCAGAAACTGAACTCATACCTCTGTAGAAAGACAGAGGACAGAACAGAAGGTGGGACATCTCTATAGCTATCACCCATGATAATGAAAGGAAGTAAAAACAGTATTTGCTCCAGTGAGGCCAATCTATCTCAGGCATTCAGCTAGCTTTTGTGGTTGTTGTGTTGGACCACAGCCGACAGGTGAACATGATCAAAGAGAGTAAGATGCAGCACAGTGTTTATGTAAGCAATTATCACATTCATGCCTCTATCAAAACGGTCAAATGTGAGTACATTAGCTTTAAATCATGTGAATTTTTATGGGTCATGTAAGACAAAAACGTGCGATGAAGCCCTAACTAACCTTAGATATCACTTTCAATTTTGCCAGCCACTGCTTAGTTTTCTAAGAACATTTGTGGCTACAAAATCACAACTTAAGTATAGAATATTTAGCAATAGATTTTTTCCTCCTTACTCTTTTTTCTTCTCTACCTTCTTTCTGACCCCCTGGTGCTATAGACTCTTTCCCAACATGCTGAAATAAATAATGAGACACACTGGGGTTAGTTTTCAAAGCATTCCAAATGTAAGCATCTTCTATTCTGTTCCAGATAAATGAAGTGTCTCTGTGCAAAAGAGCCTGTACATTTGATATCTGAAAGTGTCTTGAAGGCTAATCTCTAAATAGTAGCTTGGGCGCTTTTGCAATAGTTCTATCTCAACAACAGATTCAATGCAGAGTTAAGTCTGCTAATAGATTAACTCATTTCTGGATGCAGACACCATTTGCTTGGACATTTTGCAATAAGTCATTGGGATAACTAACCCAGATGATACAGCATCATCAGCACAGAAAAATATGAATCTGAAGCAAACCACAAGACCCAACCATTCCTTTCAGAACTATCTGTGTAATCAGCTGTGCAGGCATGTTCAGGACACCACCACACGCTGCTCAGAATTTTTAAAATCTGTATGTTAGATCAACACAAGTTTTCACTGGTAAACTCCTCCCCTTGTTTTTATCAAGCTATCAATTCTATAAGGTGCAGGAGACAGATCCATTCCATATCCTAAATTTCATGTTACTCAGGTGAATTCTCTCACTGCTGCCAATATTTTATTCCATACTGAGTGCAATCCAGGTTTCCCATCCTGGCTGTGACTACTCCCACCACCCATCTGGAAAGCTGTGCTTTCTTGCTCATTCTGTCATTGTTTTACCAGGAGACACTGGAGAAAACTAAACCATATCTCAGAAGTCACCTAGGAAATTGGTGATGAAATTTCAATGGGAGAGGAAGGAACTGAAGCCAAATCTCACACATCCTGACTCAACTCTCTGTCGGTGAGCTCCTAGAAGGTCCTTTTACAAGCTCTTAGTTTCCTACGTGTTGGCTGGTACAGCCATTTCTAGGAAGGGATTTAAGGATGTGGTTGCTATGTCAAATCTCTTTCTGTGTTCTTTTCTTCTTTTCCTATTTCTCTGGGAGCAACTAGGCCTGGGAGACCCATACCTCTTCTTCTTTTCTGACTGATGAATCTGTGTCTCATTATTCTGGCATTTTTAAAGTAGATTTAGATTGCAAGTTCTTCCCATTGTTTACAAACACGTGCATTTATAACAGGACCACAGAATCCTATAAGTTATAAGATTTAGACTCAACATTTCCATCCATTTAGATAAGAATTACATACTCAGACAGCTTCAGAATTTCAAAACTGTCACACTAAGAGTTGAGAATTGCAGTGTTCTGTAATGCAACACACTATATTTGTTCACTAGCCCTTGGTGCTTTTCCATTCCCTAATCTGTCTTTCAATTTGCATAACAACTACAGCTGGTTAGCTGTTTTCTGATTAAGCTAATTTCATGGGAAAATGTAACTGAGTCTGACATGTTTTGTCAGAAACATCTTCAGTTTGACAGATGATGATACAAGGCAAGGCAGTTTTTCCACACATTCCTGAGATTCCTCAATATACCAGCTTTTAAGGTAGACCTATCAGGAAAGTTGCACCAAGATAAAGGCATGATACTGCTAGTTTGCCCATTTCCAAGCCACATTTCCAAGCTTCTGACAGCCACAGCTCCCAGTAGAGCTTCCGAGCTGTCAGGTTAGAGATCGGAAGGTCCTGACATCCCCTCTCTCCTCTCATTACTGCAGCGTTTCCAGCCCTTGGAAGGATTCCCATACAGATTGCTTCAAGGTCAGGATCCAGAGATCTGGTCAGGGCAGATCAGCCTGTCCAAGTTCTCCCAGAGTCAGGTTGCCCAAGTCCCAGCATCACTGATATGTATGCTTATGGTAGAGGTCTCTGTTGGTCTTCCATGGATCTGGGCTTTAACCAGAGCTACAAACCTCATGATCAATGAAATCAGTATGCCACTGCTAACTGATATCACTGTTTGTGTCAGATTTATCTCTGCAAATAGCAATAATGTACAACTGTCAGGAATTTCAATTTCAGTGAGCAAATATGCCATCAAGCAGCATAGTCATTTCCAAAACAGTGTATCAGCGTTTTTTTACGTAAGACTTTCTCAAGATTTCTGACTTCCAAGGAATTTAGAAAAGTCTTTTGTTTAGATTATTATTTGTTTGTTTGTCTTATCTATTCAGTTTAGACTGGAATAAATTAAACACAACAGAAAATTTTGCCTGCTTCTACCATTAGCTCGCTGAGCTTCATCTGAAGCCCAGACTCACACAGTATCACAAAATTATAAAGAGGATTAACTGGTGAATGTATTTTTAAGTACACACAACATATTCTTTAAAGGCATTCTAAATGCCACATTACTCAGGAAATGACAGCTACTGTTGCTGTTCTGCAGCATTTTAAACAGATATATATATTAGAAGGTTGTATGACTTTGAATGAAAACTATTTTTAAAATCATTTTTCCTTGTGCTTAAAGAGATCAAAAAGATGAACCTTCTTACTTGAGAAAAATTACTTTCTACACCTGTACACTTAGTGTTTTAAAATCCCGAAAGTAAGCAATTGCAAAGAACTGAATGTATTTTTTCCACATATATGTTGATTATAGTCACTTGAAATCATATGAGACAATTCCGTGCTCCAAAAACAAGAAATCAGATCCAGCATATGGAATGATTTGTCTGAGATGAAGGAAAAAAGCATTTAAATGTGCTGTCGTTTTCTTTGCTATTAAAAATATGGTGAATCTGAAATCTATTTGCATTAACTAAAAATAAACCAGTTAGTAGTTTTGCTGAAAAGTAAAACTTTTCCTTTTCTCATACATATTTGCTATTTTTATTTCCTGAATTACAGCATAGATTTTTTAAAGTATTAAAATCAAAACAGAAGATCACATCAGTTAATAACTGTATTTTTATAAGAAAAAAATTGTAACGTGCTCTATAGTGTTAGAATATGCATTCATCTGGTGGCCAAGATTTTCATCTCCTATCCAAAAAGAATATGCAGTCAAATTCTCCTTCATACATGCTTTTCAGTGTCGGTATGAGGTGAATTATTCAGTCCTCTTATTAGAGCATGCATACTTTGTGTTGAAAAACAAAGATTATCGCAATGTTCTGATCGAATACCTGATGTTAAAATGCATATATAGATATAATACTAGAGGAAACAAATTCCAAAGGATTTTCCCAAAAAGTCAGCAAAAGTATTCATTTAGGATGATTTATTGGACACTGTTCTTTTCACTCACTCTTTTAAGTCTTCCACAGTCCAAACAGAAGGTATGTACCCATCCCTGTGGCATAGCGAACCTAAAGGAAAATATTTCTGATTTAATAATTTGTCAGAGAGGCCAAATGTTGTAGTTAAACTTAATCCTAACTATTCCTTTGACTTCATAACTAATGTAATACTTATCCTAAATGTTGTTTTTCTCCTGAAATTTAGAAAATTTTTTCAGTATTTTTGTTGTTAGACCACTAGCTCCATGGAACTGGTATAGGCTCAATATTTTTTTTTACTTCAAGTGCTGTCCAGTATATCTACTTCTGTTTTTTATATTTTATGTGACAACTTACTTAAAAATACTTTGAAGAATGGACCATCTTCTACTCCAGCATTAGTACTGGTCCCTAGTACCTGGGGTCATATTCAAACTACTTTTTGCAGAGAACCTATCTCTGGAATTGTTCCTGTCCCCACTCAAAGTCTGTCAAGCTGAAATACCAGGCAGTCTGATGTTTAGCGCTCTGTTGAACCTAGAGGCCATAGTAGGCATAATTGCAGATGAGCTTAATATAGCCATTTGCAAAGGAATTTAATCATGAATATATAATGATGAATAACCAAAGAGAAAGGAAGTAGCTTGTAACTGTATCTTGGGAGAATAGTGATTTTTAAAAATGCAAGACCCCTTCTTTAAGTAGTATAAAATCTGTAGAATAGTATTTATTTCTAAGGAAATACATATATTTCACTGTTGCTGATTATTACAGAAAAAGACAGTTATACTGATTTTTCTGGTTTACAAGATTGTTGTAAATAAAAAAAAATAAAAAATATTTTTTTAAAAAAGGAAATATTTCCTTTTATTCTCTTCTGAGGATTTAGAGTGTCAATAGAACTTTATTTCTCTCTTTTTTTCTCATTAATTTATGAGAAAAAAGTAAATTTTAAAAAATAATAAGCTGAAGGGAATAAATGTAAGATTCATTATACTTTC
The DNA here is from genome assembly GCA_013396635.1 of Penelope pileata. Lineage (NCBI taxonomy): Eukaryota > Metazoa > Chordata > Aves > Galliformes > Cracidae > Penelope > Penelope pileata. Next base: position 223,290 of record WBMW01005484.1, on the reverse strand, counting down.
AAAACTTTTGGATTTCAGACAACATTAAAGGAAATACAAAAATATGCAAGGGAATTAAGCATGGTATGTTCTGATACCTTGAGCTGTACAGCAGCTCTGCTAATAGGTGCTACACTTGAATGTATCACATGAGAATCTGGTGCAATCTGAGGAAGATGGGACTCCCACGTGTATTCCACCTTTGGCATTTCTGCAAATCAACAAAGACACTGAAAGTTATGAAAAAAAAAAAAACTGTTACCACCATTTTGTAAAGCAACATGAGCTCATGGTCCATTTTTATCCTTCTAAGACGAATTCTGGAGAAGAATATAAAATCAGCTTGATTTTAAAAAATCAGCTCAGACTGATCCAGCGTAATGTTAACAAAGGTACCTTCAACTGGAATAATGGATCTTCTCTCTTATTGCCCAGAATTTTACTGTTCTGATGTTTTATGGGGGATTTTTGTTCATTTTATTCTTGAGCTAAAGCAAGTAGCTGAGACATGGTGCCCAAAAGTCATGCCACTTGAAATTGGAATGATATGTGTGTGTTAATTAAAACATCTTTCATGACTCATGGCTTGTGAGCATACACCAAAACGTGAGTACTAATACTAGTGTTAATGCTTGTTCTATCCAACAGGTTCAATTACAAACAAATCCATCCTGTAGTGTGGAGAGTTGCTGTGCATAATAATGAACGGTTTCTTAGAAAGACTAAAAACATAGACAAATAAGAAATGAGTTATCAATAGCCCAAACAGATTAGCAATAGTATGATGGAAGAGGAGTATGTCAGACCAGTGGCCAGACCCTCCACGCCCCCCTCAAAAATAAATAAATAAAGATGCCTGAAAACACTTAAATGGGGAAAAATCTAATCTAAAAAGAACTACATGTCTGTCTATGAAATACATATTAGCAAAAAACTGAATTCCATGTGCACAATTGCCTGCCAGCCCAAACTGATCAGCCTGTCTGCCACTGTTTTTTCGGTATGCTCATTCTGAACAACGTTTCAAGCAGTGTTTGTCTTTGGAGAGTATCTGGCTTGCAGTGAAAGTATCCTGATGTATCCTGAACTCATGGACACTTGATTGCATTAATTCTCTCCTTGTCAGTGCTCCCAGCTTTCCTATCAAGTGCAAACAAACTGTAGAAAAGACTCTGATTTTTGGGTCTCGTCACAACACACATTCAGGAAATGTCTTCATCACCTTATATGCAATACATCCAGTGGAAACTGGAGGATGAATATTATTGATATCATGGATCATGGGTACAAATCTTTCCAATGGTGGGCACAATAATGATGATACAGACTTCTTCAGACCTCTCTTTTCTTTCCCAGTCAGTGTAATGTCTGTCAAATTTAAATATTCTCAAGCTTGTATTATCCCAGTGCAGTTCAGGGAAATGTAGCCATGTTATTTCAATATTGCTGTTCCTAATCAGATAACAATCTCTCTACCAACTATGATGAAACTCTCACCTGTAACACACTGGAAGCATTTTGTTTCCCTCTACACCATCATGCCTTTCTGGTGGGGGACTGTGATAACATGTTACCATGTTAGTTTGTAGGGAAAAATAAGAATACTACAGAGCTTTGTAGCTAGGCAACAGAATAAGGGAGTACAGAGGCCCTGTACACCTGGCTGCAGCTCCATTTTTCCTGTAATTACGTCAGAGACGAGATACCTGAGATGCCTTGTCAGATGGGAATACGTAGTCTCCCTTTTTCCAATTTGTCTGGCAAGTTTGAAGGACCCAGTCTCTTTTCCTTCCACTGTGTATGTGTACATGCATGCTTTGTAGCTCAGTCACTAGACACGGTAAGCCTAATATATGCATCCTGAAAGTACAAAGTATGGAACCACACTGGCAACGTAAAAAGATGGAATGTCCCTGACTTGAGTCAGAGATCAGAAATCTTTTTCCAGCAAGCATTTTTCTTGGAGTTTGTTGTACACTTCTTCCATTTGATTAGGTAGCTTAGAGCTAAAAGTAGTGTAACTTTCATGTTTGGTAGCAGAAAGGCTTTTTCTTATCAATTTTTGCTGTTATATCACAATTCCCAGACTCAACCTAAATTTCACTGAACTGTCGTGAATAAGTTCCCTGGAGTATGTAACTTCAGTCACTGCTGAAGCCCACAGCAGAGGTAATAGAGGCTGACAATCAGACAGCATCTGTGTGTATTCATCAGTGTATATTCTCTTCCTCCAAGACACTTCCAGGACAAAGTAAAACGTACAGCTCCTAGATCTGAAGGTAGAGAGCTCATATTCATATACGGGCAACACAGGATCTGAGTTGCATATAGAGCCTTCCATCACTTAGTGTTCTCTTCTAGGATCTTTTATTGGTTTGTTTCTTCATTTCTGGCCCAGAAAACTTGTCTAGTTAGGAACAAATGAAAATCTCACATATACTGCATACATGCCATGTAGTTTTCTACAGATAAATTGCACTGTATTTAATTCCAAAGCTTTTAAAACGGCCTGCTATTTATTAATGAATACACATTGGTACGCGTCCCAGCTTGAAATGCTTAAAACACCCTGCTGGGTACTGGATTTTTTGCAGACTATCAGCAGAGAAGTACCATTTGTCTTCTTCTGCAGTGCATTCTCCTATAATCAATTTAAGAGTGAAATACTGTATATACATATCCAAATAAATTCTTCCTCAAGATTGGTCTTCAGATCCCACCATATGATTGCCAAAACTGTTCTGCTCACTATCGTTTTCTACTTGCTAATTAATTAGAGAAAGTCACAAGAAATACCAGCTAAGTATTTTTGGGGGGCTTAATGAATGAGTCTATTAATTTAAGAAGATTTAGCAATTATGCATTCTCTAATATTGATTTCCACTAAATCCTATCTGGAAAATAAGGAGATTGATAATAAAACCTTTTATACAGTTCCACTACAATAGATCTAATGAATAAATTGGCTGCATGCACATCCTTAAAATTAGATTCATTTAGTAATAAATGGTGCAACACAAAGAAGCGCATTATAATTGAAATTAAAGAGGGGAGGAAAAGCAGGTGTAGGCTGAACTCAGGAATAGGGTAATCAAGCACAATGCAGAATGAAGTTTTATGTGGCATAGGTTTGTCTCTATGGTATTCATAGGATTTGCTTCTGAAAATTCTTTTCTTGCATTTGTGTAGACGGCTCCTGTTTGTTGGATTCCTAAGCCTGCTGTTTCAGGATAAAATGAATCTCATGTACACAGCAGCACATGGTTAGATGAATCCTACTTGGTTAAAAAGATCACATAATTCTGACAAAAGACTCGGGTTGCTGACAACACAATTTTCTATGCCAGATTATTTCTTTTTCAGAGCCCCAAAAGAGGGGAATGGATCCAAATAACACAGAATATGCATTATGATCCTAAGAGAAAGGGGAGAGTATATGAAAAAAGACTTATAAGTAGGAAAGTTCAGATATCCGCCTTCCTTCATTTTCCCAAGTAAAAGTCATAGTCAGCTCATGGAAGGCTTGCATCCGTAGCTATTTAACTTCAAGAGTCACAATCCAGTCCATTTAGGTCCGTAGGGAGCAGTCAGCACTGAGCATCTCTCATAGCCCAATTGTAAACAATCTTTTTTATCCCTGTGTAAACTATATATCATCTCATATGTTATAGCAACCTTTGAGGAAGGAGGTAAAACACTAGATTATCCTAACATTTCCTCTCCTCAGGTACAGAAAACACTTTTGTTCTCTTTTGAGTTCTTTCTGAGTCAGGAGTACAGTTCAAATATCTAGTAGCATAGGTACTAAGGACCTGGTTAAAAAACACATATGAGGTAATTCATCGAAGACTCTCACTGATTTTCACAGAATCACAGAATCGTTTGAGTTGGAAGAGACCTTAAAAGGGCAACTCCCAACTCCAACTCCCCTGCAATGAACAGGGACACCTACAGCTAGATCAGGTTTCTTAGACCCCCATTCCGCCTCACCTTGAACATCTCCAGGGATGGGCCTTCTACTGCCTCTCTGGGCAACCTGTTCCAGTGTTTCACCACCCTTACTGTAAAAAAAATTTTCCCTTATATCCTACCTGAATCTCCTTTCTTTTAGTTTGAAACCATTTCCACTTGCCCTATCACGAGAGATCCTGATAAAGAGTATGTCCCCTTCTTTCTTGTAGCCACCCTTTAGATATGGAAAGGCCACTGTCAGGTCTCCCCAGAGCCTTCTCTTCTCCAGGATGAACAGCCCCAGCTCTTTCAATGCGTTCTCATAGGAGAGGTGTTGCATCCCCTAGATCACTTTTGTGGCCCTCCTCTGCACACACTACAATAGGTCCGTGTCTCTCCTCTGTCAAGGACTCCACATCTGGATGCAGCACTCCAAGTGAGGTCTCACCAGTGCAGAGCAGAGGGGCAGGATCACCTCCCTCACCCTGCTGACCATGCTGCTTTTCATGAAGTCTGGGATACGATTGGCCTCCTCGGCTTTGAGGGCACACTGCTGGCTCATGTCCAGCTTGCTATCCACCAGTACCTCCAAGTCCTTTTCAGCAGAGCTGTACTCTATCCTTTCATCCCCCAGCTTGCATTGATAGTGGGGGTTGCCATGACTTAGCCGCAATATTTTGCACTTGGTTTTGTTGAACTTCATGACGTTTTCCTGAACCTCCTTCTCAAGCCTATCTCTCTGGTCTCTCTGGTCAGCATTGCATCCCTCAGGTGTGTTGACCGCACTATACAGCTTGGTGTCATGTGCAAACTTGCTGAGGGTGCATTTAATCTCACTGTTGATATCATTGATCAAGATATTAGAGAGCATTGGCGCTGACCCCTCAGGAACACCACTCATCACTGATCTCCATCCAGACATGGAGCCATTGACCACCGGGGTCAATGAACCCATCAAACATCTGGGTTGGATTCTGCAGCCAGGTCCTTGTCCATCAAACAGTCCTCTCTTCAAATCCATATCTTTCCAATTTGGAGAGAAGGAAGTTGTGGGGGACTGTATCAAAGGCCTTGCTGAAGTCCAGATAGATGACATCAGGACTCTATTTTAACAAGCTTTTGATCAAACAATGTTATTATTCAAATTACGTGCTTAAATGTACTATATAATGCATCCTAATTTACTTCATTTTGTTACAGTTCATCTCTTCTTGCCCAAGGAAACAATATATGTAAGTGAGTTCCTAGTCTTTTTACTCTTCCATCTGCAGAAACAAAACATTGTCAACATCAGAATCAGATGTCAAACACCAGAAGTGCAAAGCAATGAAGTACCAATTACCAGATCATTCATTTCTTTTCTTTCTTTCTTTCTTTTTTTTTTTTTTTACTTATTATTGCATTACTATTAGTAGAACATGTCATAATAAACTGTCTTGGTATTAATTCAGTTAACTGTAATATTAAAGATTCCCAGAACATTAAATGCATAAGAACCATGCTACAACCGGTTGTTATGTTATGGCTTGACAGTTCATATGCAAGGGCCACTAAATGTTAGTGATTTGATCCTCAACAGTAACTTTGTAAAGTAAGGAAACATCATTGCTACAGTAAAGATAGCCGAGAGAAAGTAGGTCATTTTCTGGAGCAAAGAGGATATGTGTGATAGAGAAAAGGTGAGAATTTTAAAAAATATTCTTAGGCTTTTGCCATATATCTATGCAACTGTATCTCTCATCACTTGATAGGCTTTAATTTTTTCAGCTCCAGAGGAAAGCTGTCACAATCACGTGTCCTGAGTTGCATCTCACATAACTCCCTTCTCAATAAAAATAAGGTAATTTGCCAACATGCATAGAGATAAGCTACACCCTTAAATAAAATCCGAATTATGTATGTTAGCCTGAAGGCTTAGAGCAGCAAATGATGTAAGAGTGTGTGGTTTATGAAGACAAGCTCTTTCCTAGGAGTCAATTTTCTTGTCCCTCTTTTTCTATCTTTGCATCTTTCTGCTCCATTGCCATGGACATAGCAGCACAGAGAAAGATTTAAGGATAAGGGGAGTAGGGAAAGAGACAGGGCAGGGAGGAATGAGAACAGCAAAGCATGGCTGCTAAGAAAGAAAAGGGGTAGTGAAAAAGAGGGCAAAAGAGATGTAAGGTTGGAGTCTCTGTGCTATGGCTTGGGGAAGATGGAGAGCTCATAAAATCAAGCATTGAATCACACTGTTGCACCCACACAGAAATTACTCTGAGTCCCCCTTCATAGCTGCAGCTATCTCAGGCTATGGATATGAGGGAAGACTCTCTTTTGCAGTGGCTGCAGTTATTTTAGAAGGCCTCTCTCATACATTTACCTGATACATATGTATTTGCATATACATATACCATGTACTGCTGCTTAATCCAATTTTCTACCGATAAGGCATGAATAGAGAGTAATTCTGGGAATAGTTATTTCAGTATGATGAAGTCAGCATAGTAAAGCTGAATGTGAGAGAAAACTGCCAAACTTGCTTCTTTGATACACCTGGAAGTAGTAATCTTAGACTAGCAAATTCAAACGTTTTGCTAAATAGCTTGACAGCTAACTTATGTGGATAATCTCTGCTCCTTTTGCCTTTCATGTACCTGACCTGATGCAAAATGCATATGCAGTTCCTGGCACAGGGATTGAATCTGGCACACCTTCAATGCCAGGGACTGCTCCATTAACAAGCTGCAAAGTTAGAGTTTCTCCTTTTGTCTTTCAGGTTTCAAAAATTCTGTGTTGCTTTCTTTGCAGAACTTGGTTTCCACTTGAAGGAAAGGTGGATATTGGCTCCACTACAGGTGGTAGAGTAACCTTGTGGACAAGGTGCTCTGCTCCTCATGCAAAGAATCCATATTCCCCACTTTCTTGCTTACAGTTTTGCTTTCCAGGACAAACATAATCCAGTTTCTGATCCATTAGCTGCATCCAGATCATGACAATCCTGTGCTCAGCCTTTTCCTGCTTAGATAGCGGATTCTTCCTGCGTGACTGGATAGCTCATCTCCCTTGGTGACAACACTCTACACTCATCTGGAGACCTCCTGACATGCCATATCCATGTAAGAGGAATCAGGGACCAGCAGATGCTGGTTTTGTGAGTACCAACATAAACCCCTGCTCCCTTGGTCTCTAGGCTCAGTGTAAAAAGCTGTTCTCCCACAAACGCCCTTCAGATGTGAGCTCCCTGTTGTGAATCATGACTAGGAGGAGGTAAACAGGCAGATGTGTGCACAAGTGGGAGAATGAGCCTCTACTGAAGCACTTTGGTTCTGTATGTATAGAGTGGCAAGAGCTGGCATCTCTGAAATGTGTCTTTTCTTGAAAGACTTGATACAGCACTTCACTGCCAATGCAGCACTGAGTCCTGCCTTAGTATGTCACAGATAACTGAAACAGATTGCAACTGTGGAAAAGACAATTCATTTAGGAATTGAGGGACTCTGATTTGTCATGGATACCCTAACAATAAAAAAGTAATCATAATTAAGGTCTGGTCAAAGGAAGGAATTTTCAACTTAGTTTCTTAAAAGAACCTATGCAGAAGTCAGGTGTTTTACACGGCCAAATGAGCACCAGTTCAATTTCAGATGTAGTATTGCAACAGGTTTAATAAAGAACATTAATCATCTTACATCCAGACCCTTCTCTCAGGATCTCTGCTCTCAGACCTGTTCTCCAAAGTACTTATTAAAACAAAAATAAAAAAAGTTGGCAGAATAAAATGCTAAAATAATTAATTTCAATAGGATTTCAATATCTCACGGAAAATTATTGCAAAAGCAATGTATAGTTAATCCCTTGACAACAATTTTGCAAATGCCAAATTAAAAATGATGAGAATGTCTGGCTGATATTGCCCCATTTTGGGAGTAATACTGGTCTGGAAGACAGCACTGAGTGATGCTGTGCAGGACTTCTTTGCATCAGAGCTGCACAACTGCTCGGAAATGTGTTTAACTGTATGGGATCAGAAGACAAGGCAGTGATGAGAGCGAACATTTCATTTTAGAAAGATTTTTACCTTTTCTTTATACCAACACGATAGAGGAGAAAAACGTTTTTGAAGGCAATAGAATGGATCTAAATGTCAACTGTGATCACCCTGTTAATTTTTTTTTGTGAGTTCTTCCACTGTTGAAGAAAGACTGCTGTCTTTCATTGATTCATACTCAAAGACTGCATTTCTTCTTAAATTGTACTATAGACCCAAGAAGAAGCGTGTAATCCTTCCTCCCCCAGGACTTCCAGTAACCTTTGGCTGAAGTAGTCTCAGAAAATGTAGGTTTCAATCATGTAAGGTGAGGGAAGGCATCGCAGCTGGGGCTCTCACTTGACACCTGGTTTGCATAACCTTCCTAAGTATGCGAATGCTTGGAGTATCGCATAGAAATGGAAGCAACAGCAGAAAAAAACGGCACGACTGACTCATTTGTGTGAATTCTACTGCAGTGGGCATATGATTCATGTCTCAATCTATGCAACTAGAACTGAATCTCTCTGGAGAACGGGCAGAAGAATTCTTTCAGTTTTTAATCTTGATTGAGCTGAGCTATGATCCAAGCTGCACCAGAACAATCTCCTTCTAATTTCTAGACTCACTTCCTGTCCTTTGGGTGTTTCATCACAGCTCTGTGAGTTGCATGCAGTATTTGAATATCCCAGAGAGCATATTCAACCTAAATGTGATTGATTGTAAAAATGTTTCTAATACTGCTAATGCATAGTCCTGGGCAAGTTGCCTCTGAAGCTAGCCTTCAATTTAGCTATTAGCAAAATAGGATAATAATATGTAATTAACTATCTCACAAGCATATGATATGGCTTACATGGTTAAAGTTTATAGGACACATTTTGAAAATGAAAATGCTACATGCAGTAAGTATTGTGCAGCATGGAAAAAATGTCTGACTATTTAATTCCAAAGGAATGCATGTAACACAATGAAACCATGAGTCTTGGCCTGCATGCAAGAGCCCCTTTGCCATCTTCCATTTGATATGCAAACACTGGATTAAATTTCCTTTACTTTGGCCAAGCCAGCACTCTCAGGAATTATGCCGTCTCTCCCACAGCTGTAAAATGTTCTTCTTCTCACAGAAGAACATCAGGTGGATTTTCGTAGTAGGATGCCAATACCTGGAAATATTTTAGGTGTACTCTGGGAGTAAGAATCTGCTTAGCTGTTTTAGCTGCAGAAAACTGAGAAAGAAAAATGATGCATGGCACAGACTTGCAGGTAAAACCTCTGAGATGGTCATGGCAATCTTCATTTTGCCATCCACAATAGTAAAAGAAACCTAAACCATAAGGTACTTCAACATTCTTTTTCCAGCCAATAAGAGAAGTTGAGAGAAGTTGAACTCTTGGTGCATGCCATTAATCATACAATAGTACTGGTGACATAAACGCAATAAAATACAGAGGGAGAACTTTTAGAAGCACACCATATAGAGACTTAGCTTGCTTTTTTCCCTCTTTCTTCCTTTTCTTTCTTTCTTTCTTTTTTTTTTCCTTTTCTTTTCCTGATTTATGCTCTGGCTTAACAATATCAAATTTTAGCTGTACATGAATCCTTAATGCTGCCAAGTGTTCTGAATGTGCATTCCTTCATACTCACTGGCCCATAAGCCTTATTCTAATAATGAAAGAATCTGCGCAATGTGTGATGAATTCAGATAGCAACCTATCAGCAGCCCTCTATTACGTGTTGACATAATCTATCAGGGTTTACACAGGGTTTAGAACGTGGGACAGGATAAAAGGGAGAGAAAGAACAAAGAAAGGCCTGAAGGTGATAATAAAAATGAATGTATGACCCTATGCCTCCCTTCTTTTCAGCTGACAAAAAGTGCATACTGACTTAATTAAGACAAAATCCTATTCTTTAGCTTTTGGAGTCACAAAATGCCATTGTTTTAATAAAATGCATCATGAATGTTAAACAGTAGATGACCTCACCTCCCTACAGCAAGAGCAATGTCATTTATTGTAAACTCTTTTGATCCTGTTTATTTGCTTTTTATTTCATGTTTTCTCTGTTGACATTATTCATGGTGCGGTAAGATCTAATAGAGAGCTGAGATTCATCCTGAGCAGTGGTGTGTGATGTCCACTTGGAGTGAATTCAAGAAATCTGAGCAGTCCAGGGAAAATTCCAACTTCCCTTGTGATCACCGCCTGCCAGGAATCCAAATCCAGCTGTGACAGATCATCACAGTCTGGCAGATCTCCATCACAGGAAAAGTATGATTTTTCTCAGATTTATTTAACTGCTTAAAGAATCTGGCAATGCAGAGAAGCTGATATTCTGTTTGGAACACAGAAGATCCAGTATGACCACAGTGCCTGAGACTAAAAACATTGCTGACACTGCATTTCAAATTGCCTTTTGAAAAATCACATTGGGTCAGTCAGTTGAAAAGTCACTTGGTTTGAAACATAGGGATGAAAAGTTGCATTTTCATTGGATTTTACAAAAGCTTCCTAACAAACAGAATTCAAACAGCGCATGTAGCACCACTCTCAACCTTGATTCAGCAGACTTTTAGGTGCTTATTTAACTTAATGTCTGCACTTAAGTGCAAGTGCTTTGCTGGACCAGAGCCCTAGTGATCATATACAAACTCTTAGAAAGTACCTGAAGGAATCGATCCTGTCTGACACTAAAGCAGGTTTTAAATTATGACCTACTTTTTATTTATTTATTTATTTTTGCCCACAGGTTGCACATTTGTACAGTCATTCATTTCCTGGCAGGAGTAACTACGGATCAGAAGGTTAGAACATTCAAAGGCTTAACATTCTAGCTTCGTTTCTCCTGAGTTCTTACAGCAACAGTGGACGTTGAAAGTGGCAGGCTCAATCTGATCTCTGATGAATGCTTACCCACATAGTTATATTGGCTGCCAGCTTGGTACTGTTGGGAGACAAAAGAGAGCAAGATCTATAAAAGTGGGGTTACTGTAGGTTATAGCTGATGTGTTCACACAGCATTTGCCTACCTATCCTTCCTCAGAATCACTAGAAATTTCTTAGCTATATAAACCACATTTTCTCTCTTGCTCACAGACATGTTCAGACATTAACACATAAAAACATCCTTCAGCCATAGCTTTGTTACAAGTGTTTATATCACACCTACTGTGCCTAAGATAAACTTGTCAGCTACCAGAGGAGTCTCTGTATTGACATTCACTTCAATAGTTAGTTATGCTTTGAAGTCTGAAAAAAATTAGGCCAATCACCTCAGTACAGCCTTGTCTGAAAATATGTTGTTCGTGCGTTCTTCACCCACCAATCCAGTGAAGGAAGGGTTAGAATTTTGATTTCACTTGGAATCGTATCAGATAATCCTTCAAGTGCAACAACCACCTATTTCAATATTGCATATGTATGGCTGACATCTAGCTACTTTGTAAGCTTCTGAATGGGGAAAGCAAATGTTTAACTATTGTCTGTGTAATTGGCTTTTTCTTACACCTTTCATACAGTGAAATGGAAAAGGTTAGGCAAAGTCTTTATTCCAGATGTAACATAATCTGTGTCTTACAGAGACAATCCTCTGCATGGACATTACAACCTCTTGAGACATAGCTAATTAGCTTCTTAGAAGAAGCTATTATAGTCTACTGGATAAATACAAAGCAGCTTCTGAAATTACATAATAAATGCCTGGAAGACACTTATTTGTTCTAGAAAATGATATATATTTTTTCTTTGCTTAAAATTGTATGCAATGCTTACACCAGAATCTTGAACATTTTCTTTTCTCTTGACAATATGATAACTCTGTTTAAGTTCTTGATTTAAAATAAAGAAAATTATTGAATAAGTAGATATAGACTTGTCGCTTTATATCTCTGCAGATAGAATTTCATAATTGTTTTAGTCTGGCATAAATGAGAGCTGCCCCATACATGGCTGAGCTTCCTCTACTCAGTTTTGCATCCACACGGCATTCCGGGCTGGATCAAGAAGCTAATGCAACTGGAAAACAGCCCAGAGGACGGAGTAAGGCTGTGAGACACAAAGAGGTTATTTCTTTTCATAAGAATTAGTTCCCTGAACTAGGCCACCCACATCCCAGTTTCAGCAGAAATGCATGGCTGGAGATGGAATAGAGGGGTAGAACTGCTAGTGTTATTCCTACAGGTCATAAAGGACAAATGAGTGATCAGAAGTAGATAGCATGGTTTTATGAAAGCCAGGTCCTGCCTGACTAATCTGCTCTCCTTCTACAAAAAGATGATCAGCTTAGTGGATGAGGGAAAGGCTGTGGATGTTGTTTACCCAGATTTTAGTGAAGTGTTTTACACTTTTTCCCACAAAATTCACCTGGAGAAATTGGCTGCTCATGGCTTAGACAAGTGTATAATTTGCTGGGTGAAGAACTGGCTAGATGGCTGAGCTCAGAGTGATAGTGAATGGAGTTAAATTCGGTTGGTGGCATTCCGCAGGGCTCGGTACTTGGATCTGCTTTGTTTAACCTTTTAATCAGCTATCTAGGCGAGAGGATTGAGTGCATTCTCAGTACGTTTGCAGGTGATATCAAGTTAGGTGGGAGTGTAGATCTACTTGAGGGTAAGAAGGCTCTGCAGAAGAATCTGGATAGGCTGGATTGATGAGCCAAGTCCAATCACAAGGCATTCAGCAAGGCTAAGTGCTGGGTCTTGCACTTGGGTCATAATAACCTAGCATGAGTGTAGTATTGGGGAAGAGTGGCTGGAAAGTTGCCTGGAAGTACAGTCTGTCTGGAGAAGTGATAGTGTCACCATCCACAGAGGCACTTAAGACACAAGTGGATACAGTGCTTAGGGTCATGTTTTAGTGGTGGACTTGTTCGAATTTGGTGATGATTGGGTTTGATGATATTAAGGATCTTTTCCAGCCTAGATGATTCTATGATTACATGATTCCATTTAGGTTGACTTCAAGTGATTCTGAAACTGCTATCTTAGCTACTAAAAAGGACCTTTTCTTACATCTTATGATTTTCTTATATCTCACTTCAACAAAGTATTTAGGCACCTAACTTAAAGTTTCACACTGAAGTTCATTGGTAAAGCAAGTTCCTAGTATCGTAGCTTCTTGGATGAATTTCTGAAGTGCTTGATCAGAGTCAGGGGAGCTGTTCTTCTTTGTAACAGTTTCACTAAAAATTATTTCACCATTTTCAAGAAAATATTCATTGTTGCTGGCAAATATTGTTTGTGATCTTTTTATTAAGCAACTACAACACCTCAGGGAAGAAAAGAGAAGCATAAGCTTGGCAAGGACTGAAACTACAGGTCATACTTGCGTTTTTATTTGCCCCAGAAGAATTGGACGTGATTTAACTGAGATATACAATATATAAAGTACTTCATACATGGGCCATGGAGTACATTAGACAATAAAATTGGCTTCTTTTGCTGTTTCATTAGAGATAGTACCAGTGGATATACAAACTGAGACTGATAGCTCTTGATGCACAAGGAAGAAGGAACATTAAGGAGGAGGGAGGTCTCAGAAGTGCTTTCCTAGCATTATGTAAACTAGAGTGAAGCTGTTGTTTCGTTCTTCATCCTCAATGAGGGTGCACGTGAGAGCTTAACATGTTGTTGCTAGGAAGATATGCAGCTTCCCAAGAGATCTTCTTGAGAGATATTCAGAATCAGCATTTTATAAAATGTCTTGCCTTTCTGTACGAGATAGATGAAAATCACAAAGGTGAACACTGTGGCAGGTGAATAAACAAGACAGTCATGTTGATTTATTGCAAATATTGAATGATACATAGTTCAGAACTGTATTCAGCCAGTTGATGAAACAGGATACAGTGTTTCATCCATTTTTCTTCCATAAAAATTTTCTAAAGCAACCCTCTGAAGCTGACTAGCAAGCAGTAGCATGGCATAAATGGAAACCTTGTGTTTCAGAAATGGCACCACTTAGATTGCTTGTCTAATCTTAGCAGTAGCCACTTATATGTATTTGCTGCATGGAGGCCTTTCTTACGTACAATGACACTGATTTTTCTCTCAAGTCATGTGATGCATAAATTCCTAAAAACTGTTCTCTGTAGCTCCCTTCTTCAAAACATCCAGATTTTTATGCCATTGTTAATGCTCTCCTCTCTTCTTCTGCTTCTGTCTTGATCTTCATACTCTTTTCTTTTCCTTGCTTTTTCACTAAGAAACTAGTCTGAGTTTCTATTTACCTCCTCTATTAATTAGATATTATCTTGTTATTATCTCATCCTATTAACAGATATTATCTTACTTAATGCACAGGCTGTAAACTTTGCCCTGTCTCTCTTCTAAAAAGTAACCACTCTCTCAGACCTACAAGCACAACTGCTCCTTAACCTAGTTCTGTCAGAATTATTTGATTTATAGAACCCTAGCAGAGAAGTGTTTTAGTAGGTTTTTAAAACCAAATTCTTTTGACAGAATCAGGCTGGGGACAGCTACATGTGTAGTTATACGAGCAAATCTGAGGGGAGTGGTAGCCTTCAGGGATGCAGAAGAGAGAAGAGAGTGGTTGGTGATGAGCCATCTATGTTATCTCCGTACTTATATTTTCTACACAACCCTTGAAAGCCCTAGCAACAGCTGGCTGCACTCTGGCTATTCTGTTTCTCATATATTTTTCTCCTTTGTCCCAAATGCCTGCCATTGCTGATGTACTTGCAACATACAATCTCAACATTCTCACTCTATTACAGTCTGTCTATAACTGCATTCTCACGTCCTTTAGTGATTTTCTTTATTCCTACATTCTCCTTATCCCATTGCTGATTTCATGATTTTTCGTACTGTCCGGTTCCTTTCTTCAAAAAATCCCATCTTCATTTGCATCTCTCCTAAAGCTCATTTCTCCAAGGAGTTTCTCTTCATGACTTATAATATACTCTTCCTTCAGCTCTGTTTTAAATGAATTGTGAACTCTTTAGGTCAATGAACATGACTGAAGTGTGTAAAATGTTGTTGGCTGGACTGCCAAATGACAACTAAAACAACAGCCAACACAGTTCAGGAGTTTGAGCAGAGGACAATATTTAGTGCTTCCAGAAGTAAGTCAAAAGACCAGGGGAAAAAAAAAAGTATAAATGAAGAAAACCTACAGCACTGAGCAATTTGGAAAATGCAGAAAAGCCAATACTCACTGACATATGGAAAGAGCAAGGCAAAAAGGCAGGTCAGTCTTGAGACCAAGGCACCAGGATCGCCTGATGATTAAAGAAGTATCTGCAGTTCAGGAAACTCCTGAATTTTTGCAGTTGACCTGGATAGTGTGTGAGAGAAAATTCCAACCTGTCTTAATGACTGAGAACTGCTATATTTACAGAAAAGAGCAAGACATGTGACTGAAAATTAGTTTCAGAAAATGAATTTATCCAGAGAGACCTAGACAGTCTTGAGCAGTGGGCACAGGAGAGCCTCATGAGGTTCAAGAAATCCAAGTGCAAGGTCTTGCACCTGGGCCATGGTAACCCCTGCTATCAATACAAGCTGGGGGATGAAAGAATAGAACACAGCCCTGCCAAAAAGGACTTGAGGGTATTGGTAGATGGCAAGCTGGACGTGAGCCAGCAATATGCCCTCGCAGCCCAGAAAGCCAGCAGAATTCTGAGCATCATCAAAAGATGTGTGGTCAGCGGGTCAAAGGAGGTGATCCTGCCCCTCTGCTATGCACTGGTGAGACCTCACCTGGGATACTGCATCCAGATGTGGAGTCCTCAGCACAGGAGAGACATGGACCTGTTGGAGTGTGTCCAGAGGAGGGCCACAAAAATGATCCAGGGGATGCAACACCTCCCCTATGAAGACAGGCTGAGAGAGCTGGGGCTGTTCAGTCTGGAGAAGAGAAGGCTCCGAAGTGACCTGATAGCTGCCTATCAATAGCTAAAGGGAAGCTATAAGAAGGAGGAGGACAGACTCTTTAGCAGAGTCTGTGAGGATAGGACAAGGGGGAATGGCTTTAATCTGAAAGAGAGGATATTTAGGTTTGATTTAGGGAAAAAGTTTTTTACAGTAAAGGTGGTGAAGCGCTGAAACAGATTGCCCAGAGAGGTGGTGGAAGCCCCGACCCTGGAGACATTCAAGGAGAGGCTGGATCATGCTCTGAGCAACCTGATCTAGCTGTAGATGTCCCTGTTCATTGCAGGGGAGTTGGACTAGATGATGTTTAAAGGTCCCTTCCAACTCCAAGGATTCTATGATTCTATGAATATATGCCTAGTCAGGAACTAGAGAAGATTTGTCTGATAAATAAAAGGTCCAATTCTTCTCTAAGCAAAGTCATTTCTGGTGCTGCTTTACTTGAGGAGGAACAAACTAAGGCAAAATGTACTTCAGGATGTCTGTCTCGATACACAACTCATGATAGACCTAGCTAGTACCCTAGAAAAATCCTTTCAGAAAATACTGAGCAGGAAAAAAAGCACTGAGAGGGAGGGAAAAAAAACACTGAAACGTAGAGGATTGTAAATGAAGCACTATTTATTTCTTCATCTGCACACATGCTGTACAGGAAGTAGGTGAAGATTAAATATTTATTGAAATGATGTTTTAAAAGAGGAGAAAAAATCATTTGTGTTCTGCTTGGAAACTAAGAATGTTACTGAAAGAAAATAAGTGCAATAATAAGATTTAAAAGAACTTGATGTTGTGGGGGTGAAGAGAGCTCTGAACTTGCTCGTAGTTTTACTGATACTTGAATTTGTATAAATAAAGAGAGTGTCAATTTGTCATTTTTATTCCTTCTCAGATTCATATCTGAGCCATATTTCTTTGGACCTCCACCCTGCATGTGCACTGACAGATACACAGCCACGTGACAGCTGGCTTCCCACATGAAGAGCCATAGGCTTGGAGACAGCCCTGATTCAAGCCCCATCCCTACAGCTTGGAGTGATACCACTTCTGTTTCTTAAGGTAGTGCTGAGTAACTGACCCCTTCAGGTTTTTTCATCTCCCGCTCTTTACTTCTTTTCTCCCACTGAGAAACGATTAAAGCTTAAAATGTGAGGTTCCTCCTATTTCTTTTTTTTTTTTTCCTGAGTGAGTGGATGAAGAATAACATCAAAGAACATGAAGGATGTTGAAAGAAAACAGCACAAGATTTAACAATAAAGCTCAGGAAGCTGTTAAACAGTTGGCTTTGGAAGAGGATTTAGACTACAGTGAATGAATGTTCAGCTGGAAAATCAAGATGCCGTAAGCATTATAGTGGAGGAAGGGGAAGGTTTTGCAACCAGGTAAGGTTGAAAGATTTCTTGTGGTCAATATCTTAGTGACAAAAGCAAAAGAATGAAGGATTTTAGTGAATTAAAAGGAGTTTTGCAGAAAGGAAAAAATTAGAAATATAAAAAGGTACAGGTCAAGTTCAAGAAAAGTAGTATCTCTTCAAGGTTACCAGGGAAATTGTCTGGAAATAAATTTATCAGCCAAGTAGAAATTAGTTCTTATATTCAGTGCTACAGCTAATTAACAATGGAATTGCAATCTTAAGAAACAGAATGTTGGTAAAAACTGTAAATACATCCTTCCTTTTTTATGTATCTAATACTTGTTTCTTTAACACACTCAATAAAATTGCATTTATAATGCTGAGTTCTTCTTGTTATTTTCCCTGTTGCCAACCTGCAGGGAGATCACAAACAAGGTGTTTGACAGGCCTGCTGGGCTAGTGGTGATCAAGGTTCTGATTACACACCATACACATTCCTGAACAGCAGGAGAGGGGAGCTCTTCACTGAAGAGAGTGAGGGAGATTTACATGGTAGCTGTTCACAGTCATCAAATGAGAAACACACTGCAGCAGTGTCACAAACAGAAATAGTACTCTTTCTTGGGGGGGATTTATCTGATCAAGATGTTGTTGAGCATGAAGGCTATGATAAAAACAGCTGAAGAGAGGCATTAAGATTATACAGGTTCAGGTAGAAGAGAAAAATAGTGCCATAAATCCAAGCACAAATAATGGTGAAAATGAGTGTATTTAACCACCCATATACCTGACACAATGGAGATAGGTTATAGCTTCAAAAATACAGAGGATTGAAGTAGCTTCCTAGCTATCATTAAGATGCATAAGTCCAGCCTCACGATTTGTTAAGTACTGCAATTTAAACGAGAGACATTCACTTACAACACTGATACACCTAAGGCACCCACAGATTCTCTTTTCCTCCTATCCAGAAGTGTTAATATTTCTGACAGGGCTAAGCAATTTAGTACCAAGTCAAAGTCTATGAACCTATCAGGATCCTCAAACACGTTTTTGAATTTATGACGAAATGTTTCAGTCTCATTTTGTCAAATATCTAATATACATGAAAACTGGTCAAAAAACAACTGTAAACACAGCTGTACCTTTTACTGTTACGCCTTTCTCAGGAGCATCATATCTGTCTTGATTTTGGTAAATCTCCCACCATCCACCCACCTAGGCCTGAAGCACAGTTTCCTTTCATGTAAGAACGGGTTCTCTCAGCCAGCTCTCCACACTCGTCTTCACAAGCTGTGGTGCCAGAACTACCCAATGTACATTTCACAACAAATATCCAACTATCTTCTCCTTTTTAGTTCTGTTCTTCCAATTAGTAATCTGTACAAAGCTCAGGTTCAAATCCATGTAGTACAGTGCGAAGCTGTATCTCTTGCCTTATTTACATTTGAAATATCAGCCTATGCAGGAGTGTGAGATGTTACGTTAGTTTCTTCTATCAAAGCACACAATGGAAATTAACCACAACTATTTAAAGCACTAATAAGGTCCTTCCTGAGCCTACCCAGAGCTAAACTTTCTCAGTTCTTGTTATGGCAGTGGCTCCAAGCCCTTAATCACCTTCATAGCTCTTTTCTGAACTCATTCAAGTACGTCCAACTCTTTCATATACTGAGGGGGCAAGAAAAAGGCACAGCACTCCAGACTCTAGTCTCACCAGTGTTGAGTAGAGGGAAAGGGTTACCTCCCTTGATTTGCAGGGAACACTTTCCCAAGGCACCCCAGAATGCCTTTTGCTTTCTTGGCTGTGAGGTCATATCACTGGCTCACATTCAATCTGTTGTCCACTATCTCAGATCCTTTTTCAGAAGGCTTCTTTCCAGTTATTTGGTCCCCAGTCTGCAGTGTTTCATAGAGTTATTCCACCTAAGCTGCAAGATATAGCATTTCTCTTTATTGAATTTCATGAGATTCCTGTTGATTCATTTTTCCAGTCTGTGGAGGGAATTGTCTGAATGGCAGCATAAGCCGCTGTTATATCAGCAACTTCTCCCAGTTTTGTATTATCAGAAAACTTGATGAGGGTGCACTCTTTCCCATCATCCAGATCAGTAATGAAGACATTTAACAGTATAGGTCCCAGCACAGACACTTTGGGTCACACTGTTTTCCAGATTGACTTCATGGTCACAGCCAGATCAGTCCAGTTCACTGTCTGTCCCTTTATTCATCCCAGACTTCATTAGTTTGTCTATGAAGATTTCAGGGGACCCAGTGACAAAAGCCTTTTAAAGCTGAGATAAAAAAACAACAGCTGCACTTCTGTCATCCTCCAAGACAGATAACTCATCATAGAAGGATACCTAGTTTTGTTCAACAGTTAAGTTTCCTCTCTGTTCATAAATCCATGTGAATTTCCCTCAATCACCTTTTACTCTTTCATATGATTGGAAATGCTTTCCAGGTTTATTTGCCACATCACTTTTGAAGGGATTGAGGTGAGAGTGAACAGTCTGTATTTTTCCACATTCTCCTTTTTGACCTTTCTGAAGATAGAAATACCATTTGCTTTTTTCTAGTCCTCAGAAACTTTCCCACCATGACATGTCAAAGTTAACTGAGAGTGGTACTGTAATGGCATGAGTCATCTTCCTCAGCCCTGATTGATGCATGCAAAGAGGTCCCATGGAGATGTTTATGCTGTTTGTTTAAATATTCTCTATCCAATCTTACTTTACAGTGGGCAAATCTTCTGTGCTTCAGACTTTTTCACCGGTCTTAAGAGCTGGGGACTGCTGAAGGCTGATCTTACCTGTAAAGAGCAAGGTGAAGAAGGCATTGAATACTTTGACATTTTCCTTGTGATTTGTAACTAGCCCTGCTTTTTCATTCAGCAGCATGCCTGCTTTTCACTAATACTCTTTTGGTGCTGATTTGTCTGTAGAAGTCCTTCCTGTTGCTGTTTACATCAAATTCAACTCTAGATCAGCCCTGACATTCCTAGCCCCAATCCTGAACATATGGATAGTGTCTCTATAGACCTGCGTGGGTCTTCTGATCCTGCTTCCACTATTTGTGTGCTTTCAATTTCATATCTGAGATTTTAGCAAGGATCCCCTTGTTCATCCATGCAGGCCTTTCGTCAACTTTCTTTCATTTCCTACTTGTGAGGATGGACCATTCTTGAGTTGGGGTAGGCAATTCCTTGAAAGTCAGCCAGTTTTTCTGATCCTCTCTGCTCTTTAGGAGAGTCTCCCTTGGGATACTCCCAAGCAGATGCCAGAACACCATAGCGTCGTAGTCACAACAAAGGCTAACCTCAGTCTTCACATGCCCAAACACTCCTTCTTTGAGTTGTAAGTATGAGATTGAGAAGAGTGTCACCCCCTTGTCAGTTCCTTGATAGCTTGTGTTGTATCATCTTCAATGTACTCCAAAAATCTCCTGGATCACTTGTGCCCTGATGTGTCTCTCCAGCAGATATAAGGTCGTAAAAGACACCCATAATAACAAGGGTCTGCATATGGAAGGCTTCTTCAAATTACCTGAAGACATTTTATTGACAAGGCTGTTTGTAACACACATCACATCATCATCTGTGTTGGTCTGCCTGCTGATCATGGTCTATAAGTTGATCGTCATCTACTCTCAGGAAGATCTCCAAACTTTCCTTTGCATATAAAGTTAAAATATTCATTAGTTGTTTAATTTCAAATTCCTCTAAGCTAATCAGATCTGCATTTATTTTTCTTTTTTCCCTCTAAAGATACCTTTGATAAAAATCATATTAAAGTCAGTGTATGTTCGTGTATAATAGAAAATCATACATTTCCTCCCTCCCTCCCTTCTTCCTTTCCTCCTTCCCCCCATTTCTTTCTTCCTTCCTTCCTGTCTGTCTGTCTATATATCTATTTATCTATCTATCTATATGGAAGAAAGAGATGGAATGAGGGAGTTAAATAGATTCTCTTCTGGCCAAAAATGTTATGCAAGAACAAATTCACATTGTGAGTTTACCTCCTAGAGTGTCTGACTGTTTCTATCATTGTAGAAATAAGGATAACTTACACAAATTAGCTACATTTTAGCTGCATGTACACCTAAAGTTACGATAATTTCCTGTTGTGCTTTTAAATCCAACTAAACTTTTTCTCCTTCACAAAGTTTAGAAGGAAAATTGTGAAGTTGGGGTGAAATTTAAAAAGTTAAAGCTCCAGATAGATCTGCATTACTCTAAGTGTGAAAGACATCTTTGATTAATGATTTGCTGTATCTTATCTAGCATCACAAACCTTGAGTAAATATACTACTAGGACATTAATGTGTGGGATGAGTATGTATAGAATAGGCTGCATATTCAGGAAACACTGTAGAATTTCCATGGACCATGGAGCAGAAATCTAATGATCTTCTTCCTTTCATCAAGCACACTTTGTAAATGAAGTTGGCACAGAAATACATGCAGTACTTCAAAATAATTTACCTCTACTGCAGGGCTTTTAATGAATTGACAGCACTGCTGTTTCTCGTAATGGCTTAAAAAGTACCCTTCTTCTGTTTAAAGACATCTCATGCCTTTTCTTTGGCATGCAGTATTTCAGTTACTGGGCAAATGCATTATGGTCTCACAGCACAGTCTCTAGAGCATCAGGAAGGATACGCACAATGGCACAACTCAAGTTACAGCAAAGGGCTTATACAAAGATTGTTTAACCTAAATTACTTCAGTGTTCATGTTTCCTTATCTGCCTTACACCTGAGGTATTATAGCTTTCATTTTAAACCACAACTTGAATTAGAATTAGATTTGAGGATCAGAGGCAGAGATACTTCATATTTAAATTAAAACATTGAACAGCAATTGTTGAAACAATCAGCCAAAAGGAAAAACACAAAGCAGAAACCACAATTGACTCTGCAGAAACTAAAATGAAAGGCTAAAGATGGTTGGAAAGGGCTTCAGAAAATGAAGTAACAAATTATATACACCTTAAAGAACATTCACAAGGAAATTTAGAATTGCATTGTATGTATGATACATGAATTGTCAAATTGAGAAAATAAGAGTAGAGATAGATGGAAGTGCCACTTCATACAGAGGGTGTGAAAATCTAGTACTCATACATCGGATAAATAAACATGCAACTACAGAGTTTGCACCAAAGTCAGAAAACACCATGAAACCTAGGCCAGAAGTTCAAAAAAAGTCTCTGATATGTACTGTCTCTGTCTATGAGTATTTAACTCTAAATATATGTTAACTTTACTTGTATATACAGAATCAGAAACCAAATTTTGACAAACTAGATCAAGTACACCTAGTTTAACTCAACCTTATCAATATTTTTGTAACATTCAGCAGTTTAGACTTCACATGGTAAACATAATTTAAAAGAAATTGAAGAAACGAAATCATACCTTCAGTGATACTTCTTGAGTTATGAGTTACTAGGGACTTTATTGTGTGATTCATTATTCTATTCATAGGCATCTCTTAACTTTGAGTTTTTCAGGAAATCTTCACATTTGCTTATATGATGGTGATGAAGACCATCTCTTATGTTACTCAGTTGCTTTTTCTCAGAATTGTTGACTGGAAATCCTAGAAACAAACCACCAGAAAAATAGGCCAGAGACATCTGACCTATTATGGATTCACTCACAGTCTGCTATATAAATCTACCTTACAGAGTTACGGTTATGAATCATCACTTTGCATTAGCCTTTTTGCGAACTGCTTTCTATATAAGGTGATCTCTCAAAGTAGTGATATCACCCTGATTGTTTTCTTGGGTGACTTAAAAGAAAACTTCCTCTCAAAACAAAACTTGATCCTTTGGAAAGTGAGCCACCGGTTAATTTACATTAAGACACCTAGCATTTCATCATCCTGAACACTATCAGGCTTTTGCTGTCTTCATAGGAGAGTGGTCTGTGCTATCAGATTGACCTATTGGCAGGAAAGTGTAGCCTGTCCACCCCGGACTCCTCTCTCAGCAACCACTCTGCCGAACAGTAGTCCTATGATGCCTTTTTAATTGGATTCTAGCCTTGCTGCTGCATCAAAAGAAGGGTGATTTGACTAATTAACTGTCTCACTTTCTTCTTGTTTTATAAAAGAAAATGAAAATGACTCACTGCTACAGTAGTTAACCTGAAAAAGGCCATACCAAAATTATGGGTGAAAACAGCTGGGTAACAAAATTTGCTGGGAAGACACAGAAAGGTCTTCAGCAATTCCTCTATCTTTTGATTAATAAAGCCCACTTTGTTTTGTTATTTCATATATTCAGGCGGTAATTAATCTAAAGATCTTTTTTTCAGTCTGTCATAAAATAATCATACTCTGCTTGAATGCTTTTTAGGCCTGCCGCAAAGCAACAGACCCCCTCTGTAAGGAATCCCAAAGGAAATTCAGCATGGAAATTTAATAGCTTTTTTTCCTCTAATCCAGAAGTAATAATGCTGAAATGTTGATTTTTTTTTCTTTTCCTGTATACTCTCTAGCTCCAGACAGTGTGGAATCTACTGCATTAATTCTTATGAGCAGTCTTTACTGTGAGTGGGAAAGGTATCCACATTTTTCTCTGGGGTTTATACATTTCAAACTGGCCTCTGATAATATCGTATTCTAAAATTTGCACATGCAGTCCAAGGTGCTGTACCTATGATGCACCAAAACTAGGTTATTCATAAGGAAATATGATGTTCAGCTATGTTAGTATTGTTTGATATTCCATATAAGTACAGTTGATTTAGCTTTCATACTGCAAACAAAATACACCTAAATACAGTCGAACTACACCAAACAAGCAATCAGCTAAAGTCTACAATGCATGTCACGCACCTAAAGAAAAATTTTGAATTTGTTGCAGATGTTGTCTGTCTTTGCATATCTGCTTGAAAGTTGGGAGCATATATCAACTGCAATTCTGACCATTTCCAGTGAAAGCATAATATTACCCACAGTCAAGAAGAGCTGATGGTAGATTAATCTCAACTGAGCTCAAAGTCCTTTAGGAGAAGAGATAAAAACAGTCATCTAATTCTGAGGGGAAAAGAAATAAAAGAATCTTTCTGTAGTCTTGGAGTCCAAACTTCATGAAAACTAAATGAGCCACAGAGGTACAAGTGACCCTCTCCAGAATAACCAGAGCTGTTCTGTTGAAGTCTGATATTTGATTCACTGGCACTTTTCCGAAGTCAAAATGACGCAAAATAATATCTATGTTCAATAGACACTACAGAATTAATAACCATAAAGTTCCAAAATGAAAATAATGCTATTTTGTCCTCAGTGATACATTTTGTTCTGAGAAACTGATTGGATCACTCACTGTGACAGATTTGTTTTCTCACAGGACAAAATTGAGCACAAGCCTTAATTTCTTGGATCCTTAAACCAGATATTTTCCTTTTCAAACAACTCAGCTTTTTTTTTTTCTTTTATTTTAACCAAGACCTTAATGAAGAAAATTTTGCTGAATTGATATTCTTATAAAAACAACAATTTCAGAAGTCTAATTTGAGTGTCTCCTACTATGGACTTTGTAAGGAAGACTCAATTTCTGACATGTCAGGAACTGGGAATATAGTTTATTACTTTAATGTTCAGAGGAACATTAACAAGATGTTATGATTTTGATCACACTCAAGGCAGCCATCATTTGTGCAGAACATTCATGTGCTATATTGTAAAAGATGACTGCATTTTTGGAATATTAAAAGTGAGATCCAGAGTACATTTTCTGTCATGATGTCCTCTATTTAATTTAACACTTTACTGATCAGAGCTCTCACTTTTTTCTTTTTTCCTTTTTCTTTCTTTTTTTATGCTTTTCTTTTTTTTCTTTTTTCTTTTCTTTTTCTTTTCCCTGTGGCATGAGAAAATAACCCAAGTCACCAAAGACATCCTATGAATATGAATCTTTAATATTTAAATCTTTCAATTCAGACTGATTCAGAGCTGGATCTACGAAGACACTTATATTAATGATAGTCTTTTAATCGTCTTCAGTGGACTTAGGAACAGACCCGTGCATGAAAGCACCTTACTCAGCATCTCGTAGAACTACAATATGAAAAAATAATTTAAAAATTTGAGCTTATTAATGAAAAAAAAAGTGTTTTCATTGAGAATGCTTTATGGAATGTCTTTGCCAGAATAAAGTCATGTTATGTATGTCTGCAATGATTGCTGCTGGTCAAAAATGAATATATATAATACATGTACATCAAAATATCATATTCATTGGAATAAACTGTTTATATGACTGATTTTATTAAGCAACATGTAATTTTATCATAGAAATGTAAGCATTCATGTAAGAGGAAGCTTTTTAGACTTTGTTTATAGCTTGCTTGAGAAGAACTGTATGAATAGGGCTAGAAGGCACATCTTTTGGACTACTCAGAACTGGCATATTTTCCTTTCAAGGTATTTTTGAATATATATTCCCATTTAAAATAACTCTTTGAAAAGTTTAGAAAAATATTTTTATTTACTTGGGAAGATATATCATGCACAACTATAAAATATATTTTCCATTATTTTTTCTTGTCATTTTTTGTTTTGTTATCCATTTTAACAATCAGCCTGATGGTGGAGCTAGAAAAAGACCAAATTTGCTAAGAAAACAATGCAAAATATGAGTACCTCGCCATTAAAAATCAGAACATTTCTCCCCGAAAATGGTTAGCACCATAGTTATATTACCAGTCATTCTAAAGGAAACTTAATGACACATCAAGTATTGATATTTCCTGGTGATTTTGAGTGATTCCCTGGATACTACGAATTCTTTTAAATACAATATCTAAAATATTTTACAATTGCTTTTCTCCGGTCCAGATCTTTTAAATTTAGAAGAGAGCTTTAATTCTAAAATGTGCTTCGAAAGTGGCTTTCTGTATCATTTACCTTCATGTTTAGCAAGTATGTCTTTTTTTCTACTTTCCATGTTTTGACAAAATAATTCATTCTTGTGTTGATGAAATATTATTAAAATATGAGAAATTTGCTTTGATATCACTCTATGTTAAGCATTATTTTCAGTTGGAATATCTTACACATTCCCTTATCTATGAAATGTAAATGACTTTGTTAAATTTGTCTGCTTGACTGAAGAATTCCTCTTCTTTAACACGTTTTACTTTGCTACCCCTGAATTGCCACTCTATGACCTTCTAGCCCAAGCTGTCAAATATCAGCAGTAGGACACTCTTACAAATGTTCTGACTTCTTGATTTTCACAAAATGGAAGGAAAGAGGCAACAAATAGAATGAAGGCAGGAAGAAAGGAAAGAAGGGGGGAAGGAAGGAAGACAACCCATAGAAATTAATAAAACCCAAAGTCAGCTCCAAACAACAAGATCAGCCTCCAGTTTTCCTAACTCCTTTTTCAGATGGCTCATATGATCTTACATTATTTTGTTTAACATAAGCAGTTTATAATACGAGGGCTGCTCTGAAAAGTAGTGCCTCCTATGTTATTATGTTGGCCCACAGCATCAGAAGTGGATATTGGTATGGAAGTAGAGGTTAAACCTTCCCACCAATATTTTGTTACATTTTTTTGCTGTGTAACAGAGGGCAGCAGAGGGGCAGTCTGACATGGAAATGGTATCTGACATGGAAGTGCGTATGAAGCAAAGGTGTGGAATTGAATCCCTGCATGAGGAAAAAATTGCACCCATTGACATTCACTGATGTTTGCTGAGCATTTGTGGAGACCAAAGAGTGGATCAAGCGCAGTGAGGCAGTGGGTGGTGCGTTTTAGCAGTGATGGCAGTGACATGAAGGACAAGTCATGCTCTGGATGGCCATGCAGATTTTTGCAAGCACAGCATACAGATTCTTGTTCATTGCTGGCAAAAATGCATAGTTCATGGTATTGACTATGTTGAAAAATAGTGTTTTATAGCTGAGAATTTGCTCTACAAAACAGTATTATTGTGCTCTTTGTATCTGTTGTAGTTTCCGTGAAAATGAATAGGAGGCATCATTTTCAGAGTGACCTACATACATTTATAAATACTTTAAAATCTGACTTCTATGGGATGTCCATCTTTATAGCTTATAGTTTATAGTTACAGTTTATATATATTTTTAAATAACTTACTGCCCTTTGGTTGGGCTCAAGATGCCCAACAAGTCTGACATTTGAGTCCCTGTTACTGCTCTCATAAAGCTTTGTATAATTTGACCGTGAGAGACTGAACTCTGAAGATAACAAAGTCTTACCAAGCTCATAGGAAATTATGTTAACACTGACATCTTAAGCCTACAAACAACCTTTGAATAAAAGATGAGGGGATTATTTTGAGAAACTAACAGCCAGGTTTATTTCTGTTATGGTAGCATAGGAAAGAGCTTGACATTCTTTGCAAATGTGCTAAATATGCTGATATATTGTGAATTTTTTGTTTGAGTTTTATTTGGATTTTAATGAGGTTGATACCGTTTTAGAAATTCTGGGAAATTACCATCAACAACCAGAAATACCTAGATAACTTGGAGAAGCACAGATACATAGATGAAATAATCCAGAGAGATCATGGTACCATTGCTTCCCACCAATGTAGTCGGGTTTCCTCACAATAAATCATGTCTCTGCTGCCTGACAATCTCACTGGCCTCTGTACAGCTGCATTTATTTTCCAGTTTAAGAGCCTAACTCCCATTTTCCCTGTGGCACAGTGTAGAAAGCCTAAGCTAGCTGCTGCATTACCACAATCCGGTGAATCTTTATGGACAGGTACAAGTTCAGGCCCTGAAAGTGTTTTGTCCAGGGAATCATGCATCCACATCTATAGTCTTTAGTTCTAATGTCATAGCTATGTTGCTTTCAGTTCTGGAGCTTGCATGATTAGTGCTTACTTGAGGATCTTCATTCTGGACTCCTGTGACTAGTATACACATCAATTTGAACTGTTTTGGAGATTCTGCCTAAGTTATAAATGATTTTAAATAAATAGATAAATAAATAAAGATTATTCAAAATATGGAAATAATGTCCTAAATATGCCATCCATTTAAACACATATGAAGCATCTATACTTTATGGGTCTGCATAGTAGATATCAATCCACATTTAGTATATAGTCTAGTCACATCTAGTTTCTTTTACAAATGTATGCTCATTAACATTTCCATTTGTGAACTGCTATTGCGAGGCAACCTTGGTCAGGCATATAACACAGCAGCATGGCACTGCATCAGCTTGCTGAATTTAGCGTCATCTGAAATACAGTAGCTCCCTTTTTTCATCCCAAACTATTAAATGAAGCAAGATTTCCTTTCCTCTTCTTTATTTCTCTGTCTCATTGCAATAAATATAGGGAAAGATTGAACGAATGAACAATTGTATGTAATGAGCTGGGTCTGTTGTATCTTTGATCAAAGCTTTGGTGTTAAAAATCATTGTAGCAAATTCCATTGGGTTTCACAATTAACCTTCACAAACTATTGTGTTGCTTAGCCATTTGGACACAATTTCAGTATTAAATACAGATGCAATAAACACTGAAGTAGCTAAATGACCTTGCCATGTTTATAAAGCAAAATGTACGGAGACAGATATTCTGACTATCGCAGATCTGTAAGAAACAAAGAAATGTTTAAATGTATTGCCTCATGTACTTTTATACTGTCTTAAATGTTTATAATGAATGGGTAGACATATGTCTTTTGGAAATTAGTTGAAAAAATAACTCAATGTGAATGTAATGTAGGAGCTTAGTGGAGGGCTTATCAAACAATCTAATCATAGAAGGAATCCTCTCTGACTTCTAAGTACAGAAGCATTTAACTTGTCATATAAAGCTAATACTCCTAAATATACTGACTCAGAGTTACTGAAGGGATATTCAAATCATTCAAGTATTTAACAAGGTAATATATTAAATTCACCTATGCAAATGTATATCTATAAAAGTAGATAGATTTGCTTTAACACCATAGTAAGATAGTTAGGTTTTGTTTTTAATTCTACGGAGAAAATACTTTGTTAAAATATGTTTTGTACTGTAGACTTTTCATTGGAAAACTAACCTTGGACTTTAGAGACGTAGTTCTTGGCAATCTGTGACAACAGGAGAAACATTGAAAGTTTTAACAAATCTTTTCAATAAAAAAGTAGTAGGCTGAAAACAGAAGAGTTGTACTGTTTTTTTCTAATGTATGTGGATGTCTTATCTTTTTATAGATATCATTTTAAAACTAAAATATTAATATTTCATATAAAATTGGTGAGTAAAACACAAATGCTCTAATTTCTAACCAGTGTCTAATCTCTGTTTTAGTATAGGACGGCTATTAATTGCAAGACTATGTCTAAATTCCTTGAGCTGACATCTCTGCTCTGGAAATCAAGAATGCCAAGCCCATATTACATCTTTCGAAAGGTGTGGCAGCCCATCACTGCAGTAGGCAGCTTGCCATAAATATTAGTGAGAGCTAGAGTGAAATTCCAGTAAATGAAGATTAAAGGAAACCACTTTGAAATTGGCTGAGCTGAGTAAAGTAAGGAATTCATGTACCTCCTAATGTTGTAAATCAACTTATGCTGTACAGTCTCTGGCTATTTAATTAACAGCTTCATATTCTGCTAGCAAAAGAAGGGTCATGAGGACAAGATACAGAATGTGTAGCAATTTCACGAAGATCTGAATTACCCTTAATGTCAAAATATTGTTTTTCCAATGAATATAACTCCTGAGTTAAAATCATATGAATTTCTTATTCCCTTCCTTCTTTCCTATTTATTTCATTTACTTTATCTCTTTGACAATTTGTTCATGACCACCTCTCATATTCCTTCACAGTTCTTAGTCCTATGGCAGTTGATTATGTCAGCAGTTCTTCAGTTTGATGTACAAAGCTCAAATGAGTACAAAGTGAAATGAGGCCCAATGGCATTCAAAAGCATAGTTCTTAAGACATAAAAGCCATCACTTCTGTAGTTAAATGAGTATTTGCAAATGCAGCACATAACTGTAGAAGCTTATTCCTGAGAGCCTCATACACAGACCAGGACAATTTTCCACACTAGAAATTTTTTATCAAATTTATGTGAAAATATCAGTGGCTACTGAACCTCAGAAAAAAGCTGTAGTTCATTCTCCTTAGAAAACAGCCTTCCTAATGAATGGTTCAGAATGTTCAAAGTTTCAATGCCTTGTAGTTTCACCAAGTCTAGTACACAAAGAAAATTTTTTCAGGTATCAGGCTCGTTAAAGTTTTAACACTGAATGTTGTCCTTAATAAAAAAAAGAAAGGCTGACATGAAAGACAAAAATGGGTATTATTCATAGGAAATGGTGTGGTAATTCAGAGATGGAAATTTGAGGATGTAGGGATTTATAGATCTGGACTCCTCCAGCCAGCTGAAGGAATTAATTTTGTACTAACCTTCTAATAATTAAAGTATTAAAGAAGAATGCTTTATTCTGGATATTTTCATTATAACTTTCATTATAACTAACACGCCATTTACATGTAATGTTCCTCCTTTGCAGTGCTTGGGGGGCCCAAAAAGTAAAATATATTATTTATTTAGTTTCAAAGTTAAATAACATGCAGTCTCATGAAACAGAGTATCTAGTGACAAAAAAGTAGGTTTGACAGTGAAATCAAATTGAAGCAAAATTTCCCATGTGATTTGTCCAACAGAAAGAAGGCATGCAGGACTTATCAGATTTTTTTTTTCCTAGTTCTTCAGTGCTTTTCCTTTCTGGGAGAAGGATAGGAAGTTTTTGTTTAAACAATTTTTATTTAATGAATTATACATTTTCAATAAATAAATTTAAATAAATATTTGTCAAAACAGTTCTCTAATCAAATAATTTCAGTTCATGAAGTATTTAGAAAAACTATGTTGTATCATAGCAGAGCATATGCTTCAAATTAAGATGTGGTTCTCACCAGTGTGCATCTGTTATCAGGATAGTGCAGATCATTTTCTCCTTAGAAGGAACTCCAGAACATCAGTGGTCATGATATAAATATGTTCTGGCACTACTATTTATCTATGATTTCTTCATCTTATGTGAAAGAAAAAAAAAGTAAACTTCAAATCCAATATTAATACTACAATAGTAAAAGTGGACAAAAGTAACTGTAGCTACTATATAATATTCACTTCCATGAAAAATGAGAACAGCTTTTGAAAAGGAATTGATCTCATCCTTAACAAAGTTCAATTGTAAGCATGTTTAAATGTGAATCTGAAGATTATGTGAACAACTGAATTCTGAGTTTGACTACATTTTCCAAAATTTATTGATTTAAAAAAGCTATGATTGGCAGATATTTGGGAACTGAAATAGCTTGAAAAGCGTGACAGCGGTAGCAACATTCATACATCTTCTGGGAAAAAAACAAACAAACAAACAAAAAACAAAACAAAACAAAACAAAAAACCGACATACCCAAGTAGCAGTTTTCAGCAGTTATTATCTAAAATGTAATCTTTTTCAACTGATACAATTTCAACTTTTGCTTCAGGGTTTCAGAGAACAGAGTTAATCGGTTGTAGAAGTTATGTGTAAGGTTACAGTTGAAATGAAAAATGAAATTGTATTAAATTATATTACAATGTGAAAGATTCATCTTAGTTTCCTAATATCTGGTACTAACAAATTCAGAAATCAACATGGTCAAAGTTGGTTTGCGAGAGACGTAAGAGATTACAATTGGATTTGCACTGAAACTTAGTGACACGTATTTTGTTGATGGTAAGAGAAAATACTTCTGAAGGAATATGATATATATTGGGTAGATGATGTCAAAAAAGCAGAAAGATCTTAAATTTAATAGATTACCTATATTTTGCCAAAAATTTACCACAGGAAAAGGCCACTGACCTCTTCTACCAGAGCCTACATCTTGTTTAAAAAACTTTTTCCCTTAGTCATAATATGCTGATGTTATTTTCTCCCTGGATTTTTTAAAAAATTAGTAATTTTCCAAATATACATGTTAAATAACCCAATTATAACTTTTCCTCTGACCCATAAATATAATTATAACCAAACACAGAAATTCTTTTCTGTACACAGACAATTAGGAGGAGTATTCGTTTCAAAGCATACCTCACTATTACAGCCCCTCTGACAACTACCAAGCTTTGAAAACAATAGGCTTCAGGGTTCACTGCACATCATACATTCTAATTGCAGAAAAGCTAACTTTTCAGACCTTGCTGACCAAAAGAGGTCAGCATACACAGCTCTTCTAAGCTCTTTTTCTCTGAAGGACTTCTGTGCACACTTAGAAAAATTAGCAATGGCTTTCATTTATCAATGTAACTTTATTTTCATTGTTCTGAGAATGTTCTGTTGTACTTAATCTTTTTATCCCCATTTTCTTTCCAATGTGCTCTAAGTTCAAGATGTCAGAAATTGGACATCATTGACAAATTAACAAGTTTATAGTCAGGCATATTCTCTTTCTCATTTTTGCAGATCACATCCAGAAAATAATTCAATGACCTCCCAAAATCCCAAACCATTACCTCAAATTCATTTGTACATAAATCATCTTATAATTGCTTCCTTCCTATGAGAGGTTGTTTGTTTTTTGTTCCTTGACTATACCATGGATGTTGCCTAATAGAACACATCTTAGTTGGTATTTCCCTTCCTCAGAGTGCTTACAATTAGAGTTGTTTATTGGAGTGAACTGCTGCTTTCTACAGCCTGTTTTTCTTGGTTTTAGCCTTTTTATTGAGTGGATGCTTCATCTCTGTCTACTAGCATCATTTGGCTGTAACTCACAGCTAGTGACACTGCTAGTGTCAAACCTGTTGCACATAACATAAATAGATCCTTTCTGTATGCTTTATTATGTTTATTATTTTATGCTTTATTATGTTATATGCCAAGAGTGTTCTTTCTTGTTTGAACTAGTCCTAATCAAATAAAGCAGAAATATCCTTTCAAATCACCACTATATTTGCAAAACTATCTTGAATATTGAGGAAATAATATTAAAATTTAACGAAGTAATGGCTATTGCTTCACAGTAAAACCAAAAATAAATTAATAAATAAATGTTTTCCTTAAATATTTGTTCTAGATTACATTTTTAAGAATCAGATAAAAGTTGCTGTTACATCTTTTCATTGCACTCCATGAATATTTACAGTTGTAAACCTGGTAGCAAGTACAGAGTTTAGGATATAAGGCTTATCTGTCTTTACTGCCATGGTGTTGGCATAAACAAAAACATAAAAATAAAACTGCCATCACACTTCACATGATCATCTATCAGATTGCTTCCCCCAAAAAAGAACAGACATACACAATTTGTTGATAGAGATGCGATCTAGTCCTAATGAGGAGATATACTTTCACTTCAGAATTTCTCATCTCATAGTATGCTGTAGGCACATTTTGAGTCTTCCTCGATCAGTAACTGGCTCCTTCCAGTAACAGGTGGCAGGAAGAAGCTGTTAGTACTTATCAGTTCTTGGTTCATCAATTCCCACATGATGTCCTGCCTATTTTCCAGCATCATGTGAGAAAATACTCTGCTGCCTGGAACGTTCTCATCAGCGCAAGGCATAAAGCTTTTGTAGTACAAGTCTGGTAAATGCAAATATGTGTAAAGTTTACATATATGTCTATGTAGGCTCTTCCGAAAGTAATGCCTCCTGTTTTATTTACACGCAAACTACAATGGATACAAAGAGCACAGTAACACTGTTTGATTGAGCAAAATATCACCTACAAAATACCATTTTTCAAAATAGTCACTCCAATTAGCTATGCATTTTCTCCAGCAATGGACAAGAGCCTGCATGCTGCAACCATAAAAATCTTCATGGCTGTCCATAACATTGCTTGTCTTTCACGTCGCTATCACCACTGCTGAAGCACATCACCCACTGTCTCACTGCTCCCACATTCACTCTTAGGTCTCCGTAAATGTTCAGCAAGGGTCAATGAATGTCCATGTGTGCCATTTTTTCCACATGGAGGAATTAAATGACACACCTTTGCTTCATACACACTTTCATGTCAGATGCCATTTTAACAGACTGCCCCTCTACTGCCATCTGTTACATGGCAACAAAATGTAAAGGAATATTGGCAGGAAGGTTCAGCCTCTACAGCTATAACACCAACATCTGCTTCTGACATCATGGGCCAACATAATAAAGTAGGAGGCATTACTGTCGGAGCGACCCTCATATGTGCATAGTTATATTTATAACAACGTCATATGGGCTGCCTGTCCACCAGACAGGCATTGAACAACACAGCCAGGATCTTCCCCCAATACGTAAGGATATTAGTCCCAAATGGATCTTAAAGAACCCTTTGAAAATGTACTTCACCTTTCAGAGCTTTACTAATGAGGTGGGATAGGGAAGGCCTTCAGGCTCTTCTGCAATATATGTGAACTTGAGTTCGTTAGGACAAGAGTTCATACAGCTCATCACTGTTACAACTGAGGTCACTTGGTTTGTTGGCTGATGTCATTTGAGTTGCTTATCTTAGAGAAGGCTGAGGGGGTGACATTGTCACAGTCTACAGCTTCCTTGCGAGGGGAGCAGAGGAGCAGGTGCTGCTCTCTGCTCTCTGGTGACAGTGACAGGACCTGAGAAAACGCCATGGAGTTGTGCCAGGAGAGGATCAGGCTGGATGTTAGGAAAAGGTTCTTCACCAGAGGGTGCCCAGGCACTGGAACAGGCTCCCTAGGGCAGTGGTCATGGCCCCAAGCTGCTGGAGTTCAAGAAGCATTTGGAGAACGCTCTCAGAAATATGGTTAGAATTTTTTGTGGTCCTATGTGGAGCCAGGAGTTGGACTCCATGATCCTTGTGGGTCCCTTCCAATTCAGTATATTCTATGATTCTATGACTGTTGTTTGAAAGCAAAACATTTGATAAGATTAAAAAAAAAAAATGGTGCATGTTATATTAAAATAGAAGGACTTAGAGCTTGATTGCAAATATTTGGAGAAACAATTACAGAAGTAAAACATGTAAGGAATCAAACACAAAAAGTGCAGAAGAGAATTGCTTGTACATAGGTTCCTGGTACCTGGCCTATCTCTGCCATTGTAGAACAGTGCAGATTTTCTGCAGATTTTTTTTCTCTATCAACCAATGACATGCCATGGCTTGGATACTTTAGGGAACCTAAAATTGTTCTAGATGCCCACACTTAAGCTATTGAATCTTAGCCAAAGAGCCATGAAACTCTTACTCTAGTTGTTAGGTCTGGATTTGTCATCAAATCTCTCTGAAGAAGTGTGGTCCTTGCTCCACAGGGCTCCATGTCTCCTGAGGCAGTATTACTGACGTATTTATTTACTCCTTCATGTACTCGGGCTTTTATGATTTCTACTGAAGTTTTAAAGCATGTCTGAAGAACTCCTTTATTTCTCTACTCTAAGTAGAGAAGCTCTTAGTGTTCACATGTAATTCTCAGTTTTTCATTGAAAAAAATGCCTGTGGCAGTAACTTTCAGAGTGAAAAAGACTGGAAATGTCTGACACCTCTCCTTCTGTTTATGTCTAGCCTTAGGAAAGCAGTCAACTTGTGAGCAGTACTTAGTCTGAATACAAGGAACTCTGAAAGAGAGCAATGTCACTGTGAGGAGATATTTTATCTCTCCATTTTTTACCTTTGATTTTGCTTTTGGCCAAAAAAAAAAAAGAAGAAAAAGGAAATAGTTACAGTATACAGACGGGTTGGACGGTAGTGATCAGAACGAGGAATTAATTTAATGGAATATCCATCCTGTGTACAAAGCAAATACATGCAAAGCAAGAGATGAATGTGAACAAGTACAAACGTTCATGTTTATGTGATCTGCTTATCAAGGAAATCTGTATATGGAGTACTTATTCCATAAGTACTTATTTTATAAGTGCTACAGTACATATGTACAGAGAAAGACATTGGGAGCTTTTGTGTACAGAAGATGAGCTGTATGAGGTGTACACTGACAGACTGTATGTGACATTGCTTTAAATGAGAAGTGTATTTTACTACCTTATAAAGGATTTGAGACTGTTCACCAGTTAGTCTGCATAATTCTGTGATTTCATTATATGGAAAAGCAACAGTTAATGTTATAAAGCTAGATCTTACTGTTTCTAAATCATCAGTAATGTCACTCATCTCTGACTGCCAGTAAGCAAGTAGACGTCTGAAACTGCACTGACAGATTCATTTTGAAACATGACGCATTAGAGTGGGTGGGCTGGACTTGAAAACTAAGTATAAGAGAATGAGGGGTTAATGGCTATCATACTATCAGTGAAAAAGCAGCTGTGGTGCATCAAGTTGTTGGGCAAAACAATTTAACCAATAAAAACTCTTTTCTTATCTAAACAAGTATAACTATCTGTCAGTGTTAATTATTGTGCTAGAGTCTAGTTTAATGGAAACCTATAAAGCCGCTTTTGTCATCTGTGGCTCTGTCTTGTTCGGTTTTTATGTAAATCCTCTCCCCTGTGTGTAGGGGGTTGCTGTCAGGTTGTGGCTTTAGCTTTGAAAGAAGGCATGAATTTACCAAGGATAATGTCAATAATAACTGTTTCTAAATTTTGTATGTTTATTTCCAATTACATCACTTCTAGTCTAGGGTTAAAATATGTTCCTGTCATGTTTGGAGTCTAAGTAATGCAATGTTGTGTCACTGTAGGTGGAGAGTCTTATGCCATTCTCTACAGATAACCCAGGAATGACACTGACTCATCTGTTTTACTATCTATGATGAGAGAAACAAAACAGTAACAAATCACATAGAATCATACGTAGGTCACCTTGAAAGTAATGCCTCCTATTTATTTCCATGGAAAATACAACAGATAAACAGAGCACAATAACACTGTTTGACAGAGCAAATTCCACAGAGCACTATTTGTCAACACAGACACCACCATTAGCTGTGTATTTTCACAAGTGATGAACAAGAGCCTGTACGCCATGCTCATAAAAATTTATATGGCCATCCAGAACATGGCTTCTTTTTCATGCCACTGTCGCCCCTGCTGAAACGCACCACCCACTACCTCACTGTGCTCACATCCACTGTTTGGTCTCCATAAACTCCATATCTAATCTAAATCTTCCCTATTCTAATTTAAAACCATTATTCCTCATCCTGCTACTATATTCTTTGACAAAGACTCCCTCCCCATCTTTACTGCAGGCCCTCTTTAAGTATTGAAGGCTTCTATAAGGTCTCCTCAGAACCTCCTCTACTCTAGGCTGGACAACTCCAGCTCTTTCTGCCTGCCAGTGTAAGGGCAGAGCAAATCTGAGACCGCCTCATGAAACTGAATGTGTACGAGTCTATGGGGCCAAATGACATGCATTCCTGGATCCTGAAGGAGCTGGCTGATGTGGTTCCCAAGCCACTCTCCATCATAACTGAAAACCTGTGGCTGTTGAGTGAAGTCCCTGGTGACTGGAAAAAGGGAAACGTCACTCCCTTTTACAAGAAAGGCAGGAAAGAAGACGTGGGGAGCTACAGGCTGGTGAGCCTCACCTCTGTGCCTGGGAAGATCACGGAACAGATCCTCCTGGAGGACGTGCTAAGGCACATGATGGACGAGTGGGTGATCCAAGAAAGCCAATATGGTTTCACCAAGGGAAGGTCGTGCCTGACCAATCTGGTGGCCTTCTATGACGGAGTGACGGCATCAGTGGACAAAGGGAAGGTGACCTATGCATCTAGCTGGACTTCTGCAAGGCCTTTGGCATAGTTCCCCACCACATCCTTATCTCTAAATTGGAGAGATATGGATTTCAGGGGTGGACTATTCAGTGAATAAGGAATTGGTTGGAAGGCCACAGACAGAGGGTTGTGGTGAACAGTGCTATGTCCAGGTGGAGGCCGGTAACGAGTGGTGTCCCCCAGGGGTCTCTCCTGGGACCAGTGCTCTTTAACATCTTTATCAATGACATAGATGATGGGACTGAGTGCACCCTCAGCAAGTGTGCTGATGACACCAAGCTGAGCAGTGCAGTTGACACAATAGAAGGAAGGGATGCCACCCAGAGGGACTTTGACAAACTCAAAAGGTGGGCCCATGTGAACCTAATGAAGTTCAACAAAGCAAAGCACAAGGTTTTGCATTTGAGTCAGAGTAATCCCAGGTATGTATACAGTTTGAGAGAAGAAGTCCTTGGGAGTAGCCCTGCTGAGAAAGACCTGGGGGTCCTGGTGGACAAAAAACTGAACATGAGCCAGCCGTGTGCTCTTGCAGCTCAGAAGGCTAACGGTATCCTGGGCTCCATCAGGAGAGGGGTGGCCAGCAGGGACAGAGAGGTGACCGTCCCTCTCTACTCTGCCCTCGTGAGGCTCCATCTGGAGTACTGTGTCCAGGTCTGGGGCCCCCAGTGCACGGAAGATGTGGAGCTGTTGGAGAGGGTCCAGAGGAGGGCCACGAAGATGATCAGAGGGCTGGAGCACCTCCCCTATGTGGATTGACTGAGGGAGGTGGACTTGTTCAGCCTGGAGAAGAGAAGACTGTGGGGAGACCTCATTGCAGCCTTTCAGTATTCAAAAGGAGATTATAAACAGGAGAGAAATCAACTTTTCACAAGGGTAGATAGTGATAGGACAAGGGGGAATGGTTTTAAGCTGAAGGAGGGAAGGTTTAGGTTAGACATCTAACCTTTCTTTACCGGGAGACTGGTGAGGTGCTGGCACAGTGTGCCCAGAGTGGTTGTGGATGTTCCAACCCTGGACTTGTTCAAGGCTGGGTTGGATGGGGCCCTGGGCAGCCTGATTTAGTACCAGATCTGGAGGTTGGTGGCTCTGCCTGTGGCAGGGAGATTGGAACTTGATGATCCTTGGGGTCCCTTCCAACGCAGGCCATTCTATGATTCTATGATTTCATTTTTTCTAACACTTCTTTAAGTAGTGAACAAATTTGCCTCTGCATCCTCCAAGTCCTCTCTTGTCCTGGCTGGCCCACCTCAGGTCCTTCAGAAGTCACAATCTTCAGGCCCTTCACCATCTTCATGACCATCCACTGGCCTCTCAATGGGATGTGGATGTCATTCCATTATAGAGAAAGGGAAAAACAGCACTGTATTCCCAATGTTGGGCTGTATTCCAGAGCAGAAGGGACTGGTGCGGTCTCCATCCTTGGAGATTTACAAGCCCAGACTACATCAGGCCCTGAGCAACCTGCTCCTATCACACAGGTGGCCTCCTGCTCCCATCCTTAATTGTCCTATGTCCCTATGAATAGTGAATTCCCTTGAGCTGCTGGCTACACTCCTGCTGACACAGCCCGGTAGGCAAATAGCCTTCACCATCCCAGGGACACATGCCTGACTCCTGCCCCTGCTGCTTGTGGGGAGCTGAGATTATAAGAGGTATGATATACACCTATATCATTTGGGGTATATTCATTACATTTAAGGAATTACAGACACTCACTTACATTGATGAACAGATACAGAGTTAGTTAAGGACTGAAAACATGAAAAGTACTAACTAGGCAGTATGGGTGAAAGACAACCTAGGCAATACTGAGGTTATTTATTCCACATTAAAAAAACAGATTCAGTTTTATTTTCCTGTCAACATCTATTAAATTTAATTCTGCATTGTATGAATGAGTTTGTTTGTCTATACCACATGGCTCTCGCTACCCTTCCACCCTTTTTTTTTAACTAAAGCAAAACCAAATATCAAATTTTTGACAAGTTTCTGACCTTTATATGATCCTATATTTACTTGCCAAACACATGCTAAGACAGAGTGAAATTGCTTTTATTTCTGATATAGAACTACATGCTCTTTGGCCAAGTACTTTTTAGAGAAAAAATACCTGGCCCTTTTTTCATCTTTTTAAAAAATACAATGAATCTGTTCATTTTCCAGAAATGAAAAATGGACCAGGCATTATTTATAACAACTGCCAAAATTCTGGCCAGGCAAGCATCTATAGCAGGTTTGGAACAAAAATAGTGTTGGCTGAATTCTCTCAACTCCTCTATATAAACACAGGAGTTGAGAGAATTTCTAAATATGTTGATGGATTTTTGCATATCATTAATAAAGGGCAGGAGAACAACACAGAGCAATTAATAATCCTAAGCAGTCATGCACTTTTACAAGGCCACCAGAAGATTCAATGAGTGATTAATCAGCTGAATGGTTCAATTTCCATAGGGTCTAATGTATCATTAATATTGATTAATGAACCAGGATTTTTTTATTAATAAAAATAGAAGTTGAAATGGAGAAATCTGCTGTCTATCACCAGATTGTCCTTATGAAACTAGTAAAGTCTACAAGTTAGGAATGGGAAAAAGAGATAAAGATCAGTATAATAGTAATCAAGTTGCAGAGGAAAACATTAGCACCTCTTTTGATCTGAAAAGCACAGCTATGAAAAAAATATATTTCAAATTTCTAAGCAGAAGTCAGCCATACAGCACCTTGCTGACAGCAATGGGCTCATAATCACAGAATCACAGAATTGCATGGGTTGGAGGGGACCTCTAGAAATCATCAAGTCCAACTCCCTTGCTAATGCAGGTTCCGTACAGCAGGTCACACAGGTAGGCATCCAGACAGGGCTTGAATATCTCCAAAGAAGGGATACTCCGCAACCTCTCTGGGCAGCCAATTCCAGTGCTCCATCACCTTCACTGTGAAGAAGTTCTTATGCATGTTTGTGCTGAACTTCCTATGTTCCAATTTTTGACTACTGCCCCTTGTCCTATCACCAAGCACTACTGAAGAGTCTGGCCTTGTCCAATTCCTTCCCACACTTTAGATATTTATAAATATTTATAAATACTTGTAAATGACCACTACAACTCAAATACACTCCCTTGCTCTAGGGTTTGAGAAATTCCATCAATATCCTAGAAAAGTGTCAATGTCCACAGAACTGAAAGACTGTCACAGAAACTACTCTGAAATCTACAGAACAGATAGACATTGAAATATCTTCAATATGATCATCTCAAAACTTCCTGTAGGATTCTTGGGCAAGAACATTAAACCCACTGTTCTGCTTAAACACATTCTGTTTTCTAACAATTTTTTGATTATAGAACTGTGATGCATACAAGGCCAAATCGCTGGTATTTATACAAACAGACTGCAGTTCCTGAAGAGAGTTGTCATTCTTGTTCCCCTTAGGATTTAATTAACTTCCTCTCCCACAGTAAGGGACTCACTTCCAGTGCAAAATGTGAAATAATTTTCAGCCTAGAGATGGCACTAGGAACCAGAGAATATCTTCAGGTAATGCCAAGTGTCTGACCTCTGGACTATTTGGATGTGGTTATTTCTTATGGGAACAGCAGATTTTGACTGGAACTTTTGGAGAAAAGGCAAATACTTTTTCCACAGCCCTCTTTTACATTGTCACATAGACCAGTGGGAATAATAAATATGTTTCTGTGGCGTGTTTCTGTGGCATAAGACAAATTCTATTAGGAAAAATATTACTTACATTTTGTAAAAATACTTATGGTTACTGCAATTTTTTTATAGGAACTATGCAAAAGTTGAAATTTCATTAGCACTTCTTTCTAATGGAAAAAGGGAGAGGGGGTAGGCTTTTAGGCACAGATGTTTTACATATAACTTATAGAAGTATTTTATCCCACTAGTACATAAGTGAAACACAGGTTTCAGATAAAAACTTTGTGACAAAAGTAATACAGGAAATGTAGCTTTTGTAATTCTTGGGGCAATATTTAGCTAGTAAAGTTTCTTGTTTTCTTCAAATCCAATGTCACTACTTTTTGTACATATGAGACTTAATTTCACCTATCCGAGACTCAATTCTGAATTCTGTGAGATTAGTGAAACTCCTCTTACTTTCAGTGGCACTTGCCTTAAAAGATGAAGCACAACGGTAGTATGTAAATAAAAAGAACTAGAAAAGGTAAATAGGAAGAGAAGAGACGAAAAGGTGCTTCATGTTGCTGTATGCAAGTAAAGTTGAAATACAAGTGCTTAGGCAACAGGAACAAAGCGTAACACAGTGGGCTTTTCTTTTTTTCTTTTACCTCTCCAGTCCAATCCTTTTCTTTTTCCTTCCCCCAGCTCAAGAGCTGCCTTCATCAGTGTTCAGAGATAGCTGTACCTCTTTCAGGTTTCAGCTCTTGTGGAAAGGTCAACAAGAGGCAAGAGAATACATTAAACAGCTCCAGATTTAACTTTTCTGATCAAATATAAAGCTATGTGTCTCCTGGTACCCACAAGTTTCTGGAGACTGCTAATGCTGGGCAGAAGGGCAAGAGGTCTTAGAAGAAGAGTTAGTCAGAAGAGCTGATAAGGGAAAAAATAGTCACACCAAAGAAATTTAATGAAAACATATTAAGTGCACAGATTTTGTGATAAATATTTTTTAAAGGTAGTTTATTATTTCCCAATTACTTGCATAGTATTATTCCAGAAAAATAATCTCAAAAATGAAGGGTAAGGCAGTGAAAAACGATAGCATTTTTTGTTAAAGAGGAACAAAACCTTCTGATTACAATGGTAGTAACTGATTACAATGGTAGAGTAGACTTTATTTCTCTGCTGCTAACACTCTGTGGGACAATTAATATTTCCATAATATTATATCAACCTGACCTCATACACAGGTTTAACTTCTGTCATCATCCATCTGGCTACATATGCTATAGCTGAAGTTAGGCAGGCTCTTTGGGATGGGAAATGTCTGCAATAAGAGGGAAACACAATGTCACAATGCAGAGGCTGTGCAGAATAGTATCACTAGCTCAAACTTCTGCTCTTCAGGAATTTGGTTCCCACCTGAAACAGAACCTGTTTACTAAAGGTTGTGCAGATCATCCAGAGATATCTGACTGGAAGAACTTACCTCTGCTTATCAGATCTTTTGCATGACCATCACTTGCTTCCTACCAGATTTAATTCCTGTCAATTCGGCCCAGACTATGAATGGTTCTTGCCTGTCTGGAAATACTAAGGCAAATAATTATGTAATTGACATGCATCTTTGATAAGTAGCTTATTCTTGTCACTCTTTTAAGTCTCACAGTCCTCTTTAGGCTATTTTCTTCTCTTAATATTCTTGAATCCATTCCCATTTTTTTACAGTATGTTCGTGTACATCCTTCTGTGGTTTGCTTTTTTCTTTGTTTTACACTCTTAATTTTGCTCTGTAATTCTTTTGTTTTACCTCTATACTTGAATAATTTCCTGCATGAATCATACAGACTATGAATGAGGCTAAGTGTTACAAAATAAAGAAGTGTAATATTCTTCTAGTAAATAAGGTATGCTGCAGTTCTCTAGCCTTAAACTGTCATGCTTTAATTACAAAAATATTGGCTATCAAGACTCTATACAAAAGCTATGCTAATTCAAATTTGCATAGGCCTCTAGCTTTCAAGGAAAGACCCTGTACTAAGTGATTCAGAAGCAGATGAGCCTCAGTTTTTCTGACTATAAGTGTCCAGGGATGCATTTTCTGTGAATCACTTTTTTAAGAGTATATGGTGCCCTTCTTCTTGTTGCATTTACACTGCTCTTCAAGAAGATAAGCAGTGATTCATTCTGTTGTATAAGGAAAAGCAGACATTCTTACCATCACAATCACTGTTTACACTCTTAGATTTCTCATTTTACTGCTTCCCATCCCACCAAAACTTATTGGAGATGTGTTTCTTTGTAGTTGATACTAGGAGGGCATATACCACAGTGACAAGTCAAGGGTCAAAGACAGCAGGAGAACTGATGTTCAGAAGTACATTCAGTAACACAATG
Organism: Penelope pileata; assembly: GCA_013396635.1. NCBI lineage: Eukaryota > Metazoa > Chordata > Aves > Galliformes > Cracidae > Penelope > Penelope pileata. The sequence continues at coordinate 179,372 of WBMW01005484.1, read as the reverse complement.
GCTTGCTGTCATAAGGAAAACCAAGGAAGACATCAAAAGAATGTAAGGACTCCTGAGGTATCAGTTTGAATACAAGAAGTCCGTGAAACTTCATTGAGCAAACTCTGTTAAAGTAAGTAGAGATGGGTAGCATTTTATTAGGTTATGTAATCATAAATCGCTTTCTAATTTTTTAAAAATAGTGCAAGACTGTGGTAATTGGATTGAAAGGAGAAAGGAGGATTCTTCTGGTAGCATCTGCGGCAGCTAAAAGTTACAGGGGCACACAAAAAAATTGCAGAATGGATTTGTCATGAGTACACACTATACCAAATAGAGAAATCTCAAGTGAAAATGAGTGGCCTGAAAGTTTTATCTACAACAGAAAGTATATCTTATATTAATTAAAACAATTGTAATGTGGGGTGTAGATGACATGAACATTAGTTTCATTAATTTTCTTTATATTGAGTTTCTAATTAAAAAGAAGTGTGGATACAAGCAAGCAGATAGCAATATTTTAAAGATAAAAAGAAATCTTCAAGAGTACATGCAAAGAAGCACCTGTGGACATATGGATCATCTGTAACACATTGCAGGGAAATAAATTTATTTGAACAAAAATATCAGCAGCTGAAAGTGAGGCAATGAATCCAACTTGCCCTCTATGGATGTGTATACACTTGGCACTGGGGAGCTAGGAATGTATCAGGTTATGATTCCTGCTGAGATGCAGTCTCTGAGAACTGGAGAACAAAGCAGAAGAGTATGTCATATGCGCCTCAAAGAAGGATTTACTTTCTCTTTGCCTCAGTACCGTTGGAAGGAAGCTCACATATGGCATAGCTAACTACTGTACCTTCCCCACCACAGCTCCCAGCAGTAGGAGATGAGAGTGTCCAGGACATAGGAAACATGTTAAGCAGGGAATGTTTCAGCCTTCTGCTTGAAATAGGATGCAAGAAAATGGCGGAAGATGCTACAGAATCACAGAACATCCTGAGTTTGAAGAGACCCACAAGAATCATTGAGTTCAACTCCTGACTCCACACAGGACCACCCAAAATTCAAACTCCATGTCTGAGAGCATTATCCAAACGCTTCTTGTACTCAGACTGCATGGGGCCACGACTACTGTCCTGGGGAGCCTGTTCCAGTGCGCGACCACCCTCTGGTGAAAAATCTTTTCCTAATACCCAGCCTGACACTTCCCTGAAGCAGCTCCATACTGTTCCTTTGGGTTCTGTCACTGTCACCAGAGAGTAGAGATCAGCACTGCCCCTCCATTTCCCTCATGAGGAAGCTGTAGGCCCCCATGAGGCCTCCTCTCAGTCTTCTCTTCTCTGGGCTGAACAAACCAAGGGACCTCAGCCATTCCTCATGCTTTTGCCCACTAGACCCTTCACCATCTTTGCAGCACCCTTTTGGATGCTCTCTAATAGCTTTACGTCTTTCTTATATTGTGGCACCCAAAACTGCACACAGTGCTCGAGGTGAGGCCGCAATAACACAGAATAGAGCAGGACAATCCCTTCCCTCACCTGGCTGGATGTTCTGGGCCTGATGCACCCCGGGTATGGTTGGCCCTTCTGGCTGCCAGGGCATACCACTGACTCAGATTCAACTTGTCATCACCCAGAACCCCCAGATCCATTTCTGCAGGGCTGCTCTGCAGTCTCTCATTCCCTCAGTCTGTACATATGTCCAGGGTTGCCCTGTCCCAGGCACAGAAACCAGTATTTCCTCTTACTAAACTTAATGTGGTTGGTGGTTGTGCAGTCCTTTAATTTGTCAAGATTAGAGGGCGCACAGAATTTGCAAGGCCTCACAGTATCACACAGAATCTGAGGATTGTAGCGGTTGGAAGGGACATCTGGACATCATTCAGTTCAATCCCCTGCTGAAGGAGGTTCCCTAGAGTAGGTTACACAGGAAAGCATCTAGGCAGGTTTTGAATATCTCCAGAGAAGGAAACTCCAGAACCTCTTGGGGCAGCTTGTTCCAGTGCTCTGTTACCCTCACAGTAAAGAATTTTTTTCTCATGTTCAGATGAAACTTTCTGTGTTCCAGTCTGTGCTCATTGCCCGTTGTCGTGTCACTGGGCACTACTGAAAAAAGCCTGGCCCTCTCCACTTGACTCTCTCCTCGTTAGATATTTATAGGCATTGATACGATCCCCTCTCTATCCTCTACCCCCAAGGGAGTCAACGGCTCCTCTAATTTAGTGTTGTGTACGTATGCATTCTAAGTACGCTCAGCACTGAAAATACACCATAAGGCTCTGTATTTTTGAGTGTTTGCACGGAAAAAATCTATCTTTCATACAATAGGTGCTTACTGGTTCTTGAAAGTAAGATCATTTGATGTGCATTAAAATGAACACCAATATTTTGAGTCATTTAAAGCACCAAGCCACTTCTGGAAAAGATGTTAAGCTTTTTTCTCCAAATATACATACTTAGCAGCCTTGGACATCAGCCACAAAAGTGATTACAAAATCCCTAAGTACTTTAAGCACTGACTATCAGTGACTGGAATGTTTATAATCTCTCTTGAGCCTTGTTGGTGGAAATATAATGAAGTACTGCCCTGGTGCACAGCTGACATTTTCAGATATGTATATTGTATCTTGAGTTTCCCAACATCCTTGATTTCTACAAACAGGAAGAGTTTGTGCTAATCTTTAGAATTTTTTCCATTAACTCTTTTATAGATTGCAATATTAGTTACTGCTGTTGGATTTTCTTTGCAATCTTTGAGGTAGAGTTACTAGGTTAGAGCCTTAACACAGGCTCCTTGCCTGCTGTCTCACTTGCAACAAAAAGTTGCATTTATTGCATTATGCCATGCATCACTAAGTGTATTTGGTGAAGTAAGTTCACAATACTAAGAAATTAAGGGGAAAAAAAACATAATAGTGATACTGTGCTACTACAAAGAGAGAGAACTGGACTCAGACATATATATGTCTCCTACAATTCAATTTAAAAACCTGAGAACAAGGAGGAAAAAAACAGCAAAGGAATGTGCTGCAGCGGATTAGACAGTTCAATACTTTGTAGAGATATGTGGATTGACTTAGTTCTTCTGTGTCACTAGAGAGCAAATAACAGCCTTGCAGATCCTGAGCAAAATACTCTGGTAAGTAATTACTATTTCCTAGAAATTGATTGAGCCTAGCACCCCTGAAGCAGTTGTATGAGCAATATCTAAAATAACAGAAACAGCAGGGCATTGTAAAATTCAATTGTTTACTCAGTTCCATTCTGCTTTGCTCTGCTTTGAGCCTAGCAGAAAATCTGCCTTTAATGAAGGACAAGAGACTTACATAAACCCAGATTTCACTTCTGTAAAGGAGTTAAGGAGAATGCTCACTTCGATTTGGCAAAGGAAAGATATTCACTCACTCTTCCCCATCTCACTGGATTAACTACTGTAATATTCCCAAATAATAGACATACGGCATGCTCATACAATTAAAGCAATATCATAAAGATGGCTGGAGAGTTTAGTGGCTAAGTAAAGTTACTTGAATCATGTATTCCATTACTGCCTATTGTTATAGAGGAAGTATCATGCAGTCATTGAACAGGAACAGAACATTTCAAGTGCAAGGGAATAATACTTGTTAGAAGTGACAGGATGGAATTTCAAGAGCATAGAAATACTGTGAATTGTTTCTGTGAGATACCAACACAATCAAGGGACTAATATTCTCTGAAATTATATGAAGTGCAGAAAGATACCTATGAAGTTGGAGAGAGAGGACTGTGTCATTCACAGATCTGAGATCTGTGGAAAATGTGTGGTTAGGAAGGTCGCTTCTACATGCCCAAAGGGTGTGTAGGAAAGCAGTGTTTAGATTAAAGGTTGAAGAGGTTACCCAAAAGAACTACATCTATTTGTGTGCTATACAGATCCTGGGATAAGAACACCACTATCAGCAACAAATCTATTTTTTTTAAGTGGCTTGGCTTTTTCACTTGTTTGTTACCATTTTCCTTCAAATGACAGCAGGAACGTTTGTGTGATGGTTCTCCATCTTTCCTTCCTCTCATTACAATCAAATAATTCAGAGTCCTGGGGCATGGGGTAATTGTGGCCTGTAAAAGGTCATCTTAGTCATCATTTCAGGTCATGTTGCTAGGAAGGTGCAAAGGGTCTTTTTTTAACTAGGGTTTGGAAATTCATCAGACATCTGAAGGCCAGTAATGGCTAGTATGGCCAAGATGAAGTAGTCAGTTAAGAAGCTTGTAGATGTAAATGTCAAAAATTGAAGGCAGTAAAAGTGGGTGACAAAATAAGCAGAAACTGTAGAAAAAGGAAAATATTTTAGGAAATATGGATGTCGACAACAGGTTTGTACGCGTAAAACGGTCACAAAATAGGATACAAAGTACACCTCAAGGACATAGAGATGGTAAGAAAGCTATAAAACATTCATATTAGATATTGTCCTGTTTGGAAGCTAGAGAATCATAGAATCATAGAATGGCCTGCGTTGGAAGGGACCCCAAGGATCATCAAGTTCCAATCTCCCTGCCACAGGCAGAGCCACCAACCTCCAGATCTGGTACTAAATCAGGCTGCCCAGGGCCCCATCCAACCCAGCCTTGAACAAGTCCAGGGTTGGAACATCCACAACCACTCTGGGCACACTGTGCCAGCACCTCACCAGTCTCCCGGTAAAGAAAGGTTAGATGTCTAATCTAAACCTTCCCTCCTTCAGCTTAAAACCATTCCCCCTTGTCCTATCACTATCTACCCTTGTGAAAAGTTGATTTCTCTCCTGTTTATAATCTCCTTTTGAATACTGAAAGGCTGCAATGAGGTCTCCCCACAGTCTTCTCTTCTCCAGGCTGAACAAGTCCACCTCCCTCAGTCAATCCACGTAGGGGAGGTGCTCCAGCCCTCTGATCATCTTCGTGGCCCTCCTCTGGACCCTCTCCAACAGCTCCACATCTTCCGTGCACTGGGGGCCCCAGACCTGGACACAGTACTCCAGATGGAGCCTCACGAGGGCAGAGTAGAGAGGGACGGTCACCTCTCTGTCCCTGCTGGCCACCCCTCTCCTGATGGAGCCCAGGATACCGTTAGCCTTCTGAGCTGCAAGAGCACACGGCTGGCTCATGTTCAGTTTTTTGTCCACCAGGACCCCCAGGTCTTTCTCAGCAGGGCTACTCTCAAGGATCTCTGAGAAAGTTTGATCTATTTTAGGATTAGATATATAAGACTGTTCAAAAAGATAGTCATCACAAGAGGCGAGTCATTTACCTTTCTATGAGAACCAGCCATAGAAAGGAAAAGTCTCCCAAGGCTTTAGCCCATCAACTGCTTCTGAACTCATTCCCTTAAGAGGAGATTTTGTCCCTCCGAAGAGGGGTCTGCACCTTCCTGTATGCTTTTGAATTTCTCTTCATAGGGAACATAACAGAAATGTTAAAGTTCTGGTGGCCTTTTTTGGTTTCATTCATTCATATTTATTTTATTATGATTGAAGACAAAAGTAACAGGAATTACTCAGCAATTCAGCTTGAGATCTCTATCAGTGTCTCTTCTTTTAAGAAACTTTGTTTTCATTTGTGAGGAGGAGCCACTCAGTCTGGACTAAATGTCCCTTTCATTTTTATCACAAGTATTAAGTCACTGATCCAGTGGCTTGCACTCAGTAGGTGTTCCTCTGTCAGGAAAGTTTCAGCAGTACTGCCAAACTGACTCTTCCTTGCAAACCAATTTGTCTGGTTTCTACCAGACTGCACAGAACATCTGTTATTCTTCATCGGGAGCTTGCCAGCAGAAGTGACTGTGTTTTTATGGAGGCAAAGACAAGGCACAAGTTGTGTTATTTTGTGATTCCAAGCCATGGGTTTCTAATAAAAATAATTAGTGCAAAGCCCCCTGTCATCAAAGGGAATATTTCCAGGATTCAGAGGTCTATGAGGCAGTTCAAAATACGGATCTAAGATTCTCCTAACACTGAATGTTATTTAGTTTCTCACTGCAGATAAAGAGATCACCAGTAAAATCCAACTCCAGCTTGGATTTGACTTTCCACATAGTTTTGTTTTCTTCTTTTTTTTTTTTTTTCATAGTTTAACATGGATCTACCTGTAGGTACAAAACATTGTTAAAAAGGATGCTACTGACTATTGAAATAACACACCCTTTTCAAACATGAGACTATCTGACAAGCATGTGCAGTTACTATTATCTCTCCAAGAAGGAAAAGTCTGTTGGATATTTCATGATAGAAGAACCTTATGTTTACTTATGCTAATTTATCCTCATTTCAAGGAGATTTATTTGTTATTTTTAAAGTGTTTAAATATTTTATTAGCTTTGTTTGAAAACTTGAGTAGCATTGCTGACAGGTAATTCTCACACTAATGACTACAATAGAAAACATCATTTGTAAAACAAACATTTAAGGCCCTAGGCATTTCAAAAATGAAAGCAATCTAACTACCTTCATTTATTGTTTTTTCCTGGAGTTTGAGATTACTACAACCTCTGTAGTCTGACAAAACTCTGTAACTTTAAGCACTTGGTAGCATTTGCAGTCATATAAAATATGAGCTTCAATCTATGTTTTTTAAAAAGTCCTGTATGTGTTTACTTCTGCTGCACACAGAGATTCTCCAAATTTTATTTTGTAAAGCTGTCCCAAAATTTTCTCATAGAAATGCCCACAGGTTTCAGATCTGCAGAATTCACGCATTTTGAAAGAACTGTCAGATTTGTAGACTATTCTTAAGAAAGCTCCTAGCCTCTTCCTGCCATGGACTCTTCCACTGATCTGACATAAATGTGCACTGGGAAAAGCTTCCCCTCCTGTTTAGGAACGCACATCCCTTGGAGAGAATTTCCATGGAAGGAGGACGCAAAATCCCATAGTGACTCCAGAGTTCCTCCTATCCAAGACATTTCCCAGCTGAAGATAAAGAGTATTTCTGCTTCCACAGACCACCCTAGATCACTGACAGAGATTTCCTAGCTAGGCAAAATCACTTGGAAAGAGAAGAAAAAGCCCAACCATGATACATGAATTACATGTTTTATTGCTCTGGGTAGATAACTCAAGCAAGTTAAAATGTCACACAATAAGATAAATTCCGCTACTGCATTTGCATAAAGCTGTATGAGAACATTGTTTTCTTTCTTTTATACTAAAATACTTGTAGGCTAAATTTGAGGTTTAAAAAAGACACTTGGACCTCAGATGTATGCCAAGTTTCTGCCTGAACGGAATGTGCAAGATTCAGTTATAGAAACCGATAATAAAATCCTCACAGGCTCTTAATTTTCTGGTAGTGTTGCTAACTAGCAATGCTAGCAGGTGGTTCCATGTCTCAGGACGAATGATGAAAAGCTTCTTTTCAACACTTCTTTCATTTCTAAAATATATGTCCTGCCCTAACATCCTGCTACTCCAAGGAAGCTGAAGCCTCTTTGGGACTCAGTTTTTCTTTACCGAACCTCATATTTTCTAACGTGGTTATTACGCATGCATCAAATTTTGGGTGCATACCTTCCAAGACACAGGACTGCAGAGAGAGAAGTGCTGAAAACTTTTAGCCGCAAGGGCAATTCCTGAAATGTGTAAGTGTGACCACCTGATATTTAAAACTAAGGACCTCCAAGCCAGCTATTATCAGACTACAGTCTTAGAGAATGATCTCTCCACTGTAAAGCTACAAGTACATTACACATTCATCCACAGGTCTGGCATGATTGAATTAGAAAATATGGAAAATAAATGGCTGATGTTGATGTATGTGTTAACTTATTAATTCTACCACAAGAAATCTTTTTATTGATCTGTGGTATGTAGATTTCTGTTGACCAGTACCACTTTTAAGAGACTCATACTCCATGCTCATACAGTTGAGGAAGGTGTTCCCAGAAAGGATGCAGTGATTGGATTAATCAAAAAGGCTTATAAGACATAATAACAAAACTGGCTCATCATATTTATAATAATCAATCATATGCTTATTTTCTTTTAGAATTTTTAAATAGAAGTTGAAGGCACAGGTTTTGAATTTGCAAATTTCCCTGCATCTCATGAGTGACAGTAACTCTACCCACTTCCTCAGAGTAACTCTAGATCATCATGTAAGTATAAAAATCTGATACACATATTTTTTTCATTTAATTTTCCCACAGAATTTATCAAAGTCATGACTCAGATGTTTGTTATAAGATATTCCTGCTAAGCACTAATATCTGATGCAGTGCAATGCTAATGAACAGTCTGAAAATATGAATTACAATAAAGTATATTCAAAATGAATCAAATCAATCTTAGAAAACGCTGCTATCAGATCTCTCATGTTATAGTCGAACTTCACACTTACAGAGTAGGTATTATTGCTGCTAATTCAGAAGTCTTGTTTTGCTTCCTCCTGCCTATTTGTACTCAGCTAAACAATTATCAAAGTAAAAAATATTTATTTCTCGTTTATGTAGTGTTGCAAAAAATGGGTTTCTGGAATAGACACACTTCAGAGGTTAATGCAGCGAAACTCTTGAAATTTTGATTTACTAGTTGTCATTCAGGTGAGTAACAATGAGTACATTCACTGCTTCAGTATCATCTTCTGCAAGTAAATAGGTCATTCTGAAAGTAACGTCTCCTACTTATTTCCATGGAAATTACAACAGATAAAAAGAGCACAATAAAGCTATTTAATAGAGCAAATTCTTAGCTACAAAACACTATTTTTTCAACACAGTCACCACCATTAACTGTGCATTTTCACCAGCAATGAACAAAAGCCTGCATGCACTCATAAAAATCTGCATAAGCAGAGGTGACCCATTGTTTCACAGCTGCTGTGACAGCATCATGGCTATGAAAATGCTGCCCACACAGTCCATCTTTCACTGGCCCAAACATATGCAAGTCAGAAGACACCAAATCCAGACCATATGGTGGGTGTGGTAGGACAGTCTGACCAAGATCGGCAATGTGTTGCACAGTCTTCAAACTGCTGTGGGGTCTGGCATCACTGTGATGCAAGACAAAAGTTATTTTCTTCTCTGGCCTGACTCTGGAAGTTCTAGCCTTCAGCTTAGTCAGCATTGCAATACAGCAGTCAGAGTTGACAGTTTGTCCGGGTTCCAGGGAATCCACCTCTTTCCTACTCCAAAGACAGTGCACATTGCTTTACATGCCGAGGACTGTATCTTGAACTTTTTCTTTCATGGGGAATTCATATGTCGCCACTCCATGGATTGCCATTTTGACTCCATTTCATAGTTGTGACACCACCTCTCATCACCAGTAATGATGCAATCCAGGAAATTGTCACCTTCAGTCTCATATTGATTTAATAGGTCCTGACAAATTTGCATGTGGTCTTCTTTCTGTTCCTCTTTGAGTATTTGTGGGACCCACATGGCACAAACTTTGTGATATTCCAACTTGGCAACCATTGTTTCCAATGCATTAAAGATGATATTCAGCTCCATACAAAATTCCTTGTTCATAGTCCACCGATTTGTGTGATAAGCTGATAAAGACGCTCTTCATTTCATGGTGTGACAGTTGTACATGGCTGTCCAGAACATAGCTTGTCTTTCACATTGTTGTCACCATTGCTGAAACACCCCACCCACCACCTCACTGTGCTCACATCCACTGTTTGGTCTCCATAAATGTTCAGTAGGTGTCAATGAATGCCAATGGGTGCCGTGTTTTCTGTATGGAGGAATTCAATTCCGCATCTTTTTCTTCATATAAACTTCCATGTCAGACACCAATTTGTCAGAACGCCCCTCTGCTGCCATCTGTCGCACGGCAACAAAATGAAACAGAATATTGGTGGGAAGGTTCAGCCTCTGCTGCCATACCACCAACATCCACCTCTGACATTACAGTCCAGCATAAAAAATTAGGAGGCATTACTTTTGGAGCAGCCCTCATGTATACATTTCACATGAAAACTTGAGGAATATTTTTTTTGTGCATTGTTGTTTTGTTGTTTTTTTTTTAACAGAAAGAAATGTATCTTGACCAAAGGCATAGCAAGAAAAGCAATCATTTTGAGGTAAGGCTTAAGCATAATAAATGTTCTCAAAGCCATGTTGTTATAAAAAGAGCAGAAGGAAAAGATTAAGGGGCTGAATAATTGGTTTGGATTAGGATGGCCCAGAATATTGTGGTTCCAGAGGAACGAAAAATGGCTTTTCCCTGCTTGAGTGTTAAGAAACAAAATGTTTACTGGAATTCTTCAAAAGAGACCTTCTGTAAGTGATAAACTTCCCCTCTGACTGACACTCTGCCCTTAGAAGGAAGACTGCAGGATGATTTATCTTCCTGATTTTTACCTCTCTTGGCTGTAAAAGTGTCAACCCTCAGATATCAGTTCTGAATGACTTTTCACCCAAGGTACTATACTCTCAAGGAGTTTGATTATGACACCAATAGTACTTACTATTTGTTTTTTTCAGGGCTTTCGCTTCTCTTCACGTACAGAGGATAACATGGAGAAAAATTGCAAGGAAACACATTTCTGCTTCCCACCAGTCAATTCCACAAAAGCAACACACATTTTGAGTGATGGAGATGGAAGAGCAAGAGAGATGGAGGAAACAGATTTTATGTAGTAGATTGAGGTGGGACCAAGACTGAAAGCTGAAAGAGTTAGTTCTACACAAATAAACCAGCTATGAACCACACTATTACCTCTCCTTAACTACATGACAATTTTGAAAAGACAGCTGATACATGTGTTCAGTCACTAGAAAAGATGAGAAAATCTACAACAGAGAAAGATCAAATATTTTGTGGTTTATTTCAATAGTACCGTGAGTAGACTTTTTTGAAGACTGAAAAAAATAAGCTTTTATTTTCACTGATCAGATTAAGGATTAAATTACAGCAATGTACTTACAGTATATAGCAGTGAATTTTCTCAAGGCAAAGGAAAATAGTAAAGCAAAATATGAATGTTGATGTCTCCTATGTTCTGGATGACTATATAAGAGCAGAAAGTTTATTTGGGGGAGAAAAATAAAAAAAGAATGGCATCTATTACATAAACTGGGATGTCACAATGCATGATAAAAATAGGACCCAGATGAGATCACTATGGAGCAAATTTGTGTTCAGCTTGCTGGATGGATATGACAAACCTGATACATCCAAAAGTAACCAGAATTGATTCACATATGCTGATATGTGTGACGAACGTACAACATATCTACTACTTCCAGAGCTGTTGGACTCACTACACACGTCCATTCAGCCACCTAGATTTTCCGGGCAAAAATATGCGATCTTGTATATTGGTGAATTTGTTAAATAGGACAACATAGAGAAGTAACAGTGCACTCACTAAAAATTCCATAGACATACATATGAAAGCTCTAGTCAAAAATTTGGGGAATGGAGTCCCTGCCTCCCATAGTCCTTAATTCCATAAGATTGACAAGATAAATACCGCAAAATCTTTTTATTTTATTGTCTTCATCTTATTAATAAGAGCTGACAAAAAAGGAATGTGTACCTCAAAATAAAACAGATTCTCTAATGGGTAAATATATCATGTCAATAAATAATATTGCAGTACATACAGAAACATATATATTAAATAATTAAATATACCCTTCTCTGATAAAATTGCATTTTCCTAATTAAGAACAAAATTTAATTACATGTGCAAAGACAATGTGTGCTTTTTTTTTTCCCCCCCTTTTCTGGCTTTGACATCATCCTGTAGCTCTAGTTATTACCATGTAATTGTCTTGAAATGTAGTTATTGTTAGGAGTCGTTGCAGATGTTCTCTGTGTAATTCAAACTAAATGAATATGGAATTAAATTACCAGCGCAAAGCTTTACCAGTGCAAGTTGCAGTAAAAATGGTAAATTGTTCTCTCTCTTTAGAGGAAACTATCCAAAAACATAATGGGGAGTTTAGTAAGCAGTATTTCTTACTCAGGAATCTATAAAGATTCAAAAGAGGATGTCAGAGTTAGTGCTGAATAGCTTAATATACCATCCCCATTCAAGAGATGCAACAGTGAAGTACCATTCTTCTATGACTCTGATTAGAGGGAAGTTAATAAAAATGCACCAGCAGCTGCCTTAAAATTTATTGGGACGTAGGATAGTACCGTAGACTAGTGGAGTCTGTGACTATTTTATAGTGTACACCATGGCTTCTAAGACTTTCCATTCTCTTTGTATAACCTCAAAAAGTGCTAAAGACCCTGAAGACAGTTCAGTACTTCCCCAGCCATCAAACAACAACGAGGTAACAATTCTCAAATAAATCACTTTGAAGAGTGGAACCGGATCCAGCAGCCCTGTAAATCAGGCCAGCTACGTTGTCGACAGCTGAAGAACTGTGCATTAACATGCAAGTTATTTACAATGACAGGGCAAACATCAGTATCTCAGGCTAGATTTCAGAGCTGGTGCTGCATTACTACCAATCAGGAGTGATAACTTGCATTGAGTGACTATTCAAATGCCAGCACAGAAATTTAAACAAACAAACAAACAATTTACAACCCCAAAAGAAGTATGCAACCAAAACTGGGTATGCAAGGGTGTGGTCAGGGTGCATCTTCCAGGAGCTTTTAGGCACCTGTGTGGGGGTAAAAGCATTTGCAGTGAATCATTAATTACAAAATTGAATTTTGGACAGCTACATGGAGTTAGCAGCCCATAAATGCCTCTGCTTTACCTTATCAGCCTTACTTTATTTCTCTTTATGAAACAAACAGTAGTGAGGAGAGAGTTCATGTGGTACTAATTTTCTGAAAATGAAGTACCATTTATATTTTAGACAACTTTAGAGCCTGAATGGGGCTAAGTAGTCTGTGTGGGTGAAGTTCAGTAAATGCACAAATGAAAAATGTGATGTTGTATATATCTGAGTGAACTGTGACTTGTATCTGGGAAGATGTTTGAGGAGGGTTGGTTTGTTTTGCTGTTTTTCTTGTTTACTTCCTATGACTATTTTAGTAGTTCTAAACTATGCTAAGACTGGTACTTTAAAATAAGTCTGGATTTCATGAGCACAGCTAAAGCAAACAGTAAAATCTGTATTTTTACTTGTGTCAAAATCTCATATTCTGTTTCAAGTCAGTGCTAGCTGTAAACTCTCCAGGCTTCCACTGAAGTTAGACAAAAGTCCTATCAGTTTTGAACAATAGAGGTTTTGCTTCTTAATAGATACTGAATGCTGTGCTAGGTTTTTGTTTTTGTATTTAGCTATGTATCATGACAGATTTGAAGCAAAATTTAGATTCTACATTAGTCTCTAGCTCCTAGGAGCAAAAGTAGTGACAGTTTGAAGTCTAAACTTGGATTTCTGCCCAAAGCAGAAACAAATCCTCTTCTTCTTCTAAATCAAGTTCAAAAGATATTATGGGATATACATTATGAGCATGTTCCTTGAACTATTGACTTGCACAGGATGATTACTTGCATAAAAGAGAGCTGAAGTGACCATGGTTTGGCTCAAGTTATGCTATTAATTCCATGGGCTAAGCCTCTCTACAGGGACAGACAACATATGCTCAGAGCATGAGATCTAACAATTCACTTGGCCTCTCAAGTTCTTTCCCTCAGGCTACACATGAGATACACAATGCAATAACTTCTGAAGCTGCTTGATAGTACTGAACACCTTATTTAAGGTCTCAACCTTGCACTTCCTTGCCTTTTCAGTAACCCATAAAGATGTCTTTGGAAACATCAACATGCGGTTGCTCAAATGCTTAATATAAACATTAAAAGTAACTGCTGATATAGACTGAAATTAATTTATTTAATTAAATACATTTAAAAATAAAAAGTAATCACTAACAAATAGGTGATGTAAACAGGTTGTAACAGACAAGTGTAACTGTATTTTTGCTTCATCTTGCTGATGACATTTTAATTGATGTGATATTGAAAAATATTTCTAAAGTAGTATATTTAAAAGACTAAAAGTTTTATTTAATAAAACAGATATGAGTTGAAGTTTATTAAACTGTTGGCACATTGGGTTTAGGTATTTGCATTTTACATCTCTTATTTCTTTTCTGTGTTTCATGGTTGCAACAGTAGGCATAACTTCCTTCTTTTTATAGGCAGTTTTAACAAACTTCTAAAGTTCTTGTGTTTTCCTCCTCAAATTTTTTGAGGAATGTCTCCATCACACAACAAAGTTTGTTGTCCCTTATTTTTCCCCTTTCTTTTCACAAGTGTCTTCAAGCTGAGTACTCATCTCTTTTTCTTTGTTCTTTTTTATCACTTCTAAGATACATCCAAATCTTACCAACTCTTTCACTGAAACTTCAAACTCTGCACTCTCTTGTGTAGGTAAAGGTCTAAATCAGCAGTGCAAGCCTACATCAACCTCTGCCTTGTTTGTTCCAGCCTTGAAATATCTCTTTCCAGATCTTTTAAGAATGCTGCCAAAGTGATATTTCCTACGCATAAATCTGATTTTATCTTTTAAGCACACATCCTGAAGCTTCCAACATTGGTCTGTCCTTAATCACTCTTCCCTGTTCCATACAACTTTTCCTGATGACCCCACCAATTAAAAACATTGCTTTTAAGAAGTCTGTGGGAAATTACTTGCAACTAACAATGAGTAAAAATTCAGTTCAAGCGTACTAAATGCATAATAATGTACTTTTGGCACCTAATGTTTACATTAAGGTATGCTATTGAGTATCTAACTGAATCAGAGCACAAATAAATGTAATTTTAACTTCTCTTTGTCTATGAATAACATAATGCATCAAACCAGTGTTTCCAGACTGTCAAACCATTGTTTGTGCTAAACAAATAACATTAAACCATACTGCTGCAAATTTTTACTGCAATGTTTTGCACTTAGAATATCATCTGTCAAAAGATTGATTTCAAAGCACTTTACAGACATTAACTAATTAGGCCTAATGACACTTCTCTGGAAGTAGTGAAGCGTAATAAATGAAAAGGGAATTTAAGGCACAGATAGATCAAATGATTTTTTTCCAAGGTCATGAAGGATGTTACAGAAGATGTGGGAATATAACCCAAACAATCCAATTCTCCAAGACTGCAATTTAGGGACAGGAACACAGCTATCAGCTGTGGGAGGAGGGCAACTTTTCCTTTCCTTTCTTTGTTATTACAGAAGTACAGGAAATTAATTGCCACAAAGACATACTGTCATTAATTCCACACCAATGGACTGCAAAAAGCTGCCTGTAATAGTCCATTTTGAAGGAAGTTACTTGCATTATAAAAGCTTTCTGTGTAAACAGTAATGAAGAAACTGTGTATTACCAAATTGTCCTCAGTAGAGTGACAAAGTATAACCTATGTTATCCATTCTTATTGATAATGTCATTTTCTATTTATTGTAGAAATGTTGGGATCTTTTGATTTTGGGTTTGTTTTTGTGTGTGTGTGTTTTGTAATCCTGGATAGTAGTATTAGACTTAAATCTTACAGTGATGAGGAAAAGGCCGCAATTTAAATTTATGTGCAAGAAGTTATCTCAGTGACTTCTGGATATGTAAATTCATGACTTAGCTTTTGCTTTAAACTTCTAGGACTTCTTTGAACATTTTTCTTTTAACTTCAGCTTTAAAATTAGAAGTGTTTTCTGACCTCTACTCAGCCAGCATTAGTTAACAGGAAGAGGAAATAAGTAAACACTGTCTACAGATAACACATAATGAATTATTGGAAAGGAAAATAAGGAAGAAGGAAAATACAAAGGTTTAGAAGCTAGTTCCCCCTTGTTCTCTGCTTAAATTTCCAAGGGTCTTGCCTAAATAGAGTAAAATAAGTATGATCAGAATTTCAAAGGTGATTAGGTACTTAACCTTGTGGTTAGGTCCTCATGAAGTCTTCTAATGTGCGAGAGCATCTAAGCCCCGCTGGATGGAAAATAAAGACAGAGAAGGGGCAGCTCCCTAGAGATGTCACACAACACATTTCTGTGTCTTGAGTTTTTGGCTGGCCCATTTTACTCATTCAGTAAAATTGATATAATGATGCAGAAAAGGAAAGCTGCTGAGTAGGGACCCCACTGTGTGTCCATGTCTGTAGCTACCCTACTCAAAATTTAAGAAAATTGAGACTTGATTTTTGAGGCTTCGCTGATGGAAGAGCAAGCGACTGTGAGTCCTTTTTGACACAATTTCTAGTGTATTTCCAATGTTAACTAGGTTGCTGGGCAGAATTTTCTTAGAGTTTGTACAATTAGCAAATGGTATCATCACTGGAATCTGTAGCTGGACTTGCTGAAGTTGGATCTACAGGGATCTTCATGTTAAATGAGATGCAAAGATATTTTCTTTTCTACTCTCTTGTACAACTTAATAAGAATTTGCACCTCACTTTGCACTGATAAATCAACAATCTAAATGTGTAACAGTAAACAAAAAGAGCAACACACAGGATGTGTCCAAATTCAAATAATTATATCAATACATTACAATAATAACTTTTTCTAAATAGCCAAGCATTTTTTGCTACATTAACTATAACAGATTTGATAGCTTTAGCAGCTGAACCAGGAAACAGACAGTATATGAACAAAAAGGCAGTTTGTAAAAGGTTCCCCATATGGACAGATTTTTTTTCTACAAAGTCAGAATTTATTTTACAAGATTATAAATTGCAGCTTTTAAACTCTTCATTGAGAAATCAACTATAACCTAACTGCAGTTCTTTTAAAGACTACAAGGAAATGTTTCACTTTAAATGAACACTGCTGACTTTTCCCCATGCTGACTTTTCTCCTGACAATTATTTTCCACTGATGTAACTATTAGCAGTGTGGCAGCACTTGGAACTTGAGATCAAGGTACATTACATTTACTGTTGCTGCTGTAAAGCTTTGCTGTCCTCAGTTTGAACCTAGGTGAGTGAAAATGTCTGTTTCAGAAAATGAGAGATGCAATCTGCAGGATTCCAGATATCCAGCAAGGCTATTACAGCCTAATATTTTAGTATCTAATTCCAAGGGCATCCAGCAACAGTCAGGGCTCAGAATGACTCCCAGCTGGCAATGCTTCTAAAAGAAACCAGACGTTGCCTAACTTGGTTCCAAGTTTACAGATGTAATTGTGTACTGATGGCCATGTGGCTTCTTAAAACAGAGCATTTAAATAACGAGTATTTATCATGTACCTTAAAGACACGAAGCTAATTCTCTCATACACTAGAGCTGTCAAATCTTGATCTAGATAATGGTGTATTTGTTTATTTTTGCATGTGACTCAGGGGACATAAAACATTGACAGCTTGTTTGTGTGCCTGTGCTATGCCTTCAGTATCTCCCAAGAACCAGTATGTCTCATTCTTACCTTTGGTTTCCAGTTTGCCACTTAATCCCACAACTGTCCTACAACAAGAGTTACCATATGGGAGAGCACTACTGTAGGTCCTCTCACCTGTTCTCCTTGCATCCCAAACTCCCTGCGCAATCAGAGCTCTCCTGGAGGCTAGCAGCCCTACTTCCCTGGTCATTGTTGATGCTGTAAAATTGATGGAGGCAAGCTCTGGTGCTCCACTGGTGCCCATGCAGCAGCTCCCTTGCGAGTCCCACCAGGCCCAGCCAGCACACATTGACAATGTGGGACAGCTTGCCTTTTTGGAACCAAATCAGATGAAGTCCCTGGTGACATGGGAAAAAAAGGCAATATCACACCCATTTTTAAAAAGGATAGAAAAAAAGACCCAGGGAACTATTGACCTGCCAGCCTCACCTCTGTGCCGGGAAAGATAATGGAGTAGATCCTCCTGGAACCTAAGCTAATATATATGGAAGAGAAGGAGGTGATATGAGATAACCAGCATGGCTTCACCATGGGCATGTCCTTGTTGACCAACTTAGTGGCCTTCTATGATGGTATAACTGAGTCAGTGGATNGCAATATCACACCCATTTTTAAAAAGGATAGAAAAAAAGACCCAGGGAACTATTGACCTGCCAGCCTCACCTCTGTGCCGGGAAAGATAATGGAGTAGATCCTCCTGGAACCTAAGCTAATATATATGGAAGAGAAGGAGGTGATATGAGATAACCAGCATGGCTTCACCATGGGCATGTCCTTGTTGACCAACTTAGTGGCCTTCTATGATGGTATAACTGAGTCAGTGGATAAAGGAAGAGCCACTCATGTCATCTATCTGGACTTCAGTAAGGCTTTTGACACAACGTCCTTCTCTCTAAATTGGAAAGATGTGGACTGATGGACAAGAAACTGGCTGCAGGATCGAACCCAGAAAGTGGTTGTCAATGTCTCCATCCAGACATTGAGGTCAGTGACATGTGGTGTTCCTCAGGGGTCAATGCCAATGCTCTTTAATATCTTGGTCAATGACATCAACAGTGAGATCAAATGCACCCTCAACAAGTTTCCACATGATACCAAGCTGTGTGGTGTAGTTGACACGCCTGAGGGACGGGATGCTATCCAGAGAGACATAGACAGGCTCGAGCAGTGGCCCAAGAGATTTTCATGAGATTCAACAAAGCCAAGTGAAAGGCCTTGCACCTGGGCCATGGCAACACCCACTATCAATACAAGCTGGGGAATGAAAGGACAGAGCACAGCCCTGCCAAAACAGCTTGGGGGTACTGGTGGATGGCAAGCTGGACTTGAGCCAGCAATGTGCCCTTGCAGCCCAGAAAGCCAACCATATCCTCGGTTGCATCAAAAGAAGCGTGGCCAGTAGGTCAAAGGAGATGTGATCCTGCCCCTCTTCTCTGCACTGGTGAGACCTCACCTGGAGCACTGCGTCCGGATGTGGAGTCTTCAGCACAGGAGAGATGTGGATCTGTTGAAGCACATCCAGAGGAGGGCCCCAAGAATGATCCAAGGGATGGAACATCTCCTCTATGATGACAAACAGAGAGCTGAGGCTATTCAGCCTGGAGAAGGCTCTGGGGAGACCTGACAGCTGCCTTTCAGTGTCTAAAGGGTGGCTACAAGAAAGAAGGGGACAGGTTCTGTAGCAGGGTCTGTGGTGACAGGACAAGGGGAAATTGTTTCAGACTAAAAGAAGGGAGGTTCAGGTTGGATATAAGGAAAATGTTTTCTTACAGTGAGGGTGGTGAACACTGGAACAGGTTAGCCCAGAGAGGTGGTGGAAGCCCTGTCCCTGGAGACGTTCAAGGTTGGTCTGGACCAGGCCCTGAGGAACCTGATCTAGCTGTAGATGTCACTGTACATTGCGGAGAAGTTGGACTAGATGACTTTTTAAGGTCCCTTCCAACTCTAAGGATTCTATGAATCTATGATTTTATGATAAATATGGGGGGTAAAAATTATTTTTGTTGCTAATTTATAAGGTGTAGGAGGGGGCTATAAGGAGCCAAGGGAAAAACTCCCCACTGCTGTTCTCTTCGGATAGTCATCTCTGTGCTGTATATGGACCCTATGCTGCGCACTAGGAAGAGAAAAACAAAGAAACAAACAACAACAACAACAACAAAACAGAAAAAGCCATTTGCACACAGAATTGAAAACTACAAGCTCCAATCCAGCAGTTGTATCTGTCTGCCAGATTTCTGCCCCCAGACATTTCAAATACAGGACTAAAATCCTTCATCCTTGGAAATATTTTTTTCATTATACTTATATTAGTCCACCATATATTCCAGACCAACTGAACAGTTTTAGTAAAACCCACAGAGACAAATGAGTTAAATATCAGCTCAGACATACACAGTCAACAAGTACAGGCTAAGATGGAGACAATATGTCAGCAGTTTCTTCACTTCCTGTTGTTAATAATGTGATTACATTGTAGTACTCGTAGCATAAACACTCATAATGACAGTACCGGAATTGCTGTAGTGGCATAATATTCGTATATCCTAAGGTATTTTTATTATAATACTACCATTTCTGATACCCATAAATTTGTCTGACAATTTTTCATGACGAACTTACTTTTCTCCTAGTGTATGAAAAAAATTAGCAATTTGCTGGTTATATTTGTGTTTCCATATCTCAGAAACATATTACAATACTGTAGGATTTGGATTAATGTTTGAGCTTTTAATTTACCTTTCCTCTGTGTAAAATAACAGTATTTATCTATGATATATTTAATATCCATCTTTCAAAATGTTGCTAAAAAAATATACAACAATTTGGAAAAAGAAAGCATAAAAGCCTCCAAACTCTTTCAATTAGAGGATTATGCCAAAACACATAATATCATCACTAACAGAGCAGCACTAAAAAAAATCGTGTTAACTGCAAAAGCAGATAAAAAATGACTTCATTGGCCCATATTGCTGTGCCTGAGTTGGATAGAATTCAGAAATCATCCCTGCTAGATATGATTGAATAATACAAAAAATAAAATCTTTGTTAGTAGAGAACTGTGTTTAAATCAATCTAGAAAACCAGAGGTTGTGCCAGAGCAGTGGTGAATGAATAATAAAGATAAAGTTCAAATTAAACACTTTAAATAACCAATACTTTTGGATGTAGGTGGGGTACAGATCGTTTGATTTCAGCTTACTTCAAGTTAACCTAAGCTAGTATCTGGCACCATCAGACTGCCATCTCCCTCAATGTAGACAAGTACCATAGGATAGGCAGAGTTGCTTCTGAGAGTCAGCTCTCTCCCATTTTTGAAGAGGGAATGTGGCACAGAATAGTTTATACCCAGGCTTAAAATGTGTAAAATAAAGGGAGATTAATTGCATCTTAAAGCCTACATATTTAATACTGATGTGTGCTTTGCCAGAAACTTCAGGGAGGACCAGACCGTGTCCACACAATATGATCACATCAGCAAAAATGTGGAAAATGAGACTGGTCTAAACTTGAGATATGCTTTTCATTATGTGGCAAAATTTCTCCAGCTCTCTAAGTGGCAACTGCTGCCAGGGGTGATTTTCAACTTTCAAATTGTATCTGGCAACGTCTTTGCCCAGATTTCAGCTAATTATACGATGGATGTTTAAAGGTAGTTTTTAATTCCATAATGGACACATCACATATTTTTTTGCTATGAAAAGTGCTGAATGTACACCACATGCTACACTTTCAGAGAGATGAACGTAGGAAAATCTATAGGTGTCATGAAGCACCTTAGTTCTACCCAAGCATCAGCTAGACAAATTTGATTTATCTACAGTAATATTTTATCCAGAAGTGCTAAAAATTTAGAGTGAAAAAAATCATGGGGAAAATGCACACAGACACACTCATATGCATAACAAATAGCTATACGTAGTCCTTAGAAAGTATGCATTAAGCTACATATGCATAATCAAAACACAGTGTACTCTTTTGCATGAGCAGCTGGCCAGGCTGGACAAGATGTCCTCAAGCAGACAGGGTACTTCGAATCGTTCATATGCTTCTGGCTTTAGCTCAGAACTCTACCATCATCAGGTGCCTTATTCATAGTCTGATTGTTTTCTCATTTATCTGTTGCTTCTGTGTTCTCATTGTTATGCTTATGCTTGTTTTATCTAGCTTTCAAGGTTTCATTACTTCAAGAACTGCTAACCAGTTGGTTACCTGTTTTCAGCCTTTGCCCATCTTTTCATTTTGCTGTACTGAGCCTGTGCACCACAGGAGAGCAGAGGACACCTGGTCCCAGGTTCTAGTTCAGAGCCCTCACCAGCTCAGCCTGGTGGCATTTCTCACCCACCTCAGTAACAACACCTTGCAAAGGCAGGAAAACACCTGCAGGCTGTGAGCAGCACAGGCTACATTTGTTGGTCCATGGAGTACCATGACCCCTTTACAGCACAGCCCCCATCAATAGATGGGGAGTGGGTGGGGAATGAGAAAGTATTCAGCTGTTTGGCCATGACTCTACTGGTTGCTTTTTTCAGTCTTTGCTGCTCTCAGAAATTTTATTTCAGTACATGGTGGAGAGGAAGTCTTCACTGATATTACTTCTAGATCAGGTGAATGGTGATCTGTTTGTGCCTTTCCATGTCGTCTGAAGGTGGGATTCCTGAGATTTTTGCTGTCATTGTCAGCCTTCACAGAGCCTGTGCTGGGTCCTAATAAACCATCCACCCTTCTTTGCCAACAAGACATTTCCTCAGACAGGCTTCAAGGGAGCCATTGCTGTTTCAGAAACCTGGCAGTTCTGTGAAAGAGCTTAGTACTTCAATTACAGCTATCTGAGGCAATTCCTGAGCCAGGGCTTCATTTTCTCACACAATAAGGGGTGGAGAAAGTTATCAGAGTGGAAGTCATGCATGTCTCCCTTTCACTGTCAAGGTCTGAGAGATGCCCAGTGACCTCTGTGACTCACTCTGAAGTCATTAATCAGTAGGCTGTTGGGATATTTTCAGATACCTGCTGTTAATAGCAGACAGAGAAATCTGTATCTTGCCTGCAAGCCAGGAAGATAATTCAGGAAATTAATGTTGCATTTGTGGAGAGTAAAAAATGTTGCAGAGTCAAATTTTTCATTTCCAGCAAACCTTTAATTAACGTTTATACATCAGGAATTAGCACACATATCCAAGTTATTCACACAATTTTTTATCTTTTCAGTGCAGGTGCACCAAAATCAGGATGCTTTCCAACTCTATTACAGAAAACATCCAGTTCCCTTAGGCTGATATTGGGAAGTGAGGACACTTGCCTCGTGTTAAGGTGCTCATTAAAATAGGAATAAATGGGTGCCATCAGCTTTGGAAGCTTTGTGTAGGAAAACTTATTATAATGGCACCTAAACTAACGAAAAATGCATATGTAGACAGGGGAATCTTCCAAGCAGACATTCAGGTAGCCAAAGGACTAACCCCAATTTACAGCTGGGACTAGCACAAACTTACAGGGCAATCTAGGATGTAGAAAACATCCTTCTTTTTCTTTCTTATCTGTTAACAATGCACATCAAAACACAAAAGTATTATTTCAGCTCTTTCATTTGCTTAACGTGGTAATTTGGAGATAGCCTCTTTGATTAATCTGTAATCTGTGTATGAAGTACAATTTGAAACTTTAAATCAATCTAGAATTTATGGCTATATCCAACGGAAAATCTCCCATTCTGAATGTAAAGGCAGAGCATTAAAATCAGAGGCATTTAAAACTGTAGAGCCCTTTCAAGTGCAGCACATGGTTTGGAACAAGCAAATTCTCCCCACAAACCCCTGAGCAAAATCTGTGTAAAAGACCTGGTGTTTGTTTTCCATATATTTTCTCTGACAAGAACTCTGCTGCAGTTCAATACTCAGTAATAAAACATATAACATGGATTTTCTATTACCTTTGTAATTAGTGGCATAAAATGTTCCTTGATCCACAAGAGTATTGTCTGGAGTTTGGGAAGGGCAGTCCTATTACATCTACTGAAGTCAGTGGGGGTTTTTACCATAAGGTCAGTGTTGAATACCAGGTACTTAACGTTCTTACTGTCAGTGATTTGTAGCGTGGCCTAAGCTAGGTTATTTAGCATGAAAAGATTTTAAGCCAAGCATGTTCAAACGTGTTTGTATCTCTAGAATATATAGTTGTAAGCAAAAACCTACATGCCATCAAATCAAATGTTTTTGCAGAGATATGACTTGTCATATATATGAAAAGCTAATGTGTGGATTCAAATTTTATACGTAATCTTAAAATCCCGTCTGTGCAACTATTGCTGCTAATAGTCATTATTAATACCAGTAGGAGGTCTCTTGAGTACCTCCAGATATATGGGAATAAATTTGTCACCTCTACCAGAGCAGAGATAAGCACTTAGTGTAGTCACTGTTTCTGAGAACCACAATGCCACTTCTGAGCAGGGCTTTGCTTTGTTTTGTTCTGCTTTACTTCATGTCTTTACCCCATGCTGCCATGTAGTTTGTTTTCCTTTACTTTTTTCTTCTTTTTAGTTTAATTAAGTGAAATGAACAAAAAAAAGCCTCAGATATTTTTAAATTCCCTGCTACCACAATATCGAACATTCCACACTTGTGAAAATTGCTTCTTGCATCTTTAATTTGCAGGCTGTATGTTAGAGGAATGTGAGCAGGATCTGTCCCAGAGGATTATTAGACAGGGGAAAAATGTAATGCAATAACAATGGAAGAAAAAGAACAGCAGAGCAGTGAAAGAACAGCTAGAGAGAAGAGATTATTAGAGAATGGAGTTATTTACCACGTAGCAAGAAAACCTTTCCTGATCCTGTCTGAGTTGACAGAAATGACGGTAGGGGGGAGAAAAAGATATATTTATATATATTTGACAACTAGATTTTCAATGATTAAGAAAAATAAATGTAGCCAAGTATGTCTAATGGGTGAGTAGTCACAGTGTTTCTTCAACTGTCATCATCATGTTAGCAAAATCCAAATCAGTTTTTTACCAATAACAAAACAGACATGCTAGGATATTATAGGATCGTTGTAATGGTACCCAAACAAAGTAAGCAATTTTTATCCCTCTTATATGGATCAGAAAACAGGAAAAAAAATCTAGTCAGTATACAAAGAACCCTTAGAGGAAGGTGGAGGGCTATTTAATAGACTAGGGGTCAACATGAAAGAGAAATCATTGTGCTGATAAGAAACACATTTGAAGCAAGTCTACAAAAACAGACAATCTAATAAGAATCAAGCTTAGAAATAATGAGTGCTTTCTACAGTCTCTTGACCTAAACAAGTCAAAATGTGACTGACCTGGGAATAATCAAATTAATATTTATTAGACCCAGACGGCTGCAATCTGGTAAGTGGAAAAACAAACTGAAAAAGAGGACCGATAGAACAAAATAAAACTGATCTCACACATAGCTCTGTAACACTATTGATCAAGGACTATTGATAAGGTCTGAAGAACCGAAACTCTTAAGAGTGAAAAATCTGGCAATCTGAAAGAGTAGCACAAAAGCTGATAAGTGATGATTATCAGTAGAATGCAGATATAAAATCTGAGATGGACAGCAGAGACTCTTTGTACTAAAACTAAGGACAAATGAAAGGTGAGAAAGTAATAAAAAGTAGTCTGTGAATTATTACAGCATCATATGTCCATAAGAACATCAACAATTTCAGTCCACATTGTACTTTCTCAAAAAATGATATCTTGAGGTGATCTATACAACAGTTTGAACTATTATGATGTGGTGATGATTTTGACCTTGGGCATAGTTCTTGTGTTTACATTAATTGTTATTCAATGGCAAAGAAAAGAGGTGTTGCTCTAAGAAAGCATTGTTAGGTATGATTTTTGTTTGGCCTTTTTAACAGTTTCTTATTTGGTCAAAATAGAAGTTACTGTGTATCTTAAAGAATGCCTTTGAAGCACTATATAAATTTGAAAGAAAAACAAAATTTACTGTCTACACTAGTATTATATTAGATGGAATAAAGAGAAAATTCTAGGATGGAAGAGATTAAGATTTTATTCTTAGAAAGTACTGTGAGAAATGAGTAATAGAACATGGACAAGAACATCAATGAAATGTTTTAACTTAATATGGAAGAGTCATGCCATGTGAGGCCCTCATTTCACCTCAAGTGGCTTAAAAGGTGATTGATGATTCCTCAGCAGAAACGGAAGAATGTGGGGAAAGTCAGGTTTGCAGATAATTGGAGGCCAATAATGTATTTTGTGTCTGACATAACAAAGCTTTTATTTAGTATCTAGCATCTGATGATTGACCTGCCGTGCTCCTGCAGAAAGCAATGCAATAATATTGTGAAAGACCCAGCAAGAATTAAAATCCATATGTGTGTGAGAGAAAATTAAAACATTCTGATTTTTACAATTTTCATGCAATTTACTGGTATTTCAGTAAACACTTATTAGGCACTATAAGCCTGTTTTACTCTACTTGAGTATGTAATTGTCTCAGAGACTTCAGATACACTGTTTTACTCTACCAGAGTTTTACATTATTGTCCTTCAAGATTTTAGTCTTGTTTCAATACCCACGGAAAAGCGTAAGTAACTTGTTTTTCACTTGGATCTTCTGACATTGTCTTGTCACCCTCAGTTATGACAACTTTGAGCTGTTACATTTCAGAAGGTAGGATATTTTAATCATATCTCTCATAATCAAGTCCTATTAACAATCTCTTCCTTACATTTATTAATGCTTATTATATCAAGATTGGTCAATT
The DNA here is from genome assembly GCA_013396635.1 of Penelope pileata. Classification (NCBI taxonomy): domain Eukaryota; kingdom Metazoa; phylum Chordata; class Aves; order Galliformes; family Cracidae; genus Penelope; species Penelope pileata. The sequence goes on along the minus strand of WBMW01005484.1, from coordinate 153,332 downwards.
CTGCATCTGCTTGGTTTCTAAGTCAATTTACAGTTAATCCATTCATTAAATCAGAGCAGTCACATCGATATTTAGAAGCTGATACTACTAGTGCAGAGATCCTATTGTGAGAACTTTATTTCTTCCAAGATTGATTCTGGTTATTTTTATTAGACAGATATCCTAAAGCTGCCTGACTCTATTAATAGTCCCATATGTTTCCATTTGTCTTGTCCTTAAAGCTACAACATGTTCCTACATGTCCAGGAATTCCAGTTTTATAAAGACAATAAGATTAGCTCAGGTGATATGTGGGCACTTGAAAATCACACTAGCTTACCCCGTTTTCCATGCTACTTTTCAACCTTTTGTTGTCTTCCAGCTGCTGCACTGGCTCCTTGATCACAAATATCATTCTGTCTCAGGGCCATGCCATTCCCTGTCTCACTTAGGTATGCAAAATACTTTCTGAGTAGTCATTATGTTCATAATACTGCATTACTAATACTTCAGCCCCAAAGTCTCCCCTGAAAACGTCAGTCTGGATGCGGATATTGTGAAGGTCTAGTAAATACTGCTCAAAGACTCCAGAACCAGCCTGAAATACAACTTGGTGCCTTTGACTACGTTAGCAAGAAGTCTTGTCCAACAGAGGCAAACGTTTGGCAAAAAATCTGCATTGAGGACCCTCTGGGGGCATTTGAGAGGCCTGGTAATGCAATATGTTCACAAGGTAATGAGAAGATACATTTGGAAATGGCTGGATCATTTTCAGCTGGCAATTATTTTGGTTGCTGATAGTCATTCACCACAAACTCTTTTCCCTGGATACTCTTTCAAACAGAGTGCTCCAAGGACATCTTCCTGGTTGTCTCTGTTGCCAAGTGTGTTCTCTGAAGGACTTCCACCTCTGCAGATTGTCTTGTTTTTCTTGGTTTTTACTAGGTGGAAAAAATGTCAGCAGAATTTGTCCAAAAAGTGGCCAAATAGGTCATTAAGGTAGTGTTGAACAAAATACAAAATACAGAGAATTAGAGTTCCTCCCTGTGAAGAGGAGGTAGCTTCAGACTGCTTTCTGTGAACCACTTATTAAACTGTTGTCGACAGTTGCATCAGAGTTGTTGTTTCACATGTTTAAACAGTAAATAGCACAAATGCTGTACTTCTGCTATGCTCATTGTTGGCTTCATAAATTACAAAGGCTGAGAGGACAATCTCTGAGCATCTGGAAGACCAGGCTCCCCCATGGAGTCACTTATGTGAACAGGAACATGCTAACAGGAAATAAACTGTGAGGGTGACACGCCTGGATAGGCAGATGTGCTGTTTTACTCCCTCATTTGCACCTAATATCCCAGCCCCACCATGTTTATCATCCTCCTCTTCCTTCTATGTCTAAACTGGTCTAAGGTTTCAAAGCAAAATCTTCTACTCCACTGCTCTCTTATATGCAATTCAGATCATGTTTACTTCAACATTTTCTAACAATGGATAATTTCTGCTTTAACTCAGCTGAGACTAGTACTTATCAGATTAATTTCTGAATTATAGATGTAACTAATGTAATATCCATGTAATTATACTAGAAATTACTTTGGCCTATTATATTTAAATATTTATGTGAGAAAAGTCTCCATCCCCCTCACTAAAATATTGCCTACTCTCACTTAGATGTACAACATCTGAGGCTGAAAACAGCCTGATTGTTGTTGTACTGGAGTACAGTATCAATTACACTTAGACCCCCACAGAGAGGAAATCAGCCAGTGCAGGGGGTTCCTTTTCCAAATTAGATTTCTTGGAATACTAGAAGTGGAAAAAAACATGAAAACCCATTATTTCAAACATCTGCCTACATTAGAAAACTTTCACCAAAATCACAGGACATATTGTAATTCAATGGCTTGAATATAATTTCTCAAGAGCAGACATTTTATATTCAGTCATGCATAGCAGCACATGGGAGTTTTTTCCCCTCAAAAAGCTTCTTTGCATTATGTTATTATACAGTCAAGAAAATGGGATCTGTTTTGAACAGGATTAAAGCCTCTGAGTATTCAAAGGTATCATTTAAGGTATTGTAGGTAACTAATGCCTAAATTCCCAGATTTTTACCTCTGAGGATTTTTTCTATTGTTTTAATGCTTAAGTCACATGTCAGTAAAATGTGTGCTGGTCACCTGAGTAGTGTAACAGCTCAACTCATGGAGTTTGCCATTGCTCAGGCTCTCTTGAGCAAAGGTCTTCTAAGTGAAAAGCATGGGCATGATTTTCCTCCTATACTCTCACCCAACATGCCAGAGGTGGTTGCTCTGCAAACTGCAGAGAAAGCATATCACTAAGTGATGGTCACAGTTATTTCACAATGCTCTCTGAGGTAAAAAACACTACATTTCTGTGAATCCCTGTGACAACCAATATTTCTTCACAAGATCTAAGTCTAAAACTGGAGGAGTCTGGAGGTGTCAGGTGAAATGTTTAAAACAATAATCTCTTGAAGTTGCAGTTCATATTCTTTGTGGATGGTGATGAGCTAAATGTATGGATATGCTCTATTGGAAAGAAGACACAACACTTCTGAGGATAAGAAAGGGTACCATACCACAACTGTACAACAATGTACCTAGACTAGATATTAAAGTTTCCCTCTGTTCCAAAGAGATGTTAACCATAGCAGGAAAAAAGAATCTATTTGTCTGTCACCCTTACAGACAAGTGTTAAAATGTATAAAAGTTCACTAAACAGCTTCGTATGTCATCAACACTGTTCAGCTGAAACCTTGACATCTTTCAGTCCTTTATACAAAGGCATTAGCTTTTGAAATACACGTACTAGAAGAAATGCAGGGACACAATTGTTGTGAATGTAGAAAACTATTTGTACACAATCAAGTTAGATAATGGTGCAAAAAAGTGCTCCATAAATCAATCAGTCCTCTATACTTGTTCCATTAAAGGATAATATAGCTCTGATATCATTTCACTGAAGTTGGCTAAGCTTCTTATATTTGATTTCCATCCAATTTTTTTAGCAGAACTCAGCATTTTAGAAACAAAGGAAAGAAAAAAATCTAGTACAGATGTACATTTTCATGATGTTTAATGCATAACAGCAAGGTTGCAGTACATTAGTCATCATGGCAAGCAGCCTATATGGAATACTAAGTAAACTTTGAAGAAAAGCTGTATTTGTTCTAAAAATCTGTATGGGTGTTTACAGAACATTTGAATATTCCAAAGTGAGTGTGAGAGTTATCATTAAACCAAGAAATTACTGGCTAACCTCCCCCCACAGGCAAACGTGCAATTCTAACTGACAGTAATGTGTAACCATGTAATCATACCTTAGGTCAATTTTTACTTCATATTGCCATTCTGATTTGTATAATTTTATTCTGAAAAGCTGTGTACAGAACTATAAAGACAACCATGCATATTTCCTGGTTCACGGAAACACCTCATTCCAGATTCACCTCTCGCATATTCTTGGCTTGATTTTGTTAAATACCCACAATTCTTGTGCAAGGTGCTAGGCTCCCTCTGTTACCATTTAGCTCAATGGGGTGACAGGAGATTTTGACCAAATGTGTGATCATAATGTCACATTCAAGATCTCTTAGAATGAGATGAGATCATGTGGTTCCGTATAATCAGCTTGTATCAAGTTTAAAAGTGTGACTATAATATTTCAGACACACAATCATTAGTCATCTATTATATCAAAAATAAGCACACACAAAAATATCATCTTACCCTCAATCCTTTCCTTTGATGATGGAAAGTAAAATGCATCAGACTATTATTGGGTGGATCAGGAGCTGCCAGAGAGCTTATGGGTCAAGGTTAAAGGGAAGGCGAGTGAAGGAGACTGCCGGGTGTCATCAGCCTTGTTTTCTTTCTAGAATCAAAACATGGCTTTGTAGAAGACACTAAAAGAGAAAGTTTCAGTTAGAAACTAAGACAGAGAGTTAGGACTCTTCAGCCTGGAGAAGAGAAGGCTGCGGGGGGACCTGATAGCAGCCTTCCAGTACCTGAAGGGGGCCTACAGGAAAGCTGAGGAGGGACTTTTTACAAGGACAGGTGGTGACAGGACAAGGGGTATTGGGTATAAACCAAAAGAGGGCAGATTTAGACTAGATATAAGGAGAAAATTCTTCACTGTGAGGGGGGGTGAGGCACTGGAACAGGTTGCCCAGAGAGGTTGTGGATGCCCCCTCCCTGGAAGTATTCAAAGCCAGGCTGGATGGGGCTTTGGGCAACCTGGTCTAGTGGGAGGTGTCCTTGCCCATGGCAAGGGGGGTGGAACAAGATGATCTCTAAGGTCCCTTCCAATATAAGCCATTCTATGATTATTATGGAGATTCTTTTATCAAGGGTAACCCATGGCATCTTTTTTCAAGAGTTTAGAAGTTACACTGATTCATAACAGATCATTTCTATTTCAACTCTTGGAAATACAAAATATCATACAAACAAGCAATTGAAATGATTATGCTTTTAGTGCTGCACAAGCTAACAGTTGTAAAGTAATTTTGGCAGTAATCATAGAATGGCTTGAGTTGGAAGGGACCTCAAGGATCATCAAGTTTCAATCCTCCTGTCACAGGCAGGGCAACCAACCTCTGGATCAAGGACTAGATCAGGTTATCCAGGACCCCATCCAATCTGACATTGAACACCTCCAGGAATGGGGCATCCACAACCTCTCTGGGCACCCTGTGCCAGCACCTCACCACTCTCTCAGTGAAGAACTTCCCCCTGATATCTAATCTAAATCTTCCCTCCTTCAGCTTAAAACCATTCCCCCTTGTCCTATCACTATCTACCGTTGTAAAAAGTTGTTTCCCCTCCTGTTTATAATCTCCCTATAAATACTGATAGGCTGCAATGAGGTTTTCCCACAGCCTTCTCTTCTTCAGGCTGAATAACCCAGCTCTTTCAGCCTGTCTTTGTAAGGGAGGTGCTCCAGCCCTCTTCATGCCCTCCTCTGGACCCTCTCCAACAGCTCCACATCTTTCCTGTGTTGGGGGCCTCAGACCTGGACACATTATTCCAGATAGGGCCTCATGAGGACAGAGTAGAGAGGGACAGCCGCCTCTCTGTCCCTGCTGGCCACCCCTCTCCTGATGGAGCCCAGGATAGCATTGGCCTTCCGAGCTGCAAGNTGCTGGCTGTCTCGGATCACCCACTCATCCCTCATGTGCCTTAGCATGTCTTCCAGGAGGAGCTGTTCCATGATCTTCCCAGGCACAGAGGTGAGGCTCACCAGCCTGTAGGTCCCCATGTCTTCCTTCCTCCCTTTCTTTTAAATGAGAGTGACATTTCGCTTTTTGCAGCCACCTGGGACTTCACTCAACAGCCACAGCTTTTCAATTATGATGGAGAGTGGCTTGGGAACCACATCAGCCAGCTCCTTCAGGACCCTGGGATGCATGTCACCCAGCCCCCGAGACTTGTACACATTCAGTCTCATGAGGCAGTCTCGGACTT